>JALPMU010000035.1:13887-214334 GCA_024243985.1 Nematocida sp. LUAm3 | reverse complement strand
CATAGCTTCTGGTTTGATCATTAAGAGTGTAGGCCATATTAAAAAGAGATTTAGAGCTAGATTAGCACTTAGAATTGTCATCTATGCTCTTTCTATTCTTCTTCTCCTTCTTCCGCTTATTATGATTATGATTGGATACAAAACCGATGCAATGCTTCTTATTAGATCCGACATAATGGTGTTCTCATCTATTCTTTTCTTCATTGGAGCCCTTCTAGAAGACCAAAACTATAACGAGCCTGAGCTACAAGCTAAGAGAAAAAAGAATCTCATGGCTTCCCGAGTGGCTATAGCTCTTTTTGCTATTTCTCTCATTCTTTGCATAGGTATTGTTTACCTACACTCACTTAACAAGCCATTTGATGCAGTCACTGAAGTAACTAAGGAGTCTTCTTTATTCTACAGATTCTTCTCTAGTCTACCTATGAATTTCTATCCCACCTCTGTGGTATCCAACACATCGTAATTATAGAGCATAGATTAATAAATAACTATTAATTTACATCTTAAGCCTTAAGTACTACTTTGTTTACTTTCTTGTACACGTACTAAGTAGTAATAAAATTTTTATACTCTATAGATAATGCTATTTTCTACAAATGCCAAATACTTCAGTATTTATTATATTAACTGATTGGATTCTCTTCCAAAGATTGTTTTGTTTGGTTATTGGGATAATCATATGTTTTTAGTCTTCTTTTTCTAACTGCAGACAAAGTACTTTCTTCCTCTTCCTCTTCCTCTTCTTCTTCCTCTAGAGTGGATTTGTTCTTTTCTTGTTCAACAATGAAGTCTAGCTCTGTTTTTTTAACATAGGAACATTCTAATATTGTAAATCTTTGAGCATCCTTATGCTTTAAACGATCTAAGTATCTTATAAGACCATCTGTTTTATAAAGCGTTTCATTAGAACAGATTTTGTTTTTACATAAGACATTTTGTATTTCTTCATTTCTTGTTTTCCTCTCGGATGCACTTCTTACTTTTTCTTCTATTGTAAGAATATTTGTTATTTCTTTTTTAGAAATTAACACATCAAATACTGTGTACTTCTCACACTCAAAGTTGACTTTTATATGATGGGTGCTCTTCATAAACACCATATGCTTTGTAATATGATAGACCGTGTTTGGCATACACATTCTGGGACATATTTCTCTAAGATTATCATCTGTTGTCTCAACCTTTACTGGGTCTGTGGAAACTTCAGCTAGATTTTGTGTATGATTGGGAACTTCAGAAACATAAGGGAATCTTATATATAGCCTATTTCTTAATAGCCGGTTTAAATTTCTGCAGTCTATGTCCCTAATAAGAAGATACTCAGTCTGTCCAAAAAACTCTTCAAAACAGTCTCGATGTATTGAACTAAGAACACAGAAAGAAAAATCAACACATACCGGAGAATAGTTCTTGATGTAGTATTTGTTATGTCCAATTTTTTGATTAAGAGCATTTATATAAACCTTAGCCACTTTTAAACTGGACAAAGTTAGAAATAAATCAAGATGCACATTAACTATATCTCTAATTTGGCCTCCAAAGGAAATAAAGTAAATAGGAGTTATTCCAGCATCAATGCCTTCTATAACACCTTTAGATGGGCTTCCAGCTGGATGCGGGTTTATGAGATGCACATTGTTTTTTTGACATTGGATATATTCTCTTCTATCTGCTACGCCAATTGTAAACCAAGGACATAAATCACCTTTGATGCTATCTTTTAGGAAAGTCTTTAGCTTATACTCTATGAGGTTATACAAGTCATAGGGATAGCCTCCATTAGCTTTGGTTATTTCCGCTATCTTTTCATTTATAACTGGATCGTCGTCTTCTTTACTTTCTTTATTTGGAGATCCAATTAATATAAATGCTTTCTTAAACTGACCTCTTCTTGCCATAAATATGTTTAACACATAAGCAAAAAACGTATTTGGTTCTTTAGTATATCTAAAATTATATATAGACGGAGTCATTGGATTGTATAGTATAAGACTATGCTTATCCTCTGAGCTATTCGTATCTTCAGATAATACATATTGCCACACAGCAGCAAGCTTTTTAAAACGGCTTCTGGATACAGCTGATTTGTAGTTAGAATCTAGAAGAAAATTAACTTGGTCTAAATTTACGATTTCTAACACTGTGTTTTTGAGCTTGCTGATATTATCCAGTAGGGTTTGTATATTTTTGTTGGCTTTTGAACAATCAATGAGTTGATGATTTACCTGCATAAAATATATCCAAATAAGTTTTTTCTTTTGTATTTCCTCAAACAACAGTTTGAAGAAGCTTAAAGAATCAGTAGAATAAACTTTTCTTTGTGCATCTATAAATTGGATGCAGTCGTATTGAGCATAAATAAAGAGATAAAGCACATCTTTGTCCTTAATTAGCTGTTCATTGACCGTGTGGTCTGGGTTAAAGTTATTTTTATCCGCTATTTCCTCCTTAGTTAGTCTCTGAGCAATAGATGGCAAGGTAAAGTCTATTCTAAAACTGTTGAGTTGATCTTCATTGTTTGATTCATTGGTACTTGATATGCTTTGTGTGGTTAATACTATAGAAAAGAGCAGAATAGATGTTAAGACAAAGAAAATGATCCTTACATTAGTTTTGTTCCTTAGTTCTTTCATAAAAATTTGATTTTTATTATACTATAAATTGTAAGGTATTTTAAGTCCTCGCATAGCCTATAAATTATTTATATGTGTAAATTTTTTATTTTGCTATATATAGAAAGGTTTTAAAATATTTATATTTAAATTTTTTACCGTAACGAGTTTAAAATGTTAAAAATAAGAAAGTATCAAGGAAATGCTTTTCTAGGACTTATCCTTCTGTTTATGTGTTTTTCTTCTCTTAAAGCTGCTGACCCTCCTAGATTAATGGTTGAAGAAGAAGAAGAGATGCCAGTACTATCACCTATAATAAACAACAAGGACCTTCTTCCTTCAGGTAGTCAAAAAAATATTAAACTTTCAGATGCAGAAAGCCCTCATAAGCCTTCAAGTCTTTTAGGAAAAAGGCTTTCGTCAAACAATACATATCCTGAGACAACCCAACACAACAATCCTCTTTTTGTTATCATAGATGAAGGTACTTGTACCTCAGGAACCAATCCTAGTATTACTTCCCCAGATGTGCCAACATGTTCTACAAACAACATCCAAGGAACAAATTACCAGTCTGCTTTTACTCCATATTCATCAACGAGTGGCATGCCCTCCTCTTCTTCCCAACCATCGATCAAAACCCAAGATGTTTCCAGTACTCCGTCATGCTCTTATTTGCCATCCCTTCTTTCTATCCCAATGGCTAATATTGGGGGTTCTTCTTTACAGGCAGGTGTTTCCGAAAGGCATAAAGTCTCAAGTCTTTCTACAAGCACAGTGTTCAAGAAAATTCTTTTACTTGGCTCCAATGATGAGTTAGAGCTAATAAGAATGAATCAAGGACAAAACAATGAGGAGTCTTCATATACTGTGTTCTACAATATGCCTACACAAGAAGAATTTCTGCCTATTCTCAACCAGCATAAATTCGTAATTGTCTATGTAGCTGTGGGTAGAGCAAGTGATGGATTGAGTATGCTGTTACAGATTATTAGAAAAAACAAGAATCTAGCTCTTAACTTGATATTTGAGTGGATCAATTTCACAGATTTAGATAGCATACAGGAATCTTCTATCACAAAGCATCCTAGTGAATATTGGCAAAAGTTTTCTTTTACTACATACATAGAGCCCTTCTTTATGCTAGTTAACACGCATTCTAATTTTATAACAGATTGCATGCATATTATAGAGTCTATATCAGACAGTCTATATAAAGGCTATAGCAGCAGATGGTACAATGCCATCTATCTTCTAAGAAGCCCAATACTAGAGAGCAAGAAAGTCCCAGAAAATTGCTTCCCATGTGTTTTTTTCAATCTTTTAGTACATTCCAGCATAGAAGAAGTAGGAATTTTTTCAATGGACTCTCAGAGCTATACAAATATTGGCTTATTAACGATTCCTTTCTTGACTCCTGCCACCAATATATTGCATATTAAAAGAATTATTATTTTGGAACCAAATGTTGGTTGCTATAGTGTTATAAAGAGCCAAATCAACTACTGTTCGAAATACATAGATGTCACTTACAACCATTGGAAACATATATATCTGCATCTTAAGTGTAGCTCACAGGGCAAGAGCATGCAAGAGATTATTATTAGAAATATATTTCTCTATCAGGTGTTGACTCAGAACACTAAAGCACCCTCTACATCTTCCGAGGAGCATGCGTCCACTTCTTTTATCTCATCTATTGCTCCTATCGCTCCCATTGTACCAAAAAAAGCAAATTATAACTATATACATGTTGAAAAGCTAAATTTACATCTTAATTTAAATACCAAACCCACTGCTGCCCAAATAGTAAGCGAGGTCAGTGTATTTGATTCCATTCTTAACTGGCTGGCTAGCAAAGAGATCTGTTGCGTGGAATTACAGATAGAAGTAGATGATATGCTTTGGACAAAAGAAAAAGAGCTACAATGCGAAAGAATCCAAAATGGAAACAAAAAGCTATTTCCTATTTCCACTTTTAATAGATCCTTTGTTCCTCCTATGATTACTATTGTGAATGCAGAAAACAAGAAAAGAATTACTATGCAGATAAAAAAGCCTCTTTTAGCCTTTATGCCTGCTATGAGTCCTAGATCCCTATTAATAGCTCCTATTCAAATATCGATGCAGATATATGAATAAATAATATCTATTCATCCTATTTTCTCTTATGCAATCAAGTACTTCTTTATTTGGCTCTAATTATATGCAGTATTCGCAATTCATTTTACTCCTATTGCTCTTCCACACTTCAGAGTTTCAAAGTTTCAAGGTCTCAAGGTTTTACTAGATCAATTCCATTTTGAGAAGCAATTATGATTTCTAATTGCTGATTAAAAGTATATATAGGCAGCAAGAACTAGGAAACACGGCCCAACTTCCACATGCTTTTCACCCATTACACAAACTCTCAAGATACTGCATCATCTAAGAACAAAAACAATACACAGAACTGGTCAGCACATAGTTCTATGTTTACTGGATCCCGCTCTAGCCATACTAAGACCAAAAACAGCAAGCCTCCTATGACAAGCACAGAGGCCATGTTGAACCATTACTGTACCATTGGAACACTGCCTTCATATGGTCCTCCAAAAAAAAAGAGAACTCTTAAAAGATTTCTACTTTCCTTGTTCAAAATATACTAATTATTTTGAAGAAGGAGTCTAAAAGCAGAAAAGGCTTTGACTAGAAGTGGTATTTTTCTTTTCTTTGCAAATAAACATAGCACTTCAATATCTTTTTCCATCTATCTTTCATATTACATTCTAAATGAGCTATTCTTTTAATTGCTTAATTGTTGCTATAATTGAGTTCTTATAGTGCGACATTTTAAATTTAGTCTTTATTCTAGGCAGCCTTTTCTAAATACTGTTTACTTTAGAAGTGTCTAAGTGCTTAAATGGCAGATTAGTAAGCTTGTCAATAGCTTATAGTTCTATTAGTACACAGTGGATAAATCAATATGTTTTTTGATTTTTTGATTTTTTGATTTGTTATTAGAATAAACTAAAAATAGATTTCTCTTTAGATAAAGATAAATAATTATAAATTTTTAGATAATTTTCACAAATTTTCTATGATAGATATTTCTTTAATGTGTTTATTGGCAATAATGGTTTTGGGTGTACACTCATCTATGGATACCAGTTCGTCTAATGCAGACATCAATGCAGGCCTGTATCCCATACAGCAATATGCTCCTTTGCATTGGTTTCCGAAGCCTTCAGAGTATATGGAAGAAAGTTTGCAAAACTTACCCGAGTCTCATACAGACTCGTTTAGTTATACACAACCAACTCTTACTTTACAGGACCAAATAGCCACTAATATAGAGAGTGCTTATAATTCTGGTGTGAATAACTTCGTACCAATTCTTCTAGATCAGTATAGCAATATTTCTTCGGATGACGAGACTTTACATAACATTTCTCAAGCAGATTTAAATAACATGCCCAATACCAGCATATGTCCAAGTGACAGTACCACTAGCTATGCCAATACACAGGAGATGCAAAGAACTAGTATAGGCCCTAAATATTTAGAGAAGAATCCCATATTGTCAAGAATACTCTCTAATCCTTCTTATATGCAAAAAGATGCTGCCAACACTACAGCACTAAACCCCACGGGCCCTTTTGCAGTCCCAGCTCCTCCGCACATGTCTCATATTCCTTGTCCAGTCCAACCCAATTCCAATGGATATATGTATACCTCAACAAACAGCTGCACAGTTCCTACATGCGAACTAAACCAAGATGAAATCAGAAAACGTTTTCCAAACACATCTTTCTCCCAACAAAGTGAGTCTAATTACCATTTCCACAACAATATGCCATGTTGTGAACAGCCCTCTTTTCCTTCTACTTCAGCCCAAACTATTTCTTCTATCCCCACAAAGAGATCATATGATGCCATGGCGGGTGCTTCTTCTTCTAATGAACAAAGATCCTATGTCCGTCCAAAAACATCCTATAACTTCACCTTCAAGCAGCCCGCAGATTCTTCTAAATACACTAAAAAGACTATTAGAAAAAATTATATTACTAGCAAAGGCAAAGAACCGAGCAATATGCACAATTTGGATTGGAGCAATTGTGTCTTTCATTGCGCACTGACCATTAGACAATGCCCCAGCATAATTGCTCCATATAACAAAAGACTCAGCCAGCTAGCCATGTACAACATTGCATACTATACCGATCTTGAGCAGCTCTTTGAAAAGATCAATTCAAAAAACATAAAAGTTATAGTTATACACACAGACAGCAATATTGATCTCCACTACAACAAAACATTTATTTATATGTCCTCTTTTCTAAAAAACAAAGACTATTCCATCATCTTTAACAGGCTGCTGTTTACTAACGAAGGAAATATTCAAAATGTTGCCTTCCTTAACAACCCATTGCAATACTTGACTGACAATCACATTGATCTCTATTATGGGCCTTTTCTTTTATTCATAGATGTCTATATTCCAATGAGAATATACCACACTTTTGATGACAGGCCATTCAGCACAGCTCCACCAACTACCTCAAGCACAAACAGCTCAAACAGCACACACTTGCCTGCTCAAATAGAAAATCGAAGCACTCCACATTCTTCTACGTGCACTAATATATCAAACCAAAGTACCCAAGCTATAAAAAAGCAATATATTGTTATTACCCAATTTGAACCTCCAATATACTATAAAACTGTGTTTTTCCTCTTTACTTCTAATTCTACATCACTTATTGATAAAAATACAATAGAAGATACTATATACTTTATGATCAAGGATCTCTTCCATAGTAATGTTACTGCGTTGGGGATACTTCTTTTTCTTAATGATTTTTTTATTAATATACAAAGAATCTTTATTCATTCAGGAAACAATAAGTCTCTGTCGATCTTCATTTTTAGATCCTCTAGTACGAACTTCTATCCCCAAATTCGCCAAATCTACATTGATGTCCCAGTATATATGAAATGCTCATATAAATTCCTGGAAATTCTCAGACAGGATACCATTCCAAACATCTGGAATAGTTTAGAATTTCTCCATCTTGTGGATACTTCCATTGATCAATATATTAAAAACAGGTATAGCTCAGAAGATGAATATGCAGGTGAACTGAATATATACAAAAACCCAGACCAAAGTTATGCCCCCGACTCGGCTTATAATAGCTATAAGCTGATCTATGAAGAAAAAGATATTTTTATCTGGCCAAATCTCAAAACTATGTTTATAGACTATAAACAAAACGACACAGAAAAGAATCTTATGGACCACATCATATATTGGTTAGAGGCAGAAAAAATCAATGTAGAAAATATAGTAGTGTTTTGCTCCGATGCTCTGTGGAAAAGAGAAACGCAAAATGTGGAGATCCGAGGGGCCAAAAACAGGATTCCTTTATATCCCCTGCTCTTTAATAATTATATATGCGCCCCTCCAGAACTTGCTATTTTTGCTAATAAGTTTAAAATTCTTTGGCAGAAAAACATGATTCACCAGGCTGTTCCATATAGCATTATTCTTATTAACATAGATTGTCCAAATAAAGAACATGTCTATTGGTTTTCTATAGAGGTAGATGAAAAACCAGACCCTTCCCTTGAACTCTCAACCCAAGGTAAAAACTCTGCTAAAACACCATACTCTCTATTTAATGTTATTCTGCAGATAGGCCAGTCTTATTAACAGAATATAGAGATAAAGCAAATTGGTTTAAAAATAAAAACATATGCTGAATTCGTATGCCAATACAGATGTTGATATATTTAGTCTTTAGTTTTAAATTGCAAAGACATGCCCCAAGTGTAGTTAATAATGAGAGTTGCGCCTAAAAGTCAAAAATATTCTCTTTAGAAAGAAAATGATATAGATTTAAAGTGGTATAGATTTCTATTAATTTTGCACTTTATTCATCAAAATTTATCTCCGAAGCACAGGATTTTGCTGCGCTGCTTGGGACAAATATGGAAAAATTTGCATAGACTTTTTTCATAGTCTTTTCGTTGGTATAGTCACTTTTAGCTTCATAACCCATTTCAATGTTTTCTAAAAGCAGTTTTGTTTCGTATCGCTGGTATTCCTTTGTGTTTTTGTTATATAAGTAGAGCACTTCTGGAATTCTTCTATCAAAGAACAGCCCAAATGAGCAAAACTTAATTATCTCATGTTTTAACTTTGCGGCAGGAAAACTAAAATCTAGTTTCTGTGCCCATTCTAACACCCGCATGCCTATCTGTATATACTTCTCTCTATTGTCCACTGTTTTTTCATCTCCTAGTTGTGTAAGAATGCCTTCATATTCTATATGTCTATATGGGTTTAAAATAATATTTCTGTTTGCATATAGTGCGTCAGGAAGATAAATAGTCAACACTCTGGGATACACGCCAATAGCAGATAAAGAAGAGAGTATAGTATGTATATTCCCTGGTTGTATGTTTGAGGACTGATAAAAGTTTTTAGCAGCATATGTATAAATGTCTTTAGAATCCGCTATTTGGAGATGCAGCTGCTCTAAGTTGTAGCTTCTCTTCAGAATATTTTCTTTCTTTCTCTGCTCCTCTACTAGACTCACATTAAAATACTTTTTCTCTAATATTTCTGGATAATTTGAACATATTTTTTCCCAAGGCACATTGTCTACCTTGTGGACGTATTTCTTCTTGCCTCTAATACTAGAAAGAAGGTAATCAATTGCGTGGGTCCATGTGTCGAAATTCATAGCTGTTATTTCCGCACAGGTATAAATAGAACTCATATTTCTTTTTATCTCTTCCATTAGCATTTCTTTGAAAACAATCTTTTTAAGGGATATCTTCATGATAGATAATAAATCTGGCCAGAACTCCTTAACATTCGTATTCGCACACGGGTTGTAGGAGACATATCCATAGTACTGCAGCTTAGGATGCATTAGCAGCCAGTAGTTGTTTTTCTGGCACGGCTGTTCTAGATCTTTTCTATAATGGTATACGGGATAGACAAATATATAAACAGACATAAAGTAGTGTTTTTCTATCAAAAGATTATTTCCTATTCTAGTGTTCATCAATGTCTGACATGAATCCAAAAATACATCATCAAGGGGATTAATTACCAATAACATGGGAGCAGCATAGAAAAAAGATTTAAAGTCATTTAGATAGACTTTGATGTCTTTTTCAAGCGAGCTTCTAAGTTTCCAGTTCGGATTATTGGTATCTATAAATTCAATAATAAAGTTGATTTTTCTTTTCTCTGCTATAAAAAGCCAGTTTTCAACATACGCCATAGTATTTTTGTCCATTATAGAAGAAATAATATATATCCAGATGCCTTTGCAATCTGGCTTGATCTGGTCCTCTGTTGAAATTATGCGCTGTCTATAGTTATACAGCTCATCGTTTTCTTTTTTTCCTTTTATGTCAAATATTATGCTTAAATGCAGTTTTCTTAGAAAAGAGTAGTTGGCTTGGATAAATGAAGAATTGAGATGCAAAATCCTTGCAATGTTGCTATTTTCTATTGTGTCATCAAAAGATTCGGGTTTTGATATTATTTTTTCTCTTGATGTGGAGGCACTATTAGAAGAGGCAGCATTGGAAACTGCATTTTTTGCGTTCTTTTGTATACTGATAGGACCCGGTCGTATTATAGAAGATGCTATACTTGGTCTGACTAGAAGATCCATTAGACCCAAGTCCTTACTCCCTCCAGCACTCATATCATATGGCTGTGCTGTTTCTGATGAAGCACCAAAAGAAGAGGACGCCAATGTAGAAGAACTACTAGGAGTGTTTGTGTGATTCCCGGAAAAAGGGCTTATTGGTTGCAAGCGAAGCTTCTGGATGTGATCAAAAATAGCTTTCTTAATAATATGCGAAATATCTATATCTCTCCCACAGTGGCACGTAATATAGTGTCCCGAGACAGGAGTATTACAATGTCGTACTCTATCAGCCTCCATACCCGCATCCACATCCACATGCAATTGCTTGTGTAGTGGGTGTGTTTGTGGGCTAAGAGCTTCCATATTTAGAACATCTGTATAGTTGAAAGAAGATAAAAGAGGCTGTTGGTCCCTTTGTGTGCTTGTGCTTTGATAGTATGGCGTGCTAGGCTCCCCATAAGAGGATATAGATGGATTTTTACATCTCGGTATTTGTCCACTAGGTATTTGTCCACTAGGTATTTGTCCACTGGATATTTGTCTACTGGATGCTGAGTATTCTGGTCGTTGACTGTTTGGTCTAGAGTTCAATTCCAAGCCAACACCTAACACAGATGCATGTCTCTTAGCTTCTTTGCCTTGTAATTTAAATCTATCTGCAGGAATATCAATAATCTTCCTCTTTAAAGGAGAAGAAGGAGGAGGAGGAGAACAAATTGATTCAAGATCCTTAGGAAACACTTCCAACAATGAAGAAATAGAATCTGCATCATCATTATCATCATCGTTATCCAGAAGTATTGGGTTGTCTGGAGTGCCTTCTGTTCTTACGGCATTGTCTATAAACATATGGTTTAAGGCGCTTAAAGTATCTATTCCCATGCATTCATTAATGTATCTTTCAATCGAAGTATCTATCTCTAATGCCTGTTGATCTGAAATACTCGAAGCACCGGCATTTGATGTACTCGGTAAATTTGCCGTTTCAGCATTTTGCAGTGTTCTATCTTCTGGTATATGCTTTCCTAAAGATTGTTCCTTCTTTGTCGTTAGAGAAAGAGTAGAAAAAAGTAAAACATACACAAATGCAACTTTGATAAGTTTAACAGGCCCTTCTATAACTCTCATTTAAAAAAAATCTACAAAATATCGTTTTAAGGTGGAAGGGCTGGTTTATTTTTATAATTAAATTAAAAATAAAGTCAAAAAACATTCTTATGCGTTCCATAATATTTTATTAAAACTAATTGCTACATATTTGTTTCTGCAAATTTTTTTGGTGATTAATGCTACTTCCAATAGAAGAAAAAAGAGAAGTAATAGAGCAACTTGTAAAAGACAATCAAGTTTTAATTCTTTCTAGTGAAACAGGAACGGGAAAAACCACGCAAGTTCCCAAATATCTTTATGAGATGTATAAACAGCCTGTAGTATGCTCTCAGCCAAGAAGAATAGCTGCCATTTCCATTGCAAAGCGAGTGAGCCAGGAAATGAAAGCCACTTTAGGGGAGCTGGTAGGATACAGCGTAAGATTCGAAGAAAAAGTTTCGGAAAACACCATGATAAGATATGTAACCGATGGAACGCTTCTAAGAGACTTTATAGATGACCGTCTTGTAAACAAATACAAAGTGGTAATAATTGATGAAGTGCACGAAAGAACCATCAACATAGATCTTCTTCTTGGTCTGGTTAAGGATGCCATTCAAGAAAGAAGCGACCTAAAAGTCGTTATTATGAGTGCCACCATGGCCACAGAAAAGTTCCTCGAGTATCTCCCGGGAGCTGTTACTTTTCACATAAAAAGTCGCTCGTATCCCATTGAGTTAAGGTATCTTCCAACAAAAAAGCATGAGGATTATGTGGAGAAGGCCATAGAGGCGGTTTTGGACATCCACAACCACCAGCCAGATGGAGACATTCTTGTGTTTCTCACTGGAGAGGATGAAATAGAAAAGTGTTGTAGAGAGATATCGTATTTACAGAAGTCTCTAAAGAAGAAGCTTTCTGCGCTTCCTCTCTACTCTTCTCTTCCTCTCCATGCGCAGAATGCCATCTTTAACAATGCAGAAGAAAGAAAAGTAATTTTTGCCACAAACATAGCAGAAACCTCCATTACAATAGAAAGTATTGTGTATGTGGTGGATTCTGGGTTTTCCAAGCAGAAGGTCTTTGACTCCTCCATGCGCTCGGAAATGCTTCTAAAGCTGCAAATTTCCAAGTCCAGTGCAGACCAAAGAAAAGGAAGAGCAGGAAGAGTGCGCCCAGGCATATGCATCCGGCTATACCCCGAGGAAGTTTACAACTCCATGGAGGAGTTTACCATTCCAGAAATACTCCGAGGAGAGCTTTCTTCTCTGGTTCTGAAAATGGCCCGCTTGGAGATTAAAAATCTAGTAACCTTCGACTTTATAGAGCCTCCTCTACCGGACTCCGTAATAGTTGCGCTAAACCAGCTCTACTTCTTGGGAGCCATCAATGAAGATGGAGAAATCACAAAAGAGGGAAAGCTTATGGTGGAGTTTCCTCTGGAGCCAAAGGATGCAAAAACCCTCCTCGAGGCCATAAGATACTCCGTGGAGCCGGAAATGATAACTCTGTCCTCCATGGCAGGAAACATGATATACGATAAGAAAAAGTTCGATTTATCCGTTAAAGAAAGTGACCATCTCACATACTATCTTATGATGAAGGATTACGAAAGAGCAAAGGACAAAAGATCCTTTTGCTTCTCGCACGGGATAAATGAAAAAAACATGGAAAATGCCATTAAATCAAAGAGGCAGATAGAAAAAATAGTAGAAAAAATAAGAAGTGAAGTTCCCAAGGTAAAAGATGCAGAAAGTCTTCCTTTACAGCAGAGAATCGAGCTGGCCATTCTCGGAGGATACCTTCTCCAAAGTGCCAAGTCCGTAAAAGAAGGAAAAGGCACTCTAGCAGGCCTCGGAGTCGCTGTGCAAGTCAGGAAGCTCACTCCCCCCATAAAAACAAATAGAAGAGCTCAGGCTCACTGCGACAAATGGCTTGTGTATAAAGAACTCACAAAAATGGATGGAAAGTATGTTATCCGCATGGTGAGCGATCTTTCAAATGAATCCATTCGGTCGCTTTTTAGAAAACACAAAAATGTCCTTAAGGCCATATGCTTCTCTCCAGCAGCTGCGGAGTCACAATATTAATATATCCTTAATGATTTTTTAGTTTTTATTATTTTATGTGCCTATTCTACTGCGAGCGGTCAAACTGATTCCAAATCTTTTGTATCTGCATATTAATTTCTCCAAGAGCCTGAGTCATTTTCAAATGTATTTCATGGATGTTCTCTCTTGTTTCTCTTTGGCGCAAATTCACGTACTCTACTATTTTTCTATGCGGAATGTTTAACACCTTTGAAACTATTTTTAAGTTCTTCTTAGTAAGCTTTATATCATAGTTGTAGAAATATGCGTCCAACTGGTCCCTCTGATATACGCTTAAGTCGCATGCGCTCTTTCTTATTTTTTTTTGTAGTTCATCCATTTTTTTCAGGAAGACTAACTCTTTAATACTCTGTCTACTCCCTTTTCAAGACATATTACGTCATCTTTTTAGATACAATCGGAAGGAACTATTTATGACATTTTATTAAAAGATTATTTTTAATTATTCTCATTTAATTTGCATTATTTTATATTTGCTTTAATGAAACGCTTTACATCCTCATAGTTCTCCAAACCAACTATTAGCATTCGTTTCTCTCTGTACGTGTTATACTCTATGAAATGCTCCTCGCAGAACGCCTCTACCAGCAAAAAGTCCTTATAATTTAGGAAGTTACTAAAGAGATATGACTCCCAGGAAGTAATTCTTTTTCTTCTCTTCTCCCACAGGGAAGCCTGCTCCAACACATTTTCGTCTAAAGAGTAGATGGCGTGCTCTTTTAAGTAGCTTATCACTTGGTCGGAGGTAATTCCTAGATCAAAGGCCTTTTTCATGCTTTCCTCGTTAATACTCGTAATTATCATATCCGGGAACTCTTTGATTTTCGTAGTAAATAGAGAAGTAATAAAAATATTTAACTGATTCTCTCCATATATGTACAAACGAAAGTTGCTTTCTAAACTCAAAAATCTTTCATCTTTAATGGACTCGTCAAAGAGAAGAGGAAAAGAAGTAGTAAACTGCACTTTTCCTTCGGTGATTTCTAAGAGCCCGAGAGCCTTAAATACATCCAGTATTTTTGTTTTATACTCTTTTCTATCTATTAAATAGATTTTCTTTGGATCTTTTGTTAGTAGCTCGCATAGATCAAGTAGCTCTTCTGAGCTGCCTGTTTCTTCTAAGTGCGAAAGAATAAGCATCCACATCTGGCTCTTTCTGCTTTCGAGCAGAAAGTTAAAGCCTTTGTGCGTGACTCCCTCGTGCCCCATCATTTTCTTTAGGGCCATCAGCCGCTTTATTATGGTGCTTCCACTGGATTTGTTCGAAATTGTCCGAAACAAAGCATCGTTGTACACTCTGTCCTCCTTTTGCTCGCGGATGCTCTCTATCTGCACAAGTATTCTTTCTTCTATCTTTTTCGTGTTTATCTCGAGAACTCTTTCTCTTACGCGGGCTTTCATCTCATAGTACTTGCCGGTTTCCTCTATGAGCCCAAGAGCCAGCAGCTGCGTGGGCTGCGGCTTGATTAAGTGCTGGGAAACTACTGAAATAAGAAGAGAGAAGAACACTTGCTTCTCGTGCGGGTCCAGGAGCTTAATGATTCCCAGAAGAACTGCGCTGTTTTCTTTGAGAGACTCTTCGCTTTTTTCCACTCTCTGAAAAAACGTGTCAACGGGGCGCTTCATGCTCTGCAAATATTTTTCCTCTTTCCTTTTTGAATCCGTAACTTTTCTTGCTTTTCTTTTTTCTCAATATATATATTTTTCTTCCCATAATATGTGTGCCTGCTAGTGCATTGAGTGGCATTGGTACTTCTTCTTCTCTTGCTCAATGATCAATTGCTATGTGCCGGTGCCTCTGTGTCCAAGGATCCTGCTGTAGAGCAGGCTCGGAGGAAAATAATTCGAGGGGACCGCGCGAGGATGGAAAACATTGCAGCGTTACTTCAGCAGAGAATCAGTGGGCGCATACATTGTAGGGGAGAGGAGGCCAAGGGAAGTACTTTTTGATAGTTGTTGCTTTTATTACTTTTTTAAAGACTTGCAGATAAATGAAAGAATTTTCTCTGGCTCATTTTGATCTACTATCATGGTTCTTGTGATTAGGCGCTTGCTGACTCCGCAAATGCTTCGGAACTCGGTCTGGAACAGAGAAAAAAGAGAGTCTCTTTCCGATTCCTCTGCCAGCTCCATTTTGTTGAGGAGAAACACAAGATTTTCTTTCTGCATGCAGTACGAGGTGTAGAAGGTCTCAAAGGCCTGCTTGGAGGAAAGGATCGAGGTTTTTGTTGACGCATCAATAACAAAAAGAACCAAATGGCTGCTCTCCGTATAGAACTTCCAGAACTGCGCGTGCTTTGGGTCTCCGGAAAGGTCAAAAATATCCAGGGCATAGCCCTTGCCTCGTATTAAATATTGCTCATATATATTTGTAGAGGTTTCCGCAATAGACTTCTCCTTCTTTATGGAATGTATAAGAGAGGTCTTTCCACTTCCCGGGGGCCCTATAAAGATAATGCTTCTCTTTTTCCTATTTATGCATCGTGAAATAATATTACCCATAAAAAAATTTATTTGCTTCTTAATTTATGTAGTAAAAAATTTTAGAAGATGCTTCTATGCAGAGAATACATTGTTTCTTCTATTAAAGAGCTTAAGCCTACATACGAATCGCTGGGAGTACTTTCAGAGTACATTGTCATGTTTTTTGGGGAGAAAGAAGCTATTCTTCCCCTCATTAGAAAGGAGGGAGAAGAGGGGAATGCCTACGGGAATCTTCTTCTGCTCTATCTGCTCAATGAAATACTTGTGAAAAAAGGCTCAGAAAAAGATATTATTTCTTTGGGAAAAAGCATTCTTGAAATGGGAAGACAAAAGGCGCTCATTCAGAAGAACACAAGCACGCAGGCGCTGAAGGCCTCTGCTAAAGAGCTCCTTAATAGATTTGCTGAAATAGAAAGGCTCTGGGAGAAGTTCTCAGAGGACAAGAAGGACAGCTCTGTACCCAGCAAAACTTCTAGTGCGGACATCGACGAGGATCTTCTTGATTTAGATTATCTAGAGGATCTATGCAAAAAAAAGGATAAAAAAAATATCATTAAATATCTGGGAAATATAAGGAATAAATAGAATAAACATTAGATATTGTAAAAGCGCATGTAGAGGAATATTTACTTTCTTTATTCTTTTCTTAGTGGTAAGAAGCTCTTTGCTCAGTGGCGGTGGATTCGGCTGCCTTTTCTACTTCTTTTTGGAGGTCTGTGAGCTTTTTCCTAAGTACGTCAAATGACCGGGCTAAAATGCTTTGTCCAGGCTCGGAAATGGACTCTATTTCAAAGATGCAGCTGTTGTCTAATATTTTTACCTCCACGGCATCTGGAAAGTCTTTTACGACATCCGTGTTCATTTGGAGAGTGTTTTCATCTACGGAGGGAGTATCTGATAGAATTAGTCCACTGCGGAAGTACTTTTTCATTTCTTGGATCTTTGCTGGGTTTTTAAATGTAACCTGCTTAATAAATCTGTAATAGCAAACAGAAGCCGGCGACCATTTGGAGTGCTCCCTTCCAATTCCCCGTATGGCTATTATTTTGCATCTGATTTTTTCCTTGGGCGCGAGCCTTGTTATTAGAACGCCTGGCTTGAGTTGGACATTCGTATGCGAAGAGGTAAGTTTTATGTGGTCAGAGTATATATTGATCTGCGAAGAAGAAGAGTTCTCAACCAAAAGCTCAAAGGATATTGAGTTTTTCTCGGTTGTGGCAAGAAGAGGGTTGAACTCTTCTGTTCTTACTACATTTTCTATGGTATTGGGATCGGCTATTAAAGGAACCAGGCCCAGCCTATGGGAAAGCATTTCATCTGGCATTACAGATGTGTTTTCCTCAATAAACACCCACTCAATGGCTATTGTAGGACAGTCTGAGATAACTGTTCTTCGAATGGCATTTACTACAGAGGCATTAATATTGTCTATTCTCAGAGAAAGCCTTTCCTCTGTCTCTTCTATTTTCTTTATCTGGATACTCTCTAAGTATGCCTCCATAAAAAATACTTTTTTTTGGATTAATAAAGAAATGAAAAAGCAATAATTATTTTTAACGAACAAAATAAAAACATAAAAATACAGGAATATGCTGCACTGCATGAATAGCAATATTTTTATAATAATGTGTGACAGATTATGATAATTGGTACAGATTTATTATATAGAGAAAGTATCCTTACTTTTTTAAAAGAACCTTTAAGGCTTCGTTGCAGTAGAGAAGAATGCTTCTATCTATCTTTTCTTTTTCTTCTGCGTAGAGAGATTTGCCTTCATTGAAAAAAACAATAGATTGCTGGTCTATAATGAAGACAATTGTTCTGTTGCTCAGCCGGAGAACAGGACCTTTTGAGAAATTTACGTGTTTTATGACAAAAACGCCTTCCTCTTGGGACTTATACGGGAAGACCGGCATTTCTTCCTGGAAAGCAGAGATAAAGTACGGAATCAAAAGAATCTTCTTTTTTAGAGAAGAGGGAGCAGAGGTAGTTGTGTGTTTCTCTTTTGTAATAATTTTCTGTCCTCCGTATATTTTGTGCTCCATATACTCAAAGCTATAAATATCATTTTTCTGGAAAATCTCATCTATTGCGGACTTTCGCAGCACAATGGATGTGCAGTCATTGAAGAGTATCCCCATCGCTCCAGATGCAAGAAAATACCCTATTCCGTATTTTCCCATTTTTGTCATTGTGCGCAGAACGTAATCATTTCGGTAAGTAGAGCATATAGAGGACTGCTGCATATTTTCGTAAAGAAGTGTAAGCACATTCATGTGTACGGCGGAGAGGAGCCCTAATTTAGTGGCGGTGCCAGGGCGCATGGTTTGCTGCTCCGTTTGGAGAGAGTACGGAGTGTTTGTCTTATACTGCATTGTTCTATGCTCTGTTTCCTGAGATGCCTTTATATTCTCTTGCTGGAGAAGAGGAAGCTTTTCAGATGTGATTTCTCTTACAAAATCCGAATTGTATATCTGCTCAATTGTCCATCTTTTTTGCGGATCCAGCTCAAGAAGCTTTGTGATCAGGTACTGTGCATTTGGAGTGATTATTGCATCCTCTGGATACGAGTATGTGTTGGACTTGATTGACTTGTATATTTCCTTTACATCGCTTTTCTGGAAGGGAGGCTTGCCTATGATTAGTGTATAAACAATCACTCCAACAGACCAGATATCCACCTCAAAGGAATGTCCGTTTTCTGAATTAAAAAGGACTTCGGGCGCAATGTAATTAGGAGTTCCGCATATGGTTTTCTTTCTTTCTTCTCTGTCAATTACTGCTGCCAGCCCAAAATCGCCTACTTTTAAGTTAAAGTCTTTATCCAGAAAAAGATTGGCTAACTTCATGTCCCTGTGCACAACTGAGCAGTCTTTGTGCAGATACTCTAGCGCGCTGAGCATCTGGAGAAGAAACACGCGCACATGCTTCTCCTCTATCTTTTTCCTTTTTTTGAGAAGGTCCATCATGCTTTTGTTTCCACACATTTCCATAATCAGATAAACAAAGTTTTTATCCTCAAAATACGTGAAAAGCTTTACAATGTGCTTGTGCTTAACAGAAAGATGTATTTTTATCTCCGAGAGAAGCTTTTGCTTGTTTTTTGACCTAACTAAATCAGATTTTCTTATTATTTTTGCGGCAAACTCTTCATTTGTCGAAAGTTTCCGTATGGAGAAGCACTGCGCAAAGCCTCCTTGCCCCAAAAGGCTGTTTATTTCATACGACTCCTTTGCATCTCTATCGTAAATAAAGCTTCCCAGAGGAAGAAATGGAGGGTGCTTCATGCAATAAAAATAATAATAAAATTTATGTCTTGTATGTTTTTGCAAAAGAAAATGCCTATTGGAGTGCAAACACAAAAATACTTCCCAAGGCTTTTTTCAAAAGAAAAGAGATAAAGCCAATAGATACGCATAGTGTGTGCTGTTTTCTTCATTTATATCTCTTCTTTGTGGTTTACGCATTTTATTTTGAATTGATAACCGATTGCTAATAAAAAACACTTTTACTTCTAACAACCTAATACGCACTTAGTAGCAGAGTTTTTGTTGGATGCTATCATATAAAATAAAAAGAATGTTCAGAAAGCTGCTATAAACAAAAAGTGCGCCAATACTTTAGAAAGTAATTGTTTGGGCTGAAATGGAAAAAAGGAGAAGTATTTTGCTACTGGTTTATTTTTCTATATTAAACAACTGATAAACGGGGTAGACATACTTATAATGAAATACATCAAAAAAAAATATATGCGCCAAAACATGCTTTCTTCACTAGTATGGCTTGTTTTTCTGGGAAAAGTCCTTTGTAATCTAGACTTTACAAAGGAGTACTCTGCCAGTGAGGATTTTGAGATATATAATGCTTTGTGCGCTAAGCACCAAGAAAAGCTGCAGTATATAAAGGCTTTTAAAAAATCGTACAGTATCTGTGCGGCTTCTGAGTTTAAAATTAAAAAAACAGCAGACGACAATAGCCAGCATACTCTTCCTGTGCTAAGCTATCTGGATCTACACGACTTTAACTTTATCGAGCTTGTTCAAAGCACAAAACATAAAAGCAGCCCAGAAACTTTGTGCTTCTTTCAGTCTCTTATATCTATGGGCCACATCAATAGTAACCTAACCCTAAAGCAAACCACATTAGCCATAGGACAGGCGTTGAAAGACTTTCTTGCTATACACCAGCTGAACAATGAAGATGTGAAAGCATATTTCTCTACAGAAAGATTCACAGAAGATTCTGCCATTAACTTGTTCACTTTATACGCATGCATGAACATACGTGCTTCTTATGAATTTTTCCAGGAAGAGACAGTTATAAAAAACCGCTTAAAAGAGTGGATGCAAATATCTATATCTAAAGACCCCGCGCATATGCGCAAACTAGCAGGACTTATTCAGATTGCCGGTCTCTTCAAGAGCCAGCAGATAATATATCCGTCAAGTAAAAAGAGAAAAGAAACCCTCCATAGAATGTTTAATGCTACTCTCTTTGAGCCATCAACTATTTTAGTCTCTATTATGCTTTCTGGAGAAATGCATCTAATTGGAGGCGAGTTTAATTATAGATGCATATTACATGATGTTCTTGTGGATGAAATTAAATTTACAGAAGAAAAAATAGGAACAGTAGTTCACATACGCATATCTCACTTAGAAGATGTGCAGAGCTTTGTATTCGTTGCAGAATCCCAAATAGATATGCTGGAAACCTGCAAAAAGACTATTGTCTCTCTGCAATATAGCAAAGATAAGAGAGACGATATGAAGAGCATTCTTTCACAAGCCCTTAGAACAGACAGCCAGCTCCTTTTCACAGAAAACTCATATTACACTCCTTGGGGACTTAGTTATCTTCTGAAAAGCTATTTTTCATCTGAAGACAACAAAGATAAGTCTATTTTATCCATTCTTTTCTCTTTTTCTTTGAGCATTCTTATTAACAGAGTCATGGTTTCTCTTATTTATCCCTTTGTTGTTTTGGGTGCCTGTTTTTTGTACTACTACTACCAAACACAAAAGAAGATCTTTGCAGTAAGAATCTGTCTTGGATTCTTTTCTTCTACATGCCTTTTAGTCCTACTGTTTATCTACAACAATGTAATCTATTACTCTCATGATTTTACCATGCCCTTGCAGTTTGTCACTTTTTCTACATTCATCCTTCCTCTTATATTTATGTTCTTTTGGATCATTTACACAATTGTGGAAAATATGAAAAAACCGCCTTACTCGCTTTCCTACAAACACACCACTTGTTTGCAGATCTCTTTGGGGTCTTTTGCAGCTTTGCTCGTCTATTTGCCTGTAATTTGTTTTTTTAGCTCATACTTATGGACATACTATGAAAATATTTTCAGAGTGCTTCCGTTCTTAGGAACACTGTATATCTACTGTGCATCTATCATTATATTCCATCCCATTGAGTCTAAAAAAGAAAGACTGTTTATTATGTACTACCTTGCTGGAATTTCCCTGGGAATACTTATAAGCTTTTTGATCATCTTAGAAATCATCTCTCCTAGCTTCCTCATAGACTTTTCTGCGCCTTCTCCTTCAAAATAAATACATACTTCACTATTCAAGCTACTTCGTATTATTGCAATTATTTCTATGAGTATTTTTTATACACATGATAATTATTGTGCCAATAATAAAATACTTTTTATTGGAAGTGTTTTGTGTTAAGAAAATAAAAAAGTATTTTAGCCAATTAAAATTTTTATAGAAAAGCTTCCTAATTAAGAAAAAAATACCCCGATACCCCTAGCATAAACCTAATAAATAGACGCGAGTTTTCTCCTATAATGAATAAACTTCTTTTAGTGCTGTCAATAATTATATTTATTGATTTTATCTCTTCAGCATCCGCGAAAAATAAGAGCAAAAAGCAACAAGCTGAAGAGCTATTGAACGAAAAGGTTATAGATCCAGCTAAGCGAGCAGCAGAGAGAATTCCATCAAAAGATGAAATTAAAAGAAAAATTAAAGAAAATGCAGAGTACTATACTCCCTCTAACTTAAGAAAAGGACAAGTTCCAGAAAAATACCATAATAGTAAAGAGTGGGCAAAGAACAAAATGGACGAGGCAAAATGCACTGCCAAAGACTGCGCTAGATATGGAAACCATTCTAACGCAAGAAATTGCCAACAAAAAAACCATTCTTGCCAACGAAACAACTCTTGCCATGAGAATAATGAAGAACGGGTGAGAGGAGAAGAGAATCAGCGAAGAATGGCAGAGGAAGAAAGAAGAAGAGAAAAAGAAGAGGAAGAAGAAGAAAGAAACAAAAACAGCAAATCTAGAAGCACCCTTGGAAAACTAGAGGATTTCATCTTTAGACGAGATGTCCCCGAAGAAGAAGAAGAAAAGGCCAAAGCATAGAGCAAGAAAATCTAGAAAACTCAATAAAACGCTTTCTTTTTCCTAGTTATCTACATATATCTGAACTCAGGTTTATACGCTAGTGTTTAATTATGTTCGATATACTTTCTAAGTTTAGCTATCTACTGATTATCTTCTAATTAACTATTGTTTGTTTAATAAGTTTATTTTTTAGAAATATCAAAAGCAGTCCCATATATTTACTTGTTCTTCTTTATGTTTCTTTGTTGTTTGTGAGGTAGTTTATGAACATATACTCTATGATTCATAGTTAGATACTTGAGATACTTTCCTGTTATATAAAAGAAAGTAATTGCAATGAAAACCCCCGACAAAGAAAGAGACTCTGAGCTTCTGCGATAATCTACATCCATAAATTAAATTTATTTGCTTAACTCCAAATATACTTTTCTAATTATTCTTTTTTTGGTCTCCTCATGAGGAAGATTCTCTATTATAATTCTTCCTGTGTGCGCGGCTTGGTGTCTTTCTATTTCTTCGGGCTTGGCGCTTTCCGATAGAAACTTAGCAGACACTTCATATGTTTGGTTGGGGTGCGAGTTTCTTTCTGTTTTATGTTCTATTCCCAAGGCTGTAAGCGCTTTGCATATTTGTTGCAGAGTGGGAATGATTCCGTTGTCCACGTGGACAACTCTTCTGCCTTCTGCACGTGATACTCTTGTATTGAAGTATATTGGGTATAATTGAATCTGTGATTTCTGCATAGAAAAAAAAGAAATTAAAAGTATAAATAAGAAAACTTTTGTTTAGGAAATGGATATATTCAATAGAAAGTCAGAGAAGCCCATAGCATATGGAACAGCAGGATACAGAACAAAAGACGAAGACATAACAGATATTGTGTGTAGAGCGTATATTGTCTGCGCCATCCGCTCAGCCATGCTAAACAAGCCAGTTGGGATAGTACTAACTGCCTCGCACAACCCAGTCGGAGACAATGGCATAAAATATGTGGATTACACTGGAAACATGTTTGACGAAGAGTGGGAGGAAATAAGCGATCGAATTATAAACTGCCCGAATAAAGACTTTGCTTCGGCTATAAGCAGGTATTCTCTAAAGAAAAGCGCTGTGTATATGTCAAGAGACACCCGCGAAAGTGGAAAAGAGATGATAGAGAAGTGCAAACAGGCTGCAAAGGCCCTTCAAGGAGAGCATGCGCTTATGGACTTAGGAGTCACTTCAACTCCGCAGATGCATTTTCTGATTCGCGTGCTTAGTGAGAGACGAATCACAAATGACGAAGACAAAGAAATAAGAGAAGGAAAGGAAATACTTGATCTGTACTTTCACAGAATTAGGAGCTTTTCCGCTCTAGTAAAAAAAGTATTTGAGTCGCAAGAAAAGACAAAAATAGTTTTAGACAGCTCAAATGGAGTAGGCAGAGAAATATTCTCGAAAATTAAAAATGCTTTAAGCGACACAACAGATATGCTTCTTCTTAGCAACAGTAAGAACCTAAATGAAGCATGCGGATCAGACTATATAAAAAGTAAAAGACTCCTTCCCACGGGAGTTACAGGAGAGAAAGAAGCATGCGAAATAGAAACAGATGGAGGAAAAGTGCCAGGAAACACATTTATATGCGCTTACGATGGGGACTGCGACCGTATAGTCTATCTACGGCCAGATACAAATGAGCTGATAGATGGAGACAGGCTCTCTGTTCTGTTTTCTTCGTTCATAAACCATCTTCTGGTGGCATGCGAGGAAGAAGTGCCTCTTGTCTCTGTGGCCACGGCGTACTCTAATGGAGCAGCTATGGAAGAAATGAAAATGCGGGGAGAGCTGAAAATAGCCGGAACCGGAGTGAAGAATCTGCAAAAGGAAGCAGTGAAGCATAAGATAACGGTGTGGTTCGAAAGCAATGGGCACGGAACAATTTTTTTCGCAGACAGCGTAAAAACTCAGCTAAGGAAAAAAATCAATTACGAGGCAGCGGAGAACATCTTAGACCTCTCCAAAGAGGAGCTGGACAAAAGAATGTCTGATGTTCTTTCTCAAGTAACTCCCAATCTCTCGGGGCATGTGAAACAGAAGGCCTCGCCGTATAACACTATGTTTAGACCGCTGAGCAAGAACCAGGCGTCTCTTCTTCTCTACGGAATGGCTTCGCTCTTCGATCCGTACATTGGAGATGCTGCAGTGAACATGGCGCTATCTGAAGGAATATTCTACAGCAAATTTATAAGCCATCCGCTACTGCTTGGAATCTATCAGGATCTGCCAAATGTGCTTGCGAACATTAGAGGAAACAGAGAAGCGCTCACGGATCTCTTCATAGAAAGCGTAAAAAGGAAGTACAACGAAATACGCGTGCATCTTCGGGCATCAGGAACCGAAGATCTTATTAGGATCTATGCAGAAGGAAACAGCGCAGAAGCTCTAAACGAAGCCTTAGAGGAAATTAAGAAAATGATTTCAGATCTATAAAATAGAATAAAATCAATTTTTTATTGTAAGCCACATATTTTTGTTTTAGAAAAAAATAAAAAATTTTCACAGAACCACATGCATATAGAAAAAGAAACACTTAAAATAAAGGCATCTTTAAACACATACAACCACTATACACAGACTTTTTGTTGGTTTTAAAGTGTATGCTTCCAGAATGCAAAGCATTAGAAGAGCGCGAATAATGGAAACAGCAGAAGTGTATGTAATATATTTTTTCCTAATTAGGTATTTTTTATTATTAAAAGTTTGAAAAAATATAAAATTTTTATGATCAATAAGACACAAGGACACAAAACAAAGGTATTTGGGATCTGGAGCATAAAACAGGCTCTATGCATTCTTCTCCTCTGCCTAGCTTCTCAGCAAACAGATATTAATGAGACACACGCGCCTAAAGAAGCTTTACATGCTCCCGTAGATGAAAAAGCAGGCACCAGTGATTACCAGCCCTGTCTTCCAATACCCAGCAGTTCAGACTTGGAACAGATCTCTCTGTACCTGGAAGGAAACAAAGATATATTTATTTACGAGCATATGGATCTATTGTGCGACTTCTTTACATTTGAAAGCATTGATGCCAACAAAGAGTACACCCTAAAAGAGTACCAAAACTTCGTAGCATTGCATCCAAATGCTTCCTTATTAGACACAGAACATCTTGTATGTGTGTCCAACAAGGAGATACAAAACATCCTAGCGAAACACTGCATTAAAACCCCAGATAGGATAGTTATGTTTTTAATGGCAAACTATGCCTTATTAGGAAAAACCAGCAAAGACCAAATATCTCTTCCCGGGCTCAAAATCGTAATCAAAGTAAAATATCCCAAAGACATAAAATTTAAATGCGATATGGAACAGTTAGAAAAGCTTCTCTCTGAGCTTCCTACCATTTCCTGCACAGAGCTCTGGATTGGCGCCACAAAAAAAGAAAACTTTTCAAACAAAGCCATTTCTCTTCTTTTCAGGAAATTCGTGTTCGAGCACATTACTGTTCTTTCAGACGGCTATTTCAAATACCCCTCAAACAAATCGTATTTTTATGAGTGCTTTTCTTCTAGCACCTTCGAAGTTTATGATCCCGTATCTACGTATGTAGCAGAAAGCATAGAACACCAAGAAGAAATCGAAAAACTCGAGAAACCCGCTCCAAAAGGCGTATGCTCCATAACTCTGAACAATTGCAAGTCCAGTTTTATTTCTTTTATTATTTCGAAGTTAGATGATCGCCAAGTAGAAAAACTATGTGTAGAAGAGTTTTATTCCTCCCATGAAATGGATTTTTTCGGAAATATAGCATGGGCACCCGAGTACCACCTAGTGCTAAAGAACATGGACACCCCTTACATTGACCTGTCTGTCCTTCAAACTATACCAGGCACCTGCTCTTCGCTAAAAATCTTAAGAGCGCGAAAGCCAAAAAGAGTATTGGGCCTAGAAGCTTTAATCAGTAGCAAAAAGATCGCAAATCTAGAAATTGACTGGCTGCTCTTCCAAGAAATAGACAAAAGCATGTTTTCCACCCACGAAAACTACAAGTACGTATACACTGTTCCCACCATAAACAAGCTCGTAATCAGATATGCTCCAATGAACAAAAAAAAGTATCTTCCCACCCAAAAATACCCAGTGTGGATATATATTGACGATCTGGTCATTGTTGTCTACTCGTCTAAGAATAAGCAAGTTGACCTGTCTACACTATACAAAGAGCCAGAAACAATAGCAATGGGTCTTTTCTGCAAAAAAAAGACAGTAGTAAAAAAAGAATAGTAAAGAGATCTTCTCAACAAGCAAGCAACAAATAAATCTATTTTTACGTTGATTTACATCTATTGTCCATGTAGGCATGTTTTCGCGCAAATATTGTTTTCTTATGAAAAGAAGATTTCTCTGTTTTTTGTTGCGGATGAAAGGGGAAAGAAAAAGCATAAGAAAAGAGATTTTTTCTCTAAAAGACAAGCACGCGTCTTCACTTCCCAAAAAGCTTTTGAGCATAAAGGCGCTTCTTAGAGAAGAAGAAACTTCGTTAAGCAACGAGGAGTTTATCATTCTAATTTCTCTGTTCGATGAAAAAACTTCTCTTTCTATTTCTTCGCGTATTTTTAGTATTTTGCTCGAAGTAAAGCTAAGTGAAGCACAGCTTTCATTTCTCTTTGATTCTACCGGAAAAAAAAGAGAAGAGGACAGTTTGTATTGGGAGATCACGTGGATATTTCTGGATAAGCCGCTATCCGTTAAAAGGCCGTATACGCTTTTTCTTAAAAAATTGATCAAAAAGGCCCCAGAGTTGTCTCTACACGCTGCAAAACTTTTCCATCTTCTAATATTTGAAGACATCCCAATTATCAAGGCAAGGAGCTACTCCGGGCTGCTCTGGATCCGCAGACACGAATTGCAGGATTTTGATAAGAAAAAAAAGAAGAAGTTCCTCAAGACCCTCCGGAGCATCGGAAAAGAAGCTCTTCAGGGCGCAAAGGCCGCATGGATCAAAGATAAAAGGAAAAAATCAGAAGTTATTGTAAAGGCAAAAAAGATAAAAAACTTTATTAGGATACGCATACGCCTGGGAAGAAAGATAAGAAGAGAAAGCGTTACCATTAAAATATCCGATAAGAAGGAAAAGCTTATCTCCACCAAAAGAAAACATCTTTTTTTCTATGCAACTTACTCATCGGAAATCCAATGTAAAATTTTTTCCAATGAAAAAGTTCTTTTTGAGAAAGTGTTTTCCTTTTAGCGAAATTATATAAAAATTTTAATGTTTTATTAGTTTATTTAAAATATATTTCAATTGGGCTCCGTCTTTGGAACGCGTTCCTCTTTCTTTTTTTCTATCTCCGGGCGCTTAAACATAGTTATTTTTTTAAACTGAAACTCCAGATTAGAGATGCGCTCCTGAAGAATAGCAGAGCGGGGCTCATTAGGAAGTCCTTCGCGGGCAGGAAGCGCATTTTCTATCTGCGGAGCTATTTGCGACAAATTCAAACGCGCGTACTTTTTGTAGTATGTAGAGTATCTCTTAATCCTCTGGAGGTTTCTTTCGCATTGGCCTCTAAAGACCTTTTTAAAGAAGACGCTCTCCATAAATGCGTGAAACTTTCTGTTGCTGTTCTTAATCTTATCTTCTGGAGAAAGATACTTGCCTACTCTCGATATTAGCGTGCTGTCCAGCATTACCCCTGGGAGTGTTTTTGCACCCAATAAACATTCTTAAATGCCCAAGAGAAAAGATGCTTTTTCGCGGATACCAGATCATATGCTACAAAACACAGCTCTATCTTTTGTTTTGCTATCACTCCTGTCACGTGTCAATCACATCAGACATCATAGAGCTGTCATCTGTGTGATCTGTGCGTACTGATGTACAGTCCCAACAAAAAGACGAGACGAAAGTGTGTGTCGACATGGCCGAGTGGTTAAGGCGGTTGATTAGAAATCAGTTGGGTTTACCCGCGTAGGTTCGAATCCTGCTGTCGACGAATTTTTTGGCAAATTTCGCAAAACACACTCTGGGGGCCCCAGAAAAGAATGAAAGTGTGTGTCAGCGTGGCCGAGTGGTTAAGGCGGTCGACTTGAAATCGGTTGGGTTTACCCGCGCAGGTTCGAATCCTGTCGCTGACGTATTTTTTATTTTTTTGTTCTGCGCGATCCCCAAAAGAGAATGGGTCGATATGGCCGAGCGGTTAAGGCGACCGATTCGAAATCGGTTGGGTTCACCCGCGCAGGTTCGAATCCTGCTATCGACGAATTTTTTCTTCTGCGCGCTTCTACGCCTACTGCTTCTTGATCTCCCACGTAAGCCTTTCCATCTCTCTGGCGTACTCCTGGTCCTCCTTTCGCTTCCTGTGCATCTGCTCCCTCGACACTTTTTGCGCCTCATCTCGCGCTTTTCTGATGCGCTTTCTTTCCTGCGTGGCGGTTTTTCTCTCTACAATCTTCTTCTTGCATATGAACGGCTCAAGCTCCGTAAAGGCTTTCTTGCTTAGCACCTCATCTGCTTCTCTTTTTCTTATGCGCACGCCAAGTACGGCTTTGACGAACTCCTTGTCCGTGTGCATTGTTTCATTGGGCAGCTCCCTATGCAGCTCTTCCTTTAGCTCCTCCAGAAACTCGCCGGATAGAAAGAGACCTTCTCCTCGTCTCTTTTTGTAGATCCTTTTTAAACACTCCACTCCTTTTCTTCTTTCTTCCTCATATCCGTTTATGTCGCACACCGCTACATGCATGTACACGCGCTTGAACACTTCTGCGGTTTCTTCTCTTTTTTCTAAAGCATCTAATGCTACTCCAACTGCCTTCCTGCTAATAAGAAAATTCTGCATACGTAAAAATCATTTTCTGTATTTATTAGAAAAATGCTTTTCTTTCATCAGAAATCATTGCGCCTACTACCTGTACGCCTAGACGCATGCCATCAAAGCACTTTACGCACTTTTCAGCTTCTTCTTTAGTTGGCAGCTCTATATATACTATACCAATAAACTCTTCTCTTGTGGCCTTATCATACACCATGGTGACTTTGTCAAATAATATAAAATGCGTCTTAAGATGCTCTATTACATCGGATCGCTGCGTCTCCAGAGGTATGTTCGTAAGGCGCACAGTGGTGGGTGTTAGATTCACTCCTAGTTTGTATATTCCTCCATTTTCTTCTTTTTTTTGTGTTTTTTCTTCTTTCTTCTTCTCCGGGCACATAGAGGGAAGATGCGTTTCCTTTGCGCATATTGGACACATCTCGTCTCTTTTTTTGTCCTGCGAGCTGTTTGTTTTCACTTGGAACTCTAAATTAGGAATGCCCCAGCGAATGGCGGGCATCCCTACGCTCTCTGTTCTTATGCTTTTTCTTCTCTCTATTCTGCTCCAATCCGGAGTATATTTGAATATCTCCATGTATAAAAATATTTTTCTTGCTTTAATTAAGCGCTGGAATAAAAAATAAAAATATAGAGAATAGGATTTATCAAAATGATTATATCTCGAATTTTTGGGTTTTTAGAAGGAAAAAGCTTCCTGGAGCCTTTCCTAAGGCTCTTAGACCAGATACCGTGCAGAGGCTGTCTACAAAAATAAAGCACTGATGAGGCATAGCCCAGAAAGAGGAAGAGCTGTTCTTTGTTCCTAAAAAGGTTCCTGAGGAGTTGGCAAACAGAGAAGTTTTTCTTGGCTTCCCAGAAAAAATAGGAGCCTTCTGTTTGTACTTACTTAATAATAAAAGCTTCTCTGTTTCCTCGGGCGTTAGGGTCTCCTGGCCTTTTATTTCTGAGGAGTCTACGGAAATCATAGACATCTCGATGTCGTCGTCCAAAAAGTCAATTCCGGGAGCTTTCCAGTCTCCTGGAAGGTTTCTTGCGTCCTGCAAATCGGCATCCTTTGCATCTTCTGGGCCGGCGTGTATGAAACAGCATCTTTTCCCGTAGGAACAGTTGCCTTGCGTGGTGTACGTTTTGCAGAGCTCTGTTTTGTACCGGGGATGCCTTTCTACGTCGCGTAGCTCGTTGAACGAGTGCGCGAACTGGCATCTATCACCGTACGAGCAATAGTTGCTGCTTTCAAAGCTCTTACAGATCTCGGTTTTGTAGAGGGAGATCTTCTTTTTTGAGAGAGACTTCTTGGCACGCTTTTTCTCTTTTCTCTGGAGCTCTTGTTGGTCTTGCGGGGGTATGTTGTCTTCTCGCACGCTAAATATCTTACTCTCCTCCTGTTCCATGTTTTTCATCTGCGATACGATTATATTGCAATGTTTGTTTACATGTCTATATATATCATCGCTTTATTAGGCTATATGGTATCACATTTTCTGGTTTAATTTAATAGAGACCATGGAGCACGCCAAATACAGAGTTTGTGATAGGTATTTCGATCTGCATCCTGCGGTGGATCACTTGCTATGGAAACAGGACGACCTTGAAAAAAACCAAATGTTTATTAAGTATGCTATAGAAAATATGGATGTTTCTAGTAAATATAATGGAAAATATGCCTTTATAAGGATCATGCACTGCCAGGAGCTTGTTTCTTCTGCGTTCTCGTTCTTTTCCGGGTTTCTTGCTCTTTTTTATTTGGTGCGGGCTCAGAAGCTCAAAAGACTTTCATCTGTTCAGAAGAGGAAAGAGCATGAAAAGTACTTTTTCTTGGTAGAAAGCCTGCTTTTTGTGCACTTTTGCACATGGACAGCCAGCGGAGTGTTCCACATGCGGGACTGCTACACCACGCAGTGCTGCGATTACATAGGCGCCATGAGCAGCATACTTTCTCTACTGGTGACCAACTTATATAGGCTATCTGTTCCTCTGCGGTACTCCTGCTGCATATTTGGAGCATTTTTTATATTGCACAGTTACTACCTTATATTCGTGCAGTTTAACTTTCTGTACAACTCCATGGTGTGCGGCACTCTTTTTCTCCTAAATATTATTCTGTGTATGCGCTTGTGTTTTAAGATCTCTGGGCTGGCGCACTCCCGCGTGCTGGTTCTGGCATGCTTAGGGCTGGGATTTTCTGCGCTGTTCCAGGGCATAGACTTTGGGCCTGCTCTCTTTCTTGTGGACTCGCATGCGCTATGGCACATATTCGCCTTTATTTTTTCTTCTTCACTATATCTTTTTTATCACTTTGATATTGAATATTTTCTTTTAAAGAAGAATTAAGGGCTTCCCCATAATAAATGCAATTTATCTTATTTTGGAATAGTGCATTCTTTGCGCCGCTTATTTGTAATATACTCATGGAGTATTCTTTGGACTAATATTTTTGTATATTGGATCTATTCTGGTATTCTAGATCGGGTTTTTTACACTAATTCCAAAAATAGGAGTATTATCATAAATAAAAGTATAAATATCAGGTATATGCACGAATTTACGTATGAGGTATCTTCCTTTGATTGCTTTAGTCTCTAAGACGATCTCTTGCTTAGGAAGTTCAGACTCTCTTGTAGTTATAAGCGGACCAGGCATCAGCACTATGTCTCAGCCATCTTCTGTGTGTGAGCAAATGGGGTACAAGCCATTCCTTCTACAGGCACGAGATGTGCCAACTGTTATGGCAGCATTAAAGTCGAAAGGAGTAGCTCGCGCTGGAGTAGCTGGATGGAACAATGAAAGAATTGAAATGGTTGTTGGAGCCAATGCTGGCGATGTAACTCCTCTTGCAGTAGTTAACAGGCCAAGTAGTGTAATTTGCTTAAAAATGGGAGGAGGAAGCTGTCCTGCTCCCGCTCCAGGACCTGCTCCTGCACCATGCCCAGCACCTGGGCCTGCACCTGCACCATGCGCTCCAGTATGCCCTGCACCATGCGCTCCAGTGTGCCCTGCACCATGCTCGCCATGCGCTCCAGTATGCCCAGCACCATGCCCCAAACCAACTACCTGCATTCCAGACCCATGCACAAGACCATGGGAAGCTCCCCGCGGAAGAGCTCCTATCTGCGTAGGAGGAGACTGCAACAATCCAGGACTATGCTGCATTCCTAAGAAGTGCGTTCCTAGAAGAAAATGGAGACCATGCGAGTCCCCTTGCGTCACCAACTACTCTCACAGAAGAGTGTACATCATTGATGAACTGACCATTGCCTGCGGACCTTTCCTTAGAATTGTCGAAACTCGCTGCAGACCATTTGGAATTGACAGAGTATTCACTTTCTCTAAGTTCCTTCCTCCTTGGGTTCCTCTGCCTTTCCCCAACATTCTTCGAAATGCTTCTATTCTCCACAAGATTCTTTGCGAAGCTCGTGAGAAGTTCGGAGCATGTGGATGCGTGTGCTTGTTCATTGACCACTTCAACAACATTTACATTGCTGTAGATGGATGCTTCTACAAGGTAGTTGTCAGAAGACCTTGCCCTCCATTCCCCATCTTCCCTCCATTCCCAGGACCGGGACCAATTATTCCTCCTTTCCCCATCTTCCCTCCTGGATTCAACAACCCATGCAACAACCCATGCGAAGAAAGAGTTAACTGCTCTCCATGCGGACCAATTACCAAGTGCAGACCTTCTAGAAGAGTTGACCCATGCGGAAGACCATGCCCATCTGACTTCGTATTCTGCAAGCTCAGCTGCGAAGCCATGATTCCTATTAGAAGAAGAGGACTCTATGCAGTTCTTTTCTCTAGAGAATTTGAATACTAGAAATAGTCTGTTGATGTTGTAATAAAGTGATGTGAAATACATATGTATTTGGGTTTTTATTCTGCTATGTGGGGTATGTCACTCTGAAGTGTTTGTTCTTCTCTGTGTGTATTGTGTTTAATATTGTGGTGTTATTGATTATTTAATTGAGCTGTGTTTATTAAAACTTTAAAGTATACTAAAGCATGTTTAGGAACAGATTGAAAAATTAATATAAAAATTAAAATGTAGCAATGCAATACTTATACAGAATTAATTGTGGATGCTAAACAGTGGTTGGGAGAGTATACGCATGGAAAATCTCTAAAAACTACTAAGCGACAGGATGCTGCTAGGAAAGGGGATATTTTTATTTCTACTTGCTTAGTACTAAGCAATGAATAGAAAAAGTAGAGCAGAGTTGGATAGTATGTCTAAAGGATATTTTATTTCTTTTTTGGTTCATAGGAGTATTTATAGTCTATATGTTTCGACGAATTCAAAGTCTTCTTCTGTTAGGTTTTCATTTGCTGTGTCTTTTGGCTGCAGAACATAGAAAGACTTGTTGAAGTCTGCAATTCCTCTGCAATACGGGCAGATGCTCGCTCTTTTATAACACTCTGCTATGCATGGTTGACGACAAAACCAATGCTTGCATCGGTGAATGATGTATATCTCTGAGGTTTCTGGGAAATCATAGCATATTGGGCACATTTCACTATTTAACAGCCTATTCTCCCAATTTCCTGGATCACTATTAAAGTTGCTCTTGCTCTTGTTTTTTAAAATGAATGGAAGTGCTCTTTGATCAATAGACACATTGTACTTTACAAGCTTCTGTTTTACTAGATGGTTTAAATAATTTCCTTCTATAGTGTAGTTTAGCGATGTGAATATATTTTTTTCTAATATTGCTGAGACTTTTGGATTGATAATCCTATAACTCCTTAGGAATACATTTGTTAGATTTTTTTCATCTTTTGGGTTTATAAGTGCATTTAAATTTTTTAGCTTGTGTATTTCCTCTTCATTGAGCTCTATATTAAAAATGCATAGAGCCTCTATATCTGTGAAGATCCTTTTGATTGCCATAATAAATGTGAATAGATCTTCTGTTGTAGTAAAGGAAGCTGTGTTGGAATCGCATATTATTATATTCACACATGTAACATGGGGAATTATATCTGAACAGTTGCTTAGCTCTGTGCAGGCGTCTTCTACTGATTCGCCAACCAGAAGTTGCGTGCTGGGCTTTTCTTGTTTCTTTGAGGCAAGTATAGAAAGATATGTAGGGGAGAGAGTAAAGCTTTTTGAGAATATATGTTTGGTAATGCGGATATTCTCCACGAACCATTGTGGAGACTCTATATCTATAGCAAGCTCATCGCCTATCGTGCATTGTGGCTTATGTTTCTGTAGACTCTCTATTATTTTAGATGCTTTTCTTAGAATAACTTCAGAAAACTTACAGTCTATTATATTTTGAAAGAGATCCCAAAGATCGTGTTCATTGATTTTATCACAGTATATATAGATGACTGTTCCAGGAGCGTACGTGTGCATGATAAGCATGGTTTGGATGAATTCTACTTGGCAATTTTGAAAGTAGAGCTCTTTAAGAACAAACCTGTAGTTGTGTATCTTGAAAAAGTCTTTGGACTCATTCTGATCATGCTTTACAACAGGCTTGTTCATATCGCAGAAAAAGAGAACATTTGCAGTAATGCCATGGCCCATGCAGGAAAACATATTTGAAAGCGTCTCAAACCAATTTTTTGAAGTATGCGAGCCATCTATTATAATTCGACTGTATTTTATATGGGCACATAGAATACTATGTTTTTCTTGGAAGTTTTTAATTGCATTTTGAATTCTTTTAGATCTTTCTAGATAAATATACATGGTAGGGACAGTATATGTTATCTTTTCCGGATTTGGCATGTGAGATATTATTGGACATTTGATTTTCAAATTCAAGCTATTCATTGAAATGCCCGTTATGAATTTGTGTGAATATATATCTATATGGCTTGGAATGTCCGTGTAAGTGTAATATTTCCTTTTGTCTAATAAGTGTATTCCCATATAGGGAATTGTTTCTAAAGGATAGATTTTCTTAACATAAGAATCGGATATATAGCATGCTCGAGGCAGAACATGCAAGTGTATAATATTGACACTAATCCATGGAGGGAAAAATATCTCTTTCATTTCTTTGCATGTAAATGGCATATTAATCAATTGCAAGAGCTGGATTTCTAAAATTTCTCCTTGGGACTCAGCTATTTTTTCTGTAAATATCTTTCCACACAGTTTAAAGACTTTTGCGTCTATACGCAGCTGCAATTGAGTACTGTTGATAGACACGAATTCATAAATATTAACAAGATCTTTTAGTTTCGGTATATTATCCAAAAAGACAACTCCTTGCTCTATATTGCAGACAGTGGGAAAAGTTATACTTTCCAATTCTGGAAGATTTTTTAACTGAATACTAAATTTCTTGTCTATAATAATATCGTTAAAATCAAGTCTCTTAATGTCTAAATTATCAAAGTTGATTGATGAAAATGTGCGAGTGCTATAGTGCTCCATGACTATGTTAAATGTTTCATTAGAGCAGTTTTTAAGACGCAAGAGCATTACGCTAGACTGGTTCCAAACATTTTTTATGGGCGCATCCATTATATTAAAATCAATGTCATCCTCATTATAACGAGTGCTTCCCAGATACACATTAGCTATTGGCCCATGTATCTCCAGTGAAGTAATCACAGTCACTCGCTCAATAAGCATTTTGACAATCGTAAAAGGTATTTTTCCTTCCACTTCGGAACCATGCAAACATATATAATTGCATCTAATTGCGCCTATTTTTCTCAGCACGTTTTTTAGATCTCGCCAGTCCTGTTCTCTAAAATCTTTTGTTTCTGTGGAAATTATAAAAGAGCAGTGCTCAAGATCCACAATACACATCGAGTCCTTATCGTAGATATGGTCTTGGATGTCTTTTAGTGTAGGAGCTTGGTTATTTTTTTTTATACCATGTTCTAAAAACATCGCTATTACTTTTTCTTTTGTATTGGAAAAAGCATGAGCTGTAGAAAAAAAAGCTGCAAATACCGCAAATAATATGTATAGCGGTTTTGCTGCATACTTTTTCCTTTTCTTTATTTTTATAGAGCTACTTGCTCTTGTAAAAGAGCAGTTCGATGTAGTTTCCATACTGATCAAATAATTAAGAAAAATATTTTTTTATACTTTTTATGATTGGCTAATAATATTTCTTTAATAATGCGTCCTTCTATAGACAAGAATATGCAAAAAACCAATTATTTATCATTTGCCGTTTTTGTAAATTTCTCATTGGCAGGAGTCGTAGCGTATTTTTCTAATTGTGGTATACTGTTGTAAGCCATAATAGGCTTCATCAGAAGTTTATACATTACTTGACATGTGCTGTGAGCTGGATAGGCAATATCTTTCTTGCTCAACGAAATATTCTATAACTACTAAAAGTTTCTATTAAATTATTGCATGCTATAAATTGCTTTCTCTCTACAAACAGAGCAGAAATATGCGCATTAAAAGTATTTAGCCACTTTATTCTAATAAATGCCAGAATCCCATATCAATAGCACATCATGTATATGGAAATAAGAGATGGCACTAGAAGAAGTCTCTGGTTACTTCCATTTCTTTATAGGAGATGCCTAGCCGGTCTATTATTTCTTTGGTGTAGCAGCTAGGAAGCGATTTCTGATAGATATCTCTTTTATCTCCTACTACGATGGTAAGGAGAGAAGTAGAATATATCATTGCATTTTGTAAGACGCTATTAAAATAATAGTATTTCAAGGTTTCTGGTGCTCTATATAGTGTTATTTCTTTGCTTATGTAATTGGGAGCAGAAGAAAAAAGTATAGATGTGTTCAATCCCACAAATATATCCCAGTCCAGATATAGCTCCTGTATAGAGCCTACTTTGATAAGGTCTTCTAGCCCTACAATTGATGCAATGTGAGAGCATCTTGAGATTTCCAGTATCTTGCAGCAAGAAAACGCATCTCTTGAAAGATCTGTCAGATTTAGCCTATGGACAAAAGAAAGCCCTCTAATAATAAGTGAATAGTTGTTTACCCAGCGTATTGATCCCAGCCAGTTAATTTCGTTGACATCGGGATACAGCTCTAGAGTGAAAGACTCCACGGAGCACTCCTTCATAAGCTGCTCAATCACAAGAATAATGTGGCTTCTACTTCCCCGCGTAATTTTAAAAGAGGTAAGAACTCTCTGCTGTATTGGGTTGTATATACCCTTTTTCTCAATTTTTTTCTTCACGTTTTTAATAGAATGGTTAAAAATAAGAAACTCATCCGGAAAAATAACCTCTACATCCGCTGACTTACATTTGTTTAAAAATGCTAGTAGCACTTCAAACATAGACAGGTTTATCTTGCACATAAGATTTGCTTGCACGCTTTTAAAACACATGAAAGGCATATTTTCTATTTCGCTTAAAAGAGTTTTTAGGTCTTCTTTGGTGTTGTACTTGAATAAATAGTCAGAATTCAAAGATATTTTCCACGTATTCAGAGGAATAATCAATCGCGTGTATTTGCTATATATGAAATATGTGTTTAACTGATGAAGAAGCAGTTTGTGATATTTTTTTGTAAAGTCAGAAAGAGCAAGAAGATTTCTATTAGGATGGATGGCGTTTAGCGTAATGTCAGAAACATTTTGCTGATAATTTGTATCCTTTACGTTGTATGTATTGTTCATTAGCTCGGTAGAATAGTTAGTATTATTGTCTATATGGCATAAATAGTCATCAACAAGGAAAGGATATTCAGGTACCAGTTGCAGCTCAAATTTCCATATTATGGCTATAAGAGTACTGTCAAAGCAATCAAGACACTTTTGTATTTCCTCTACGGATAGTGAAGACGAAGAAGAAGGTTCTGTGCATATTCCTGCCCAAAAAAATGATAAAGCACAAAGAATGCTTCTTTTAAACGACTTTGTCCCTATTTTCATATTTTTTCTAAAAAATCAATTATTTTTTAAACTTAATATCAACCCCAGCATCAAATGATGATAGCCCACAATTCATTTTATTCTTATTGTTCTGCCACACTTCAGCGTTTTACTAGATCAATTCCATTTTGAGGAGCAATTATGATTTCTAATTGCTAATTAAAAGTATATATAGGCAGCAAGAACTAGGCAACACGGCCCAACCTTCACATGCTTTTCATCCATTACACAAACTCTCAAGATACTGCATCATCTAAGAACAAAAACAATACACAGAACTGGTCAGTGCATACTCCTATGTCTACTGGATCTCGCTCTAGCCATACTATGACAAAAAACAGCAAGCCTCCTATGGCAAGCACAGAGGCCATGTTGAACCATTACTGTGTCATGGGAACACTACCTTCATATGGCCTTAGAAAATACTTATGTTTTATGCCTTAATTGGGTTCTGCAGCTGCTCTAGGGCCTTTTGAAGACTTCCATTTTGGCTCTTTAAAAGATCGTTAGAGCTCTTTAATGCTTTCAGCTTCTCCATGTAGTTAGGATTGTCTAAGTACGTAGCGCGAAGGAAAGAGATCATTAGAATGGTTAAGAGAACCAGAGACAAGGCGACTGCTATGAGTATAATAAGCTTAACTCTTTTTTCTTTCTTATGGAATTTCTTTCCTGCTACGGTAATGAGGGATAATAGCACTCCAACTCCAAACAAGGCATACATAATCGCTGAGAGGTGCCTTCTAGAAGCGAAGGATGTTGTAATGTTGTCATGGGAGAAGATTAGGAACATTGCGAGAATCGACACACCAATGAGAATGGCGTCAAAAACGATCAGTCCTGCCATAAGAGCAATCTTTTTCTTCGTCTCAAAGCTCTTGAAGAACCGGGAAGACCAAGGAGGCGTTATAAGCAGAAGAATGACTCCGCACACAAGGAACCCAAATGGGAGTAAACTAAGTCCTCCATCTTTGTTCATTTTCGCGGTGTTCCACATGTAGAAAAACATAGCTGCAAGAATTACTCCACCGATAATGGATAAGTGCGCCAAAAAGTGAATAATCAAAGAAAATCTTTGGCCGATTGTTGCGCGCTGTTCAGCAGGAGAATCATCTTCATCTTGCTTTGACTCTTCTAGAACAATGTCACCGAATGTAAAGCTGGCAACAGATGCTCTGTCTAAATCCTGTTGGTGTACCTCTCCATCAACGGTAACATAGTCGGTAGAGTGCTCAGAGCTGGTAATAGGTAACTGTTCAATTTGTTCCTGTCTTTTAATAGATTCCATCATTCTCAGAAAAAAAATATTACTAAATTCAGGTGGTCCCAAAAAGGAAATACTAAAAAATTTCTGAAAAATTATATTTTTTTTCTTAATTTGGCGGGATAAAGTTTTCCCAATAGCACCCTGTAAACATAAGGGATTTTCTGCTCTATATACGATATATACGAAAATCTCGATTTATTTTGGAGAAGTAAAGAGTGCTTAAACACTTGTGTTCTCTATATTATTGTTCTTCTTTTTATTTTTCTTCTTATTTTTCTTCTTAGATGCTGTTAGACTCAGAAGTGTATTGGTATTAAAATTGCTTTTTTCTATTAGGTCACAGCAATTACAGATGTCTTTGTCAATGTCTTGAGTATGTCTATTATACTTGGAAGCCACATAGTTTAATCTATTGTCATATAATTCAGTTAATTGACAATCAATCTTTTTTAAACGGTCTATAATCATAGAGAATTTGCTTGTAAGAACTATTAGGTCTTTTTTATCCTTCTTTGTTTTCTTTTTTAATTCTTCTAACTCATCAAGCGTAACATGTTTTTCTCCTGGTATACTTTGATCCGAACTAGGAAGACGTAAGCTACATTCACGAATAATATATTGTTTAATGTCATTGGAGTCCGGCGTAGAAGTATTGTTGTGTTGTTTTTCTTCTAAATAGTCCAAGTATTTAGTATACTCCTCTATTACTGAATTTATATGACTACGAATAGATAGATGGTTATCTAGAAGTTCTTGTATACGCTCGTGTTTTTTACTAACATACTTCAATATAGTTGAGGGATCTACGTTCTTAGGCTTTATGCTTTGGAGCTGTGCTTCCACCTGCGAGCAATAGACTGAAACCAACTTAATTAAGATACTTGCAAGAGCTAGAAATACTTTTCCGAATACTTGCATACGATAAAAAATTATTTATTTTTTATCTTTATTTTTAGATTTCCATCAATGCATATGTTAAACAATAAAGACATCTTCTAACATTTGTGTAATTTATTGAGTGATACTAAATCTTAATTTACTTATTTGACTTGCAGAGACTGTAACAAGTACAAGTATTTGTCATATACATAATCTAATAATACTAGCTCAGCATTGTTAGCAGCGGAGCATATCTGCATGAATGTATTAAAAGAATAATTTTTTTCTATAGAAATAGATTATAAAGCATTTGCGACAACGAATTCAAAGTCATCTTCTGTTAGATTTTCTTTGGTTGCGTCTTTTGGCTGTACAACATAAAAAGCATTATTAAAATCTGCAGGATTTCTGCAAATGGGACAGGTATTTCCCGTTGCATGCCAACCCACTGCGCATGGTTGACGACAGATCCAATGTTTACATCGACGCATAATATATATTTCCGAGAATTCTGGCCAATCTATACATACTGGGCACTGTTCATCATCTATCAGATTTTTCTCCCATTCTTCTAGATTAGCACCAGAGCCGCTTTCGTTCTCATTCCCAAAAACGAATGGAAGTGCTTTGCGATTAATACTCACATTCTTTTTTATGAGCTTCCTCTTTAGCTGGTAGTTTAAATAGCTTCCTCCTATGCTGTAATGTAGCGTCTTTGTTTCGCTTCCTCCCGCTATGGTTGTATCCTCTGCATTCAATATTGTATACCTTCTCAAAAATATATTCTTTAGCTTATGTTGATCATTTTTATCCACAAACACATTTAGCATATGTAAATTATATATTTCATCCTCCTTGATTCTTAAATTAAGAATACTTAGAATCTGCACATCCACAAAGATTCTTTTAATGATCTCAATAAACATGAGTAACTCTTCTGCTGTAGTAAAAGAGGTTACATTTGAGTTGCATATTAGTATGTCCAAGTGCGTAATATAGCATATTTGAGTGGAAAAGTTTCTTAACTCTGCACAGGCCTCTGCTATTACTTCTCCAACCAAAAAATGGTAAAGCTCCTCTCCATTCTGTCGTTCATTAGAGACATCTTGATTCTTTGATGCAAGCGCAGAGAGATACGGGGAAGAAAGAGTAAAGTTATCTAAAAAGATGTACTCAGTAATATGAATATTTCTGGAAAACCATTGGGAAAGCTCCATTGTTAGAACAAGCTCATCCTCTTTGTCATGTTCTATTAAATACCCTTTCTGTTCTATTCTTTGTATTAACTTAAACGCATTTTTTATAGTAATGGAAGAAAAATGATAATTTACCAATTCTCGAAAAAGACTCCAAACATCCTCTTCCTCAAGCTCTTCGCAGTCTATATAGATCCTTGTTTTTGGAGCATAGCTATACTTAGTAAGCATGCTTCTAATGAAGCCTATTTTGCAACTATCAAAGCAGAGCTCTTTCAGAACAAATTTGTATTTACACACTCTGAAGTGCTTCTGGAGATCTTTGTGAATAGTCTCTTCAACGGGCTCTTCCATATTGCAAAAGGATAGACCGTTTGCGGTAATCCCATACCCCATGCACGAAAGCATGTTCCAGAGTGTTTCTGTCCAATTTTCTGGAGCAGATGATCCGTCTATTTCAATTTGGCTATATCCTATATGTGTACATAGAGCATCATATTGTTCTTGGAACTTATCAAGTGCTGCTCGGATCTCATTAGATCTTTTTAGCAAAATATAAAGAGAAGGAGCTGTGAAAATTATTCTATTGTCGTCTTGCACATTTTTAATTCCTGGACACATAATTTCCATATTTTTAAAGTGTGAGCTGTTTGCTGCAATACCTTTTAAAAACTCTTGCGTATGTATATTTATGTCTTTTAGAAGATGCATGCTAGTATAATATATAGACCCTTCTAGTATAGAGATTCCCATATGAAAAAGCACTTTTAAAGTATACATATCCTTAACATCCAACATATAGCAGGCCCGAGACAAAACATGTATGTATATACTGCCTACATGGATCCATGGAGAAAAGAATAGCTGCTGTTCTATTTCTTTAGATGAGAATGGCATCATATTAACCAGTTGCAAAAACTCTACTTCTAATATTTTGCCTTGTAAGTCAGCCATTTCTTTTGTGAATGATTTTCCACACAGCTTAAAGACATTCTCATCTATATTCAATACGTTTAGTAGCTTAGTGTTAGTGGAAAGAAATTTATATCCACCAACAATCTCTTTTAGCTGCGGAATGTTATTTAAATAGACAAACTCGCAACCCATATTAGCAGCATTGGGAAAAACTATGCTTTCTATTTCTGGTAGATTTTTAATCCAAATACTGAATTTCTTGTTTATAGAAATCGTACTTAAATCAGCTTGTTTGATGTCTAAATCTTCAAAAAATATTGATACAACCATGTAAGCTCTGTAATGGCCCATAACCATATTAAAGATCACACTAGAGCATTTTATAACATGCAGCTGTAGCTCGTTGGATTCTGCCCATTCAGTACTTAAAAGCCTATTTTGCAAAATACGGCATGGCTCTAGCAGATCCGTAGGAATATCTCCAATATCCACATCTGTTAGCACACCATAGATATTTAATATATGGACTCCCACTAGTCGCTCAATAAACATTTTGACAATGGAAAATGGCAGGGGTTTTTCAGGATTTGTACTCTGCAAAAGCATAGATGCGCACCTAATTGCACCTATGTTTTTTAGGACATTTTTTAGCTTTTGCCAATTTTCTAATTTTAATTTTTTTGCATCTGCTGATATTGTAAAGGAATAGTCTTTAAGATCTACAGAATACATGGGATCTCTATAAGATATACATTTGCAAATGTCAGATGTTGTAGGCATATAGCCGTTTTTTAGTATATAGTGTTCTAAAAAGGTTCTTGCTATATCGTCCTTTGTGAAGCAAAGAGCACAATCCAGAGAAAGAAGAGCAATAAGCATCAAAAACAGGCCACATGCTGGTCTTAGCATAGATTTTGTTTTCTTCTCTACTTTTAGAGAATTGCTGATTCCTGTAAAACAATAGTTTCTTGTAATTTTCATGCTGATCAAATAAAGTATAAAAAATATTCTTTTTGTAAATATTAGTTGAATTCGAAGAATGATACATTTGTAAATCTTAACTTTTATTAGAATCACGCACGTATTTATACTTTTAGCTTGGGTTTAATCACTAAGTCAAAAGTGTCCAAATGTCTTAAGTTTCAAATATCAAGAAACTCAAATGAAAGCTATCATACGATTAGCTTACAACAATATTTGTACAAAAAGAAGGTGTAACATTTTTTCTACTTCGTTCTATTTTAATTAAAATAAAAAATTATGGCGCCAACGGTTTATACTATTTCCACCATGCAACTGAATTATTCAAGTGAGAAAATATGAAATTTAGTATTTACTTAGAGCAGTTTTGCTTAAATATGTTGAACTTTAAAAATATTAACATGGCAAATAATACAATGTTGAATAATAAATTTAATGCTAAGCAGCAGCACTATTACCTTCTACCACATACTATGCAAGCTGCAAAGCTTTAAATTGGCAATTAAAAGCATATAAGACGAGCAAGTTTTATGCAGAAAAATCAATCTCAAATAGCTAATACTCCTACATAAGCATACAAGATAATAGAGCATCTAGAGTACAGGAAGTAGATAAAAATCCTTAGTATGTGATCTCTCATTCATTGTTTTTCACTTCAAGTACGCTGGAGAAATAAACAACAGACCTCCTGCGACTAACAAAAAGTCTTTCTTAGCTTTTTGCTTATTTTCTGCTCACTGCTTTGGAGAGACCATAGCAAAAATAATTATGATTTATTTTATTGCCAGAAGATATAAACATAAAAAGATGTAGCAACACCCAATAAGCTTAGATGTGCGAATGTGTATATACATGCATGGCTCTACATACGTGCGCATAAAAAAATAAAAATGCTTTTCTTAGGAAATTCTATTTTGTTTTGCAATATATGGGAGAGAAAAAAGGAAGAGTTATAGTAGTAAGCAACAGACTGCCTTTGAAGGTAAAGAAGGAAAATGGAAAATACACATACACTCCATCGTCCGGGGGGCTGGTAACAGGGCTGCAGTGCGCAAGAGGCACTTTAAACTTTCTGTGGATGGGCACTCTGGATAATATTCCGGAGAAAGACCAGGAGGAGGTAAGAAACACATGCATAACAGAGTATGAGTTTTATCCCATATTTGTAGATGAAAACATGTATGATAAATACTACAACAATATGTGCAACGGGGTTCTTTGGCCTATTCTTCATTCCTTTCCTGATTTTGTTTCACTGAACACAGAGGACTACTTGGCATATAAAGAGGTAAATAGAATATTTGTAGAAGAGCTGCTTAAGCTGCTTCAGGAAAAGGATGCGCTGTGGGTGCATGACTATCACTTGATGCTGCTTCCAGAAATGATCAGAAAGGCGTCGCCCTTTCCCATGAAAATTGGCTTCTTCCTACACATTCCCTTTCCCAATTACTTTTCCATTAAAGGATTTCCTCTTTTGCAGTCGCTCATCGACGGGCTGCTTGGCGCAGATCTAATTGCTTTCCACACCTTTGATTATCTTGGAAATTTCTTGGACTCGTGTAGAATATATGCTACAGAGGTATCCTCATCCTTTACCATCAAACATGACGGAAGAATAGTAAAAGTAGAAGCGATTCCTATCGGTATAGACCCCGCTATTTTCATGAAGGAGTCATTAAAAGATCAGACCAAACACAGAGTTTCTCTATTAAAAGAGAAGTTTAAGGGAAAGAAGATCATTTTGGGAATAGATAGAGTGGATTACATAAAGGGCATTCCCCATAGAATAGAAGCTTTTTCAAAGCTTTTGAAGAGGCGCCCGGATCTTCAGGATAAAGTGGTGTTCCTGCAGGTAGGCGTTCCAAGCAGAATGGAGGTGCGCGTGTATAAAATACTTTCAGATGCTCTATGTAAGTTAAGTGGGTTAATCAATTCAAATGGAGTGATAGAGGAAACTAATTTATTTTTCATTAATAATTCAGTTTCTTTCTCCGAGCTATGTGCACTGTACTGCGCATCTGATCTGTGTGTTATCTCTTCTCTCCGCGATGGGATGAATCTTGTCTCTTTAGAGTTTATTGCCTGTCCAGGCCCCGGAGCCCTTGTAATGAGCAATCATGCTGGAGCCACGGGACTGCTAATTGGAGCAATAGTAGCAAATCCCTGGGATATAAGCGAGCTTTCTCAGGCATACGAAAGAGCCTTGGAGCTCCCGGAGCAGGAAAGCATAGAAAGAAAAATATCAATGCAGAAAGCCATAGGAAAGTTTACAGCAATGGATTGGGGTAAAAAGTTCGTAGCAGCGTTGAAGGACAGCGAAACAGACATTTCTAACGAGTAGCGCAGAATCCAATAAAACGAACGGCAAAAAATAAAAGAATTCATATAGTTAATTTAGTATTTATTTCAAATACTTTTTATTTGCATGGTAAAAGGAGGAGTATTTGTTCTACTAGCAATAATTGCGCAGGCGTATGGGTTTATAGAGGTGTACCTACCCAAGACTCCCATTGTAGTATTAAAGGAGCTAAAGAAATCGACTGTAACTCTTTCCGAGGTAAAATTATACACAAGAAGAAATGTAGACGATTCGTGGAAAGAAATGAAGGGAATAGATAACAGGATAGAAAGCGACATGCATATGTACTCTTCAGATGAAGACGGCATGAAGGTAGAAATGTCTGTGTATGAAGCGCCAGATGATAGCTGGATCTCTTTGACCTCTGTAGGCGTCTCACAGTATGTCTCTAAGATGTCGCACTTTGGGTCCAAAGTAAACTTTTTGTGGACATCCGGAAAGGCCGGCCATTATATGTTCCTATTCCGAATAGTTCACGACAAGCACCACAACACTGGAGCAATGGAAGTAGGCATGAATGTTGTTACATACGAGGGAAGGCCAGAAGATCCAAGCATCTACTCCCATACCGACTCCCAAATTAGGAACAAAGAGAAGAGAATTGCAGAATGCATTAATATTTCTAAAGAGATACTTGAGCTGCAGGATATAGATAGAATGGATGAGAACAAGTATATGCAGGTAACCAACGGAATATTCCGGGCAATTATTTGGACAGTCTTTTTGAAGATTGTTGTGTTCATTGGCTCATTCCTCTTCATTAACAGAAAAATACAGCAATTCTATGTTGAAAAAAAGATTGTGATAAAAAGATAATAAAAGTTTACAATAGTATATAGCATGCGTTTCTTTTTTAAAGCTGTAAAAATAAAAATAAACAGATTTATTTTTTGGATCCTTTAATGGCTTCATTCCATGCATTTCTAGTTAAAGACTTGCCCCAGGCTACTGGCTTGTCTTTTCTTTGCTCCTTGGCTTTGGGAGAAGGAGCAGGCTCCGGCTTCTTTATGGGCACAAAAGGGGCAAACTCTATTGATCTTCTAATGGCGGGGAAGTCTCTATTAATTTCTTCTAGTTTCTTATCTCCTAAATACGTACGAATTCGTAGAACAAACTCAATAGTTAGATTGTCTCCCAGCACCTCTCTTACTTTCTTAACATAATCTGACAGCATAAGGGTTTCTTCTGAATACTCATCTGTCCATGTGATTAGATTTTCTGAATTAGAAAATTCTCTTCTAATAAGGGAGTGGTATTTTTCTTTTAGCGCTCTTCTCTGAATAACTGGCTCTCTATCCAAATACTCCGGAATTGGCTGGGAAGAAGGTCGTTTCTCCTGTTTCTCTCTTTTTTCCTGAGGATCTCTTTTGGGAACAGCAAGCTTGATTTTTTCTTCTTTTCTTACAGGATGGAGAGAAGCTCTGTGGGCAGCCAATTCCACTTCATCTATAAACGCGTAGCATTTGGCATCTTTACACATTCTCTCGTTGCACACATAGTGCGTTTTGGAAAAGTGCTTTTCGAGCTCATAATAGTTTTTATAATACTCATTCTTTTTTCCCAGGCGCTCGCACAGGTAGCAAAGCTCATGCTGTTTTCTGCAGTGCTTTGTCAGCATCTCCTGCGTGTAGAACCGCTCTTTGCAAAAACCGCAGAGAGGATGCCCGTCGCCGGGGTCTTTTCCCGTATAGTGTTTAGACAGCCCTATTTCGTCATATATCATGTAGTCGCAGGGAAGCTCGCATCGATGCTGCACGCACAGAGGACAAAGTTTTCTCTGATGTTTTTTTTGGTAGTGGCTAATAAGAGTCTCTTGATCATAAAACTCCGTTTTGCACAGCTGGCAGGACCTGCTAAGAATGCCTTCTATTACAGAAACATCTTCTATCTGGCAAACAATGCAGTTGGCCCAGAGATACTCATCACTTGTAAATGAAAATTTGGTCTTTTCTGGTTCTTTAATTACTTTAAACAGCAGCTCGTCTCCTTCTATTTCAAAGGAGCATATAGGGCATCCCGGCTTGTTTAGAATAAACTTATATCTTAATGTGCACTTCAAACAGCACACGTGGTTGCATTGCGTAATCCCCCAATACTCTTCATCATCATTATAGCAAATAATACATCTGTACTCTAGACCCATAAGAATATTTTGGCGAAATTAATTTTTACGTATTTTCCTGCTTATGATCCAACAAGAGAAGATGTGCATAAAAATTATAGATAAAATGGAAGCGCCTGAAGAAGAAAAAGCACAATTAGACAACATCCGCGAGCTATGCACAAGCATCTTTCCATTAAGCTACCCGAGCGCTTTCTATGAAAAGCTTCTAAAGTCTGACGCAAAAGCATATCTTGTCATAGAAGACGAAGCGCCCGTGGGAATAGTTTCATTTAAAATGGTCACTCCGTCTTATTCCTGGAGACCCACTGCAAAAGATGGCGCGTGCAGGGAGCCGTGCCCCAGCTGCGTAAAAAGAACAGATGTTACTCCAGATAACGTGAGAGAAAATTTTATCTATGTAAGCATGTTCGGGCTAATAGAGGGAAAAAGAGGAAAAGGATACGGATACAATATGCTTAAGGTAATAGAAGAAACAGCTCTTCAGAAAAAACTAGAGCATATCATACTGCATGTACAAGTTTCAAATTTGAAAGCAATAGAGTTTTATTACAAACAAGGATTTAAGCTCGTTAAGATTGTAAAAGAGTATTATTATAACATTTTCCCACGGGATGCTTTCCTTTTAAGAAAGTGCCTGTACATTCAGAGAGAATGATTATATCGAAAAACATCACAAAAAGACTCATTCTGTTAAGTGCTTTTCTATCTCATCAAGCCTTTTCCTAATCACAAAAACTTCTCGTAGAAGCTCAGACTGCATGGTGTATACAGAGTCCTTAAATGCCTGAAGAAATTCAAAAATATCTTCTTTCTGTTTATGATCTTTTTCCTGGAGAAAAGAAGGACTAGCTTTTCCCATTGTGTTGTATGGAAAACGAGGAGGCGCATTGTTTGTGTCTTGCACTCGTTTTATTTCAGAAGGCATGCCGCCTTTAAACTGGTGGGGCGTAGATCCGTGTGGCGGGCCAGCATGTGCAGAAGAAGACAGCACATGTTTGGATGCCGGAACATTAGTGAAGACAGGCGGCTTTTGGGGAGGAGAATAGACCTCTTTTTCTTCCTCAGAGGAAAAGTGAATTTGAGATCCCTCCTTTACAAAGAATTCTGGGGCTTCAGGAATCATATAGACCAAGCTATTAGGATGGGCTATATTATGGATGCCTCTAAACCCGTGGGATGAGTACATTCCAATCTGCGTCGAAGAAAAAACAGCCAGTGCGTCTTCTTCCAAAAAAAGAATGCTTTTGCAGCTGTCCATGGGCAAAGCAGATCTTTTAAGCAGTCTATTGCTCTGGTAGTCTATTTCTACTATTTCATTGCTTGCTAAAAGAGCCACTAGAATTGTTTCTTTTTTGTGCGGAATGCACATGGAGTATATCTGGCACCCGAAACTCTTCATGCTTTTGAACATCTCCATTTTTTGCGCTTCAAACAAGTAGACATTCCCCTTTGTACATGAAACAGCCACATGGATCCACTTTTCTCCTCCTACTATGCATGCAGAGCCAATGTCAATATCAACCTTCAAACGAACCTTTGTGTACAGATGCGTGGATAGGTTGAGCCGATGGATGGTTTTGGTGCAAATAATCACAAGTATTTCATTTGCCACAAGGAGTTTGCATTTGGAGAACCCAACATCCGACTCCACTACAACTTTTTTATCTCCTGTACTAATATCAATAGTCGAAAGAAGCTTTCCAGACGTATAGGCAATAGTTGTGTTGTAAAGGACAAATGCTTCGGTTCCGCTCAGAATTAAATCTTCTTTTTTCTGCTGGTACTTTACAAGAAAAAGAGAGCCTTCTTCTGTTTGTCCAACAAATGCATTTCTCTCGAGAAGCTGCTTATTTGTATGTATGGATGTATACACGTTCCTTAGAAAGTACTTTATATGCTTCTTACAGTAATAAATGGTTAAGTTTCTTTGGAATATGTCTAGAAGGGCAAAGCTCTGCGCTCTATCTCTCTCCTTCGCCTGTGCGCATTTTTGCCGCATTGAGGTGTCAATATGCGCCATCTCTTAAAAAATATAAGAGGAAAATATAAATTCACAGAAAATATTTTATTGAATGACTGTCTCATTGAAAGAAGTGATTGGTAGAATAGAAAAAATACAAAAGATTAATGAAAACATAAACAGATATAGTATTAGCATTCCAGAGCAAATAGACCCGGAATATGCATTTTCCATTCGTTTGGGAGTGCCAGGGCGCGAAATAACAAGGCCATACAGCCCAATAAAGCATATAAATTGTGAAGAAAGAACGCACTTGGAGATAATAATTAAAATATATGCTGCAGAGCCAGGAAGACAGCAGTTTACTCCTCTTTTGAGGGACAGATCAGAGGGCGATGCTGTGCGTGTTCTCTGGTATGTCAAGAAGGTATCCTTTCCCCAAGTAATAATGGAGACCCATAAGAGATTTCTTTTTATATGCGCGGGAACAGGAATTACTCCTATATTACAGCTTCTCACGTGGGTCAAAGAGAAAAAAGAAAGAAAGAGAAAGTATGCTCTTATTTTCTTCAATAGAGCAAAGAACCAAAGCATTTTTACTCCAGAAGTATCCGCTGAGTATGCAGAGCTAGATATAGAGCTAGAAGAAGTATTTACTGATCAAAATAGAAATGAAGAGAAAAAAGGGCTTAAAAGAGTGTACGAGTTGGCGAATAAAGAGATAGAAAGCACTCTTTATTTTGTGTGCGGGCCAGACAGCTTTGTGGAAGAGGTGGCAGGCCCAAGGAATAAGGCATACGGAGGCATCTTAAAGGCAATAGATGTTCCAGAGAATCAATGTATAAATTTTTGATGATGCTATCATAAAAACCCAATCACCAATAGAGTATTGATATACAATAAAGATATATGCAAACAAAAATAGATGGATGCATAATAAATAAAAGAATAAAAAACTTGCACAGTGTCTACCTGGTTGGCAATTAACAAATTTCTGTTTTGTCTACAAATTATTTATTAGCATCCATAATGTCCCCTATGTTTCTGCAGGCCTGCATTTGGGGCACAGCCAGTGGCCCTTGGGGGTTCCCACGCAATCTACACAATCCATATGGAACCACGGAGACTCCATGTGGTAGGCATCGCATGCTATCATTGCGCCATATGGAGGCTTTCCGCACACACAGTGCGTCTGTTTAACTTCCTGGTCCTCCTCAGTGCGCTCGGCATTGCTTTTGTTGGTCTTGAATATCCTCGGATTTTGGGTCTGTATCCCAAATTTAGGATCGTACGGCGAGTCTAAGAGCAGCAGCTGCTGATCTACGGAAGAGAGCAGGCCATTTACATTTTCTAATAATTCCTTAGACAGGCCAATTCTTTCTTCAAGCAATTCTTTATATTTTCCATACGCCCCAATTATTTTCTCTTCTGGGCTCTCTTCTTCGCTGACTTTCGTATATTCTATGCCTGCTTCCAAAAAGGCCTTTCTAATCTCCGGAGCCCTTTCGTACGAGTCTTTGAACTTCTCCGTGGTTTTCGTGTAGTATTTCATCAGCACATTGATCTCCTCTAAGATCTTTTCAAGAACTGCTTGGGGAATGGTATTTTCCATATATTGGTTAGCAATTTTTTTGTTTAAAATGGAAGAGTATATTGGAGCCAACCTCATGATAAAGACCCATACAGCAACGCACATTGGCATACTTCAAAGCATAGAAACAGAAAAAGAACTGCTTTACATAGAAGAAGCCGGTCTTCCAAAGAAGATAAATATTAGGGAGATCGACGAAGTGGAGATACTTCCTTTAGATGATCCAATGGAGCATCCCATGGAGAAGGAGAGAACCACTATAAAAGAAGAAAGAAAAGACAGAGGAAAAGTAGTGGACCATCTGACCATTGAGCAGTACAAGGAGGCCATAGATCTTTCCGACTCGTTCTATGGGCCCTCTTACGATGAAATAGTGCAGTCAGGTGCTCGTGGAGTCTTACATCTTTTTGTAAATATCTACAAAGTCATGGACAGAAGATTTATTGTGTATATTGACAGCGGAATCTTCTCGGAGATTGCAGTGGCCTTGGCAAGGCTGTGTCTTGTGTACAATGTAGATGTCACTCTTGTCCCCTCAGAAAAAAGAACACAGAGAATATGCAAGCAGCTATTCTACTATCAGAACACAGGCGGCCGCGTCTACCACGAGAGAGAAGGACAGACCATCATTATTATAGCAGATCTCGAAATAAGAGATCATATGATCAAAGGTGCAGAAAAAGTCATTCTTTTGGGAGAAACATATGAAGATAGCATCCCCAATAAAGAAACAATATTTTTTGGGGCTCCAGTTAGCAGAAGCAACAGAATACCAAGCAACTCCATTCTGTGTGACGTAGGATTTTCTCCCAGAATCCATCATAATTACAATCTAAAGAAATACTCTCCAAAGCTTCTTCAGAAGCTTTCCACGAAGTGAAGAAAGATCGTTAGAATGGAGCAAGTGGAAAAGCAAGCATTTTCTGGGCATTTCGCTTTTTGTGTAGTAAGAATAAATTTATTAACAAGAACCTCATATGAATGAAATATTTTTTTTGGATATGAAAAGCATGCAGAGCATAGGAACTCTCCTGGAAAAGGGCCGCGTGCTTCAGAAGGAAAAGGAAACAGAAAGAAACTGGAGCAAAATAGATCAAGTCTTAGAAAGCATGTTAGAGGTACAGAAAAAGGAAGACCTCGAACAGCTTGCGGAGTTAATGAAGCTGATCTGTATAGCCATCCAAAGCAACCGAAGCAAGCTGAGTGGCACAGGATGCAAAGCAGCCATTCATCTTTTTGAAAGAATTAGTGATAAAGTCTCTGATTCTCTTCCGTATATTGTTCCTGCGCTTATGTCTGCTGTGAGCAAGAGCAATAAGGTTATTTCAAGCAGAGCCCACAGTGTGCTTTCTGTGATCTCTGAGAAGTGTGCTATTTATGGCATTGTTAAGTATCTAAAGACCCAGGCAAATACGCAGAATAGGTCTATTCGCTTGGTTATATTAGAGATGATAAAGAACAGTCTTCCCCGGGAGAGACACTCTGATCTCCTGCGGCTGCTTGAGGAAATGGCATGTGACCCACTTCCGGAAATACGGGAGAAAGCTCGGGCCTCTATAGGCATCTTAGCTGCAGTGGATAGGAAAGTGTATACGGAGCTTCTTGCTCGGCTGCCGGAAAAAGTCATTCAGATGCTTCCTGTGCAGCATGCCATTACCCCAGAGGGAAGAAGACTTGAAGAGTCCATGCATCTTCTTTCCCGCGTAGAGCAAGCATTTAAAAGCTTTTCTCAGGATGAGGAATCAGGCAGCGAGGCCGTTAAAAGGGAGCAGGAAGATTTAGAAAAAAACCAATTAAGGCAAGCTTCTAACGAAATATGCCAACCTGTTCTCCCTTTGAGCTCTGATACGGTTCCCAGCGTAATAACAAATATGGACAGCTCTCCGCGTCTTGGCCAGATAAAAATTCGCTCTGGAAGCGGAGTAATAGTTAGGGGGCCAATTCGCTCGTATGTGCCGTCTGTGCATGCCCAGACCCACCAAGAAGCACCAAAAACTCCACAAAACAACAGAAGAATGTCTTTTTCTCCTCTTAAGCCAGGACACTCTCTAGAGCGAATAGGCATACGCCTCGAGGAGCACAAGAGAGAAATAGAAGAGTCCTTGAAAAGAGAAAGAACCCCAAGGAAGACTCCAGTTACAAAGAAAAGATTCTGGGAAGGAGAAGAAACTCCATCGTCTCTTCCAAAAAGAGAAAAAGAAGATTTCTTTAAAGAGAACGACTTAGTAGAAAATGTGTCAATCAACCTCAGCAGACTATCTATCTCAAAAATGGAGGAAACAGACCAATGCACAGTGGCAGCACAGGAAATACATGAAGATGTTTTCCAGGAAAACTTAAAAAAAGAGCCCAATGAGTTTTTGAAAGCCTGCGCTGAACAAATACAAATTACCACGGAATCAGATATTTCTATGATCGAGAATATAATACAAGATGCAACCCTCCCAGATGCCTCTTTACACGAAGAATTACTTCATAATGCCTCTCTACACGAAGAGTCACTTCATAATACGTCGCTACATAACGCCTCTTTACACAATGTCTCCCTACACAATGCATCTTTACACGATGCCTCTTTACATAATACATCGATACACAACGCATCTTTACATGAAGTGGCACATGAAGCTGTTGATCAAACATATGATGAAAGTGGATATTCTATTCTCTGCCCAAATATTTCTGTTAAAAGATCTACAACAGAGAAAGTTGATGAACAAAAATGATTTATTGGATGAAATAAATATATATGCATTACTCAATAATATATTTATTAGGATTATATAAAGATTATTTTAAAAATTAATAAGGCAGCATCCAATAAATTATTCAATATAGAAATCAACTAATGGATAGAAAGTCTATATTGACTGCCCATGATCATTAAATGGTAGTGTTTCTGTGCGCGACTCTCTGAACATGGTAACAACAGGAACGCTTCCTTTTGTATTTGTCTTTTTCTTTGTAACAGTCAGATGCACTTGATCAATCTCCTGGGAGGTTAGAAGGTTTGAGCACTCTTTGGAGATACCGTTTTTCATGTAGCAGTACACCATTTCGTATAGGTTAGACTTGGCGGAAGCTGCATCAGCCATTGTGTGACAAATTACAGAAAGAGACTCTGATGAGGGTTCTTCAAAGTTTCTTTGTTCATCTAGAAGGACATGCTGCTCCACAGGGCATGTGGAGTTGAAGAGCTCTATCTCTGCTTGCTGTTTGTCCTCTGGGCTATCTAAATAAGTTTCTTCCTCTTGCATACTTTCTGCTTGAATTAGAGAATAGTGCGAAGGCAACTGGCTGCTTCTATTGTCTTTGGCTTCGGTTTTCAATCGAAGGAGCTCCTCTGTTAGATAGCAGACTTTCTTCTGGAGCTCCTCAATTATTTCGTCTTTGGATTTCTGAAGCAGCTTTATCTCGCCGTGTATTCTCTTTAGGCGCTTGGCAAAGTGCAAAGTAAGGCTGTCTGTGAAATTTAGCAAAGTGCACACGCATATAATAGTTCCGCTGGCCAAAGTGTTTTGAAGAATTCTTGTAAGATTTGACTCTCTGTACGAGATGTGGCTTGCGGATCCATGCAGCTGGTCAATGACTTTTCCGAGGGTCAGAAGACTTATGTTGATCATTAGCCCCTCTTTTCTCCTTTTTTCGCATTCTCCCACTTTCTCGTTTCCTGCCAGATCCACAAGATTCACAGAAAGTCCCGGGGCAGTGATCTCTATGATGGTATGGCTTCTGCTGCTCAGAAGATTATACTCTGTTTGGGCTGTTCTTCTTTTTTGCTCTATTCTCTCAGATAGATCGCTGATTTCTTCTTCTCTCCGGATCTCAATGCACTTTTGCGTAATAATACGCACTCTGTCATGCTCCTGTATTATTTTAATGGGCTCCTCGGTTAGAAGGTCGGTAACCACTTCATTGTATATTTCAATACATCTTACAGAAAACGCGCCGTGCAAAGCAAGCAAGTCCAGCATGACTCTTTGCGCCAGTCCTGGATTTCCCTTTTCTCCAAACATTGTGTATGTCTTTCCGCTTCCTGTTCTTCCATATGTAAAAATAGTAGCATGGCTCAGCGTGCTGACTGATGGATAGACAAACTCTTTGTATATTTCCTCATTGGTTTCAGAGGAAAAGACTTTGTCCAACTCAGGGTATCTCCCAAGAACCTCTCCAGGAGGCTTTATCCGCAACCCCACCTGCACGCGATTGTTCTTTTCCATTTCCTACATGCAGCAGACACATATAAAAGGCATGCCATTTGTCACTTACCAAACAAAAAGCATCATCTACCACTCATCATCCAAAATGCTTTTATGCCCCAAGCCTATTTTTTCCCAATAATATTACCACAATCCGCGCATCTTTGCATATTACTGGCATTTAAATGTATTTTATTTATTTCTCGCAATAGTGCCTTTATTACGTATATAGCAACTGATAATGCTTTACCAATAAACAGTGCCCAGTATAAATATTAATTTTTATTTTCTCTTGGCAATGGGCTACATGAATTACCAGATGATTAAAGAAAAGACTTCACTTTCTCCAGAGGAAGAAACCGATGTCTATATACATCCGCTTGTTGTAAAAGAGTACAAGGGGCACCTTCTTGAGGAAATAGATGGAATATCCACTCTTTACGAGGCATTAGAAAAGGTAGCAAGCACAGGCGGAGAAATTAATTTTCTAGGAAGAATAACAGAAGATGAACAAATAGAGTATTTCACGTACAAGGAAGTAAGAAGATTTGCAGAAGAAGTGGCTTCTTTTCTTCTCAAGCACATAGAGACACAAAAGGCAATAATAGGAATCTGTTCCGAAAACCGGCCGGAGTGGCTAATAACTGAGCATGCATCATACTTTTTCCGCGGAATCAACTGTCCAATATATAACTCGTTTGGGTGGTCAGCGGTTAAGCACATCATCCAGGAAACAGAAATGAAGATTATATTTATTTCCAGCAAGTGTCTGCAAAAAATCATTTCTGGAGTAGAGAACGAAATAGAAGAAATAACTCTTCCAAAGCTCTTTGTTTTGATGGATCCTCCAACTGAAACAGAAGAAGCATTTCTAAAAAACAGAGGAGCAGAGTTTGAGTATTTCTGGAACATAGTGGAAAGATGCAAAAAGCTTAAACTAACCAATGTGCCCAAAAGACAAGAAGAGGAAGGCAAAGAGAAGAACAAACAGAAAACCAAAGAAAAAACAAAAACATCTACAAAGTATTCGTTTTTGCCTCCCAGGCCAGAAGACATATCTACAATCTGCTACACAAGCGGAACCACAGGGGCGCCAAAAGGAGCTATGCTCACGCACAGAAACTTTATCTCTGTAGCGGGATCGTTCAACATACTTTCCAAGGAGGGCGCTGTGTTCACCATTCAGGAGGGGAACAGGTACCTTTCATTCCTCCCCTTGGCTCATGTTTTTGAACGAATTGTTGAAAGCGCTCTTCTTCTCTGCAAATGCACAATTATTTACTATAGAGGAGTTCCCAAGAATCTGCAAAAAGACATAGAAATTGTAAAACCGCACTACTTTGTAGGAGTACCTCGTGCATATAACTCAATTAAGTCGGCTATCGAGACAAAGGCGCAGGAAAAGGGAAAAATAGCCAATTTCCTGTTTAATACCTCTCTCAAGCTCTGCATGCATTTTAGAAATCGCTATGTCCGGGAGATTTTTGGTAAAACCATTTTCAGAACTATTAGAAAAACTTTCGGAAATTCAATTATCTGCATGCTTTCAGGCTCTGCTCCTCTGTCTGTTAGCACAGCAGAGTTCTTTGAAATCATCTTTAACTGCTCGGTGATCGAGGGGTATGGACAGACAGAGACAACAGCGGGAAATATAACTACCCAGATGAATACCACAGAAAAGGGCATAATTGGTATTCCCTTTCCGTCCAACAGAATAAAGCTTGTGTCCCGTCCAGAGTCCAATGCATTCGCCAAGAACAACCAAGGAGAAATATACATGCATGGTCCAGCTGTCTTTTTAGGATATTACAAAAAAGATGCTCTTACAAAAGAAGTCTTTCAGAGCTCTCCAAAAGACACAAAAAATGCTTCAAAGGCGAAAAAAGAAGCAAATTCTAGCGAAGAAGAAGAGGAGTTTGTTTTGGATCCAAAGATCTATAATGTACATGGAGATAAATGGATCAAAACAGGAGATATAGCAGAAATTACAGAAAAAGGCAATTTGAAAATCATAGGAAGAAGCAAAGAAATTTTTAAGCTTTCGCAAGGAGAATATATCATTCCGGAAAAGATAGAAACTCTCTTCCTTTCTAGAAAGGTGGAGTACTTGGAAGACCTTACAATAGTAGGAGACAGTACAAAAGACTATGTAGTGGGCATCTGCGTGATCAAGCCAAACATTTCAGACCTCCAAAAGCTGCAAGTCAAAGAGGCTATTGCTCGGGCAGGAGAAAAGCTTGTTTCTTCAGGAGAGCTTATTAAAATTGAACTCCCCAAAAAGCTTCTTTTCACGCAGGAGCCATTTACAATAGACAATGGGCTACTGACTCCCTCTATTAAGAAAATCCGCTCAAAGATCTATACTCTCTTTAGCAAAGAGATCCAAAAGGCCTATGAAGAGTAGTGCATAGTTCTACATCTACTTCATACACCGCATGCTTTATTGATATCTATATGTTTATCGTTTAAGTTTTATTTTTGGAGCGTATGTCTGGATTTACTAAAAATAAAAGTATTTATACTTACATAGTATTTTATTTTACTGTCATATTTCTATTTTAGAAAAATAAAAATCAGATATTTATTTTTTAGATATAGAAGTTATATATATTAAAAAGAATAATTTTTATATGGAAAAAACAAAAAGCAAAAGCGTTTTAACGATTACCGCATGTGTTTTAGGACTTATGCTACTCTTTTCTCTGGTGCTGGGCACGGAAAGTGCAGAAAAGGAAGAAAGAAGACAAACTACAGCGTTAGAAGAAAAGTATATAAAAGTTGACTCTCTAGTGAACATTATTGCAAGAACAGAAGACAAGAGAAGAGAAGAGAAAAAATACGCATACAAAGAACAAATGATTGGGGACGAGGATGTGCTTTATGTGAGCATTTATTCTCTAAACAACTACATAGACTTTTTGTGCGAAAAGGATAAAAGTTACTATGTGAATTCTTCTAATTGGATCAAAATAATGGATAATCAATTAAAAAGGGCAAAGCTCATTTGGATATATCTTATTCAAAATAACGAAAGCTATCTATCTGATTGTTCAGTAAATGGATTCTCTGCAAATTGTTTGTTTGCGAATATTAAAGGAAAAAACATAGTTTTAGAAACCATAACTATATGTCAGTATAAAGAAATTATAGAGCCTAACTATAGATATGATATATATATAAACCGAACCATAAACCCTAACTATATGTGGAATCGATATGTCAACCGGGTTAAAAAGCTTGCTGCTGTGTGGAGACATGTACTATTTGAACATAGAGATGGGCATATTCTTATACTGTACAATCCGATCTCAAATTACAAAAAAGAGTTATTATTAGATAAAGAACCCCACACACTCCTTAACAGTACACTCCAGATCTTTATGAAAGAAAATATTAACTTTAAAAAAACATTCATCTTAGTCAACGACATGGATACACATGCTCTGCAGAATGATGTAGACATACCTACTATGAATTACAAAAAAAACAATATTCAACCGAATAGCATTTATGAATTAGTATGCCTTATGAAATACAAGCTAAAGTCTTTTTTGGAACAAAGAGCAGAAAAAGAAAACAAAATGCAGTACACATGGTTTAAAAAGGAGGTAGAAGATAAAAGACAATATATCGAGCGCAGAAAAGGTATAACAACCGACCAAGATGCATCCAATAGTATTACCGACGCAATCGATATCGGCTTAACTCCTATTTATTTTATTTATTCCGGATCCCAAAATATAACTCTTCCAAAGCTATACTTTGAGATATTTTTAGCTCTATCCCACCCAAAAATGGCCAAAATGTATGTAAATCTTTTTAACCAGGAAATTAGCCACGGCAGCTACTGTATTAACAGATATGCTCCATTGTATGTTGATTTTTCCTTCTGTGTCATCAATGCGTTACACAAAGACTGCATCAAAGAGTTCTTCAGCCAAACAGAGTATCTTCTCATTAGGGATATAGATTGCACACAGCTTAAACTACTGCTAATGGATATACCTGCTTTCTCTTCTTATGCCAATGAGACTCCCATAGAGGCACGTGACTTAGCTGAAAAGGCTGCAAGTATGATAAAAATCCATGTTCTGGAAAACAGCAATCTAAACGAGTTCTTCCCAAAAATAAGCATAAAAAATATCATATACTACATCACGAAACATATGATCTTCATGAAAAGTACTATTCAGCTAAAGCTACTTTCTGAAGAAGAAAAATATGAAATATTTGATGTATTGGTTTCTAAGAAAGAAATAATAATTGAGCCTATACCAACCCAAACGAAAATAACTAAAGACCAAAATAAAACAGGACAAGAAAGAATAGAGGACCTTTCATCCAGAGAAGACCTTCCATGCGTAAAAGAGGTTGTTAACAAGCTTGTAGAAATACAGAAAAGTAGGTCTGAAGAAATAACAATATTGAGCCATTCCTACAGTAACATCCTAGACCCAACCCAACCCACTGCTAACCCAGAATTAAAGGGGTTATTACAAACCCAATCCGGTCCCTCTTCTAGTACAAAAAAAGAATTAAAAAGAAAGGCTAGCCTTCCTTCTAATGACCAGGCAGGGCCATCAGCTAAGACATGCAATACTTCTTCAACCAATAGAGTAAATGACTAAGTATATGCCGCGAATAGCAATATGTCTTTTATTATGCCCATATAGAGTGTGCTTTAATCTACCAACAGCCCGCTGTTCTGTCTCTTACTCTGTAAACACACTTTTTCATTCAATTCTGGCTTAGCTTCTAATAAAATTTATATTGGCTCTATATAGACCTATGCGTTATATATGCCTTTACTATTGCGGCAAAGGAAAGGACAATGCTGGCTTTAGCAGGATTTTTTGCCCTACAAAACTTTTCACAGTATGTTTAAGTCTAAATGCACTTATGCGGTAGGCCATAAATACTATAGCATGCTGGCTATGTTCTCAGCATGCAGCCAATGCCGCTATTTATGAGAAGCCCATTTTTAATATCTTTGTTAAAAAGGAACTGTCTAGCAAAGCCGCTGCCCCACACAATAGGGCTGCGTTTGCTTTCTTTCCGCATGGAGAAGCCCAGTGCTTCTTGTTCTTTCTTTGCCGCAAAATGCAAAAATGCAGCACCTTGTGTTCCCACGCGGTCACCCATCGCAGTACTATCAAGGCTGTCACGGGCTTAACTTCGGAGATCGAACGGGATCCGGTGCTTACCCGAGCATGTGGCCGCACATTTGTATGTAGAAGCTTTTCTACACATTCCCTGCCAGATGTCTTTTAACGATGGCTGCCAGATGTCTTTTAACGATGGCTGCCAAGTGTTCTCTGAAATAAAATGAAAAAAGATATCAAAGTTATTTCTTATTCATATAAAGATTAGTAATATATTTATCTAATTGTAATAATTTTTTATATGGAAGAACTGAGAAGTCGAAGTGCTTTAATAGGTGTGCTGTTAGTGGTGGCATTCTTTATGGCATTGCATGGAACATTGGGCGCAGAAAACATAACAGTAGAAAAGACATATAGTGAACAGCCGGATAGGTATTTTAATGATAGCCCCATTATACACCCCGATGATGTGAACATAGCCCAAGAGGAAATCGATGACCCATACATATATGAAGAGGATATGATTAATGTGGAGGACGTGTTTTATGTGGCAATTTATACGAATATGGCTTATGTCGAGTTTTTAGACGAAGGAGGAAAACTATGCTCTTTGTCTTTTCTAATTTTTTTACAAAACTTTTCTAAGCATCTACAGAAGAAAAGGCTCATCTGGATATATATTGTTCAGGAAACTAAACGGTATTCAGACCATCTAGGCACTGTTACACATATAAAAAACTTACTTGCGAATAACATAAAAAAGAAACACGTAGTTATAGATCCGATAAAAAACACTAAATATAATCTATACGTCGACCCTGCGCAAGAAAAAGATCGACACATAAACCGTCTTAGAAAACTTGATCTTGTCTGGTGGCATATATTATCTGAGCAGGCAAGTGGGTATAGTCTTACACTCTATAATCCAATATCCACATATCCCATGCCTGTAGCCTTTATTGAGCAAAAACTTACACTTATTTTTATTACACTTGATATTTTTATAGAAAGAAGTGTTGGCTTCTCGAAAGCATTCATAGTGTTGGGCATAAGAGATAAAGAAGATTATATAATTGCACACAAAAAGGGTGTAAACTTAAATGATAGTAAAAATGTTAGAACTCTTGAGCTATTTAGTATGCTACCCTATATGATAAATCAGTTCTTACTAAAAAAAATAGAAAATAACCAATATCCGTTTCTGGAAGTGGATATATTGATTAAAAAAGACTACATTCGCTTTATAGACTCCAAGCAAATGCATACAAGCCCACCAATATCCAAAAGTGCGGATGTAAACAGCATCATACATAACCCCGAACTAGGAATAACTCCGATATATTTTATTCATACCGGAGTTCAGACTAAAAATGTACGATGTATTCAATTTGAGTCATTTTTAGCTATATCACACCCCAAAATAGCTAAAATATATTTTAATATTCTTAACCGAGCAGTTAATTTTAACCAATATTATATTACTAACTATTCTCCACTCTATGTTGACTTCTCATACTACGTTCTTAACTCATTACACGAGGGATGCTTTAATGAGTTCTTTAGCCAAATAGAGTATCTTCTTATTAGGGATATAGATTGTAGAAGCCTTGAATTTCTACTAGATTATAGGGTATATACGACATTTCCCTATATTCACGAGATTCCTATGGATAAACATAAAGTATTGAAGGTTTCCTCAGAGCCCCTAAGAGTTTATATAAAAAATAAAGAACTAAAGGAGTTCTTTCCCAAAATGGCCATGAAGAACATGGTGTATTGTTACACTGAACATATGCTCTTTATGAAGAGCACTCTTCGGGTAAAAGAATATCATAAACACCCCAAACATAAAATATTCGATGTATTGATTTTTAAGAATCCCCTAAAAGAGTACATTACAATTGAAACAGAAACAGAAACAGAAACAGAAGAAGAAATTGGCTCTAAAAATGAAATAAAAAAAGAAGAAGTACAAGAAATGAAAGACCGTCCCAATATACTCCAAGTTATAAATAGACTTGAAGAATCAAGGAACAAATCAAGGGACAAATCATCTTTAAATATTATATTATTAAACTATTCTCTTATTACAAAGGAAAAATTAGAGGAAAAAATCAAAGAAAAAGAAAATTATTTTATTTCACACAAAAGAACGAGAATACCAAGGACACCTCTTTCTTCTAACTATGAACAAGTAAAAATATCTGAAAAAAAAGAATTTTTCCTTTCTAATACTATAAATGCAAGGTTGGCAAGAAAGAAGAAATCGTTTTCTAATAGCCAAACAGAGACAACAGCTAAAAAACAAAATACTTCTCTAAGCAATAGCGAAAGTAATGCGCAAATATCTATTAATAACGATGTGATTTCTATTTCATCCGAGGATGATATTTCTAACCAGCATTCAACTAATTCTTTTGCTGCTTTGCAAAAATTCGAACCTTTGTCTTTTGAATCCAGACCTCTTAGTGCAGATTTAACATATAATCCAACCCATACAAATCATTTTTCTAATGCTATAGCCCACTCAACTAATAGCTCGCGTACACAATCTATGTGCCCAAAGAAAAAATTTATTGAAAAGATGATGAATAATGCATGTTTCTCCACAGAATAAAGATGCATGACTCACATTTATTATCTTTAGAGATAGAAAGTCTTAATATCTGCATAATAGTCCTATATACACAAATTCTCAAGATATTCATAATGAACACATTAAATCATTTGATCTTATTGATTTCTCAGCTGAGGATCATATAGAAACAGATATTACTCTAGATGCCTATGAGCATAACATGTTAAACTCAACCTGGGCTGCTAATGTTTAACCGATTATAAGGGATATTATAGGCTTTTCTCCTATTTCTTTACTGCAATAAATATTTTTGACTAGAAAGGATTTATTTTCTTTTTTACTACACTCTCCTGTATTTGCATAGAATACCTTTAAGCTTTCAGAAATATTTTTCTATTGCAGTTCTTAAATAACACAAAAAAGAATAGCAATATAAAACAAGCTTAAACCATGTGATTTATTCCTTCTAAGAGTGAAGAAAACACTCTAGATATTCGTCTTCCAAACAGTCATGCACAATATGCCGTGTTCACAGGGAAGATTATGGTTTCTAACTGCGGAAGAAGATTTAGATCAATATATCTACTGGTTTTTAGATTGACCATAGATAGATCAATTTCCTTTATGTCTGATCCGCATATATTTATAGTTGAGCTACTACGGATGCTATAAAACCTTAAGAACCACTCAATTTGTTCTTGGGTACAATTATTAAGCACTACCTTATCAGCAAAATATGATACAATCCACCCAAGCATATCACAAAGACGATCCTGCTTAGCATCTGCGATGGATTCCTCCAATATATGGTCTTGTTCGTATAGTCTATAGAAATGTTGGATCCTAATATTTCCATGTACTCACAAAATATTACTAAATTTCCAATAAGATATTTTAAGATAGTGAACGGTATGGGGTTTTTTGGATGATCAGCAATAATAGTAAAAGTATTACATTTAATTCCCCCTACTTTTTCCAGTACTTTCTTTACCTCTTTCCAATCGAAGTTTTCGTTATTATTCTCTTTGCTTGGTATAGTAAAGGAAATATTTGAAAATTTTAAGTAGTATAAGTCATTCACATACTTTATAGACTCACAATAATAATCTATTGGATCCCGTCTGTTGTAACATTCTGGGCTATTATATATATTGCTGTCCATTAACTTGAATACATTGCTTACTACTTCTCTTCTTTGAGAATAAAGAAAACTCCCTGGTAGAAATATACTCTGCTCCTCCATTTTGAAATTATCTACTCCTAAATTTTTTATTTATAGATTGTTTTGATCAATTAGTGCATTTATTACAAGCCAAAGTCGCAACAAAAATAAATTATGTATCTCTTCACGATATATTATTTGATTTTCTTTTTTAATGCTTATTATCTTTATTTATACTGCACTCTGCTGAGCCAACTGATATGAAATGCTTTGTAAGGCAGATGCACATGTAACAATTAAGGGCAGCGCCATAAGTAAGAAATAGTCAATCTGGTGCCTGTATCCAAAGAGTCCTCTTTTCTCATACTCCTTTTCTGAAATACTTTCCAGAAAATCTTTTATCGACACTTGCTTTTTCTTTTCTAGATATAGATATTTGATAGATAATATCCTGAGGAAATGGAGTATTCTTCTTCGAATAAGAAGATGAAAAGACTCTTCTTCCGCGCCGTTTGGCTTTAGTTCTCTTTTATATTTCTCATTGGCTGCTGTGCTTAGATCCTTTGTTAGAATTTGGAGCATTGTGTGAAGAATAGAAGATTTAAGCATATAGTATCTTGTAAAATAGCTATAAATTATTGAGTTAGAGGAAAATATTCCGGAAGTTGCCATAGATACCCCATCATACACTGAATACTTTTCTAATATATTTTTGAGCTTTTCGCTTTCTTTTTTTCTTTTTTCGCTCAGAAAAAGATTCTTGTTCTTTTTGAAAAGGTGTTTGTGCCACACAATGTTTATCCGCCTCAACAGGAATATTACTTTTTTTCCTTTTTTTTGCTGACTATCCATTTGGTCAAATTTCTTTTTAATAGTGACGCTGATTAAAAAGTATAAGATGCTAAGTATAGTTGCATAGAAGTCTTCTTCTCTTTTAAGTGTTTTTATCTGGGCAATGCTGTCTTGGATATCTGGCGAGTACAGAAGCAGCACCTTCAATAGCTCGTTCTTTTCTATAAACTGATTGTCATATGATTGTCTAATAAAAACTCGTGTTTCGTCCTCTGCTACAGGATGCAGCTCTGCGAGCTTTCTTAAAGTACTTAAAATGTATGCCCTAAATATGGGAAAGGATGAAGAAAATATTTTTTTGGGGAGACACATAGAGACAGAAAGTTTTCCTGTTTTTCCACACAGCCAGGGAAGAACATTTAAGTAGCTCCACTCTTTTGTTTCTGTGACATGAAGAAGAATCTCTCGCGCAACTCTTTTGATATCCGGCGAGTATCGTCTTTGAAAGTTGCAGAAACATGTTAAATTTGCTATTTTACTTAAAGTATCTATAAAATCGCAGCTTTCAGATAGAGAAAGAAGAGACTTTTTTTCTTCTCGATGGTCTCCCTCTAGGGTTCTTTTCATGTCATGAAGCTTTTTTTCTAATTGCTCTATTTCTTTTTTCCATGTTGGATCATGTTTTGCTCCCTTTTCTGATTGTTTTATTTCTTTCAGCACTGCTATTTCTTTATTTAATACCTCAAACATAAGCTTCTTTTCTTCTTCCATTCTTTCTCTTACCTTCTTTGTAAACTCAATGATTTTCATTCGAAGCACACCCATTGTAATGGTTTTTTTTATTGCCTCTCTTAGAAAGAGAAGACTTTCCTCTTCGGTTAGTGAAGAGTTAGCTACTATAAAAAGACCAAAGACTTTTGCTTCTTCGGAAGTGGAAGGAAGACCAGAGGAAATAGCTATTACTTTTCCCAAGTTAATTACTTCTTCTCTTTTTTCTATTAGATATCTTCTCATCTCTTGCTCATCATATCCTGCAATTAGTTCCTTTACTTTCTTTATTATTTCAAGAAGCCTTTTAGCTGCTGAAGGAAGAGTTGCTTCTTCTATATGATTCTTCATAACCTCCTTTTTTTCTCTCCTTTTATTCACTCTTCCCCTGACTCGTTTATTGAGTGAAGAAAATCACAGTGCAGCTTTTCTTCTTCATAGCTGACAAAGTGAACATCTCCCTCTTTGCTGCTTTTGATGTTGCATTCGGCCAGCTCTACCCTCAGACATCCATCTATCACCGCTATTATCTTTTGGGAAGAATTTCTTGTTTTTATATCGATCTCCATATTATTGGGCACTACTAATGAGGATATTTTTTTGTCGGCAGCGCACACTATTGTAATACATAGAGAAGAGGTGCCTGGATACATAATAGGGCCATTTGCTGAAAAGTTGTATCCGCTTGATCCAGAATCTGAGCAAACGATTATTCCATCGCATCTTACCTCTTTATATACTAGCTTTCTATCGATATATATATCAAAGCGGTTTAAAAAACCCTTTTCACTGCTAAATATGTATATCTCATTTAAAGAAAAGACTCCTCCATTTACTGAGAATCTGCTCCGTATTAGAGAGTTGGTCAGAAGACGGTTTTGTATGTCTTCTCCTTTTGCCAGAGAAATAATGTCTTCTCTTGCTCTTTGAAAGTGTTTCTGTTTAATATTGCATAGCCTTCCCTTTGTGCTGTAATCAAAAGCAAAAAGAATGGGAAATTGCGGTGATTGGTTTAAATATTCCATTTCCACATGTCTGTCTCCTATTTTATCTATGTATGCCTCCACAAGCCCTATTTTCTTCTTTTTTGAGGCAATAGAAATGCCCTTTAGCACAGTCCCATCCCCTCCTATTGTTAGAATAAAAAAATAGTCCTTGTGGAAATCCTTTTGTTTTTCTATCAACTCAGAGGTTGACACTATGTACACGTCTACATACTTTTTTACTTCTTCTATTAAGCTCCTCTCTTTTTCTTCTATTCTTGGACACTTTGTAACTATTAGGCACTTTTTTTTCATAAAACTTTTTATTGAATGCAAAAAGTTTTATGGATGTTCTTAAGCCAGAGCTCTATATAGTAGAAAAAGGAAAAAGAACAGGAAAATTTAAAGGAAAAGAAGAGTATGGAAATATGAGTCTAGAACAGCTATGGAAAAAGATACAGAGTCTTGTTTTTGGAGGTTTCTATTTAGAGGGCATATCATGTTCTCATGCAATCAGAGAAAAATCAGAAAAAGCCAAGAACTTGTCTTTATATAGAAGGTCTCTTCTGATCCTTTCTAGACTGTATGCCATTGCTGGAGATAATGATTCTTCTCATGCTTTCTACAAAAAAATGATCGCCTCCTGTTTTTCCGAACAATTTGTATATGTCAATCGATACAGCTTCTCTGTGGATCTTTTTGTTTCTGCGAAAGACATAGGTGCCGAGCATTCTTTTGTCTTTGAAGAACTTCTTCTTAACTCTCGGCATAAAAAGACAAAAGAAGAAGTGCTATTTTATCTTCTAATCACTTGCCATCTGAACAAGCAGAGCCCATGGGAGTCCCAGGATCCAAGAGTAAATCTATCTCTGCTTCCTGCACACATAAGAGTAGGATACCTGGAACTTACCTCCGACTATCACATGGAGGAATATAAAAAGATTCCTGGAATTTTTGATAAGAATCCAATTAACTACCAACACTCAAAATATTTTAAGAATATCCATTGCATCTTTTTTAACTAATATATTTCTACGCCCTATATGTATATGTAATCAGTGTGCGTATTTCGCATTTAATAAACACCTTATTTAATATGGATTTAGCCTGCTAGTAACTCTTTTAATTTTTCTAGTGCAATAGAAAAGTTTTAATGAAAGAAAAGAAGCCAAGCTTTTTACGAGAAATAAGACAGCTAATGTATGCCCACGGGGATGTTTTGCATCCCAGAATGGATACGGCAAATGTCATACATGAGTATCTCTGCAAGTATTTAGAAGGCATATTGAAAAGAGCCAAACACGTTTCTAAGTCTAGAGGAAGAACAAAAACAGAAGATCTTCTCTATACTGTAAAAAGAGATAGAAAGAAGTACATTCGGACAAAAGAGCTGCTTAGCACCAACGAGGAGCTAAAGAAAGCAAGGAAAATCTTTGATTATGAGAATTTAGAAAGAGAATAATAATCTATATGGTGTTGGTAAAGATAATTGGCGCAGTATGAGCATAGGCATTAGTAGATGCAGTGTCTTGTGCAATATCACATTTATTCAAACCTTCCCATTAAAAGGTCTTTCCAAGAGATGCAGCTTTTTTCTAGGCATTCTGTTATCCTGGAAAATGGTATTCTATTCCTAATTAATACGGAGAAACCTTGCAACTCTTCATCGCATCCATGGCCGTGCATGTGCATGCCATATATATCTTTTGTTGTCTCTCCATATATAAACTTATACCTATTGTATGTATATTGCTTATTTTGTTTTGAAGAAGAGCCATGGTGTATGAATTCTGTTGGATGTATGAACTTCACTTCTTTTACTAGAACATCTCCGTATCTATTTTGCGACTCTTTTTCTGAACAGCCTACTGAGCCGCTTGGAGGATGCGTAAATATTACTGTTGGCACCCAGCAGATAAGGTTCTTTAGCTTCGCAAAGTTTTTTAGGTAGAGATGATCAATTAGTCTTCTAGCCGTAAAAATTGCTACGGGGGTTAACATGTGCTCCTCCATTGCTACATCTCCTATGGCAAACAGCCACTTTTTGCATGTTTCAAAATGTTCGCTAGTATTAAGAAAGCCATTCTTTTTGCTTAAAGAAAGAGAGTGCACAGCTCTTGTGTCGGGCTCTCTTCCTATTGCAGAAAGTATCTTTTCAGCTACCTGCATTTTTTCTTGATTGTTGTATTTGAAGTAAATGCATTTTCCCTCATCTTCTATTCGAAGAACTTCTGCTTGATCATAAAGAACAACTCCTGCTTGTTTAAGCGTTTCCTCAACTGATTCCCCTATTAGTGAATCGAATGCCCGCAAGACACCCTTTGATCGGTTTATCATAATAACCTTGCATCCTAGAGTGGAAAGAACAAATGCACACTCGACTGCTATATATCCTGCTCCTAAAATAACCACCGAAGAAGGTATTTCCTCAAACTCAAAGAAGTCATCGCTAGTTATTGCACTTTCTTTCCCTGGAATATTTGGCAACCTTGGAAAAGATCCTGTAGCTACTATTATCCGCTCTGCTGTATATTCTTTTCCATTAACAAGCACCCGCCTGTCTGCTTCTAGGGCTGCTTCCCCTTTTATTATCTCCACCTGATCTTTTCTGTTTCTATTCTCATATATGCTGTGAAGAAAGGATATGTATTTAGTTCTCTTTTCTAGAAACGCTTTCCAATGAAATTTTGGTGCTTCTTGTTGGCTTTGTTCACTTAGAAAAAGACTTTCTTTGAACAGGGAAGCTGCATTATATAGCATTTTCTTTGGAATGCATCCTTTGTTTACGCAGGTTCCTCCTAAATCGCCTTTTTCTACTAAACATACTCTTTTTCCGTATTTGAATGCGGCTCTTCTTGAAGCGGCTAAGCCGCCACTTCCTCCTCCAATTACCAAAAGATCATAGTCCATTTAAAAAGAAACTTGTTCGTGCAAAGTAATAAATTATGTTTTTAATATTTTATTGCAAAAGTAGTTTATGTTTCTGTTTTTATAAAAATAAAAGAAAAAAGAAACCAAAATAGTTTAAAAATAGAACGTATATAAATAAAAGAAAGATTTTATTGATTATTCTATTATAAGCTCTTCAGAGGAGGTGGGGTGTATTGGAATAACTTTTAAAAGGTCTTCTGGAGAGATTCCACACTGCATGCCAATTAAGAATCCTTTAATTATTCCCAAAGAATTCATGCCAAATAAGTGGATGCCAATTAATTTCTCATAGCTATCTGTTTTTTCAATAATAATTTTGTAATTAAACGGTTCTTTCTTCTCGCACACGGAATAAAATAGTCCATTGAATTTAGGATTTACCATCCGTATATTTATGTTTCTTTCTTTTGCCTGCTGTTCTGTTATCCCAATAGACGAAACAAATGGATTGGTGTAAATAGAGGTAGGCAGAAAAGAGAAATGATTAGGCTGGGCACAGGAAATTCTTTCCAAAATATCCTTTTCTATTTCTTCTGTATTATCTGGAATATTTGATATGCATACATGAGGCTGTGGGTCATTCTTATTGCATATATCCAATTGCTTTTCTTCAAAAAAGTAATTAACATCAGAAACCAATATATCATCTCCCTGTGTGTAAACAGAGTATTTAGAGGACTCAGCGGATCGCACTTCGTAATTGGAAATATTAAATAGAATTTTTATGCCTTTGGAAACAAGCAAGTCTTTTACAGATTCTTTTAGATTTTCATCGAATCCAGAAAGAACTTCGTTTTCTTTTACCAGCATATATACAGTGCATCCTAAATCACTAAGAATAGAGGCGGCCTCTACGTATTTTGGGCCTCCTCCTATGAACAGCCACCGCTTAGGAAGATTTTCCTGTGCCAGAAGAAAGAGATAGAGTCTTTCTATTTTAAGATCAGAGTCATCCATGTATCTATTAAAGAAAAAAACATGATCAGCTTTCAAAATTTTTCCTGAGGAAAGAATTTGATTATTATTAAAGAGAAAGTCCTCTGAGTCTGTTATACCATCTTTTTCTTCCTCTGCGTCTTCCTCCATATACTTTTTTAGTGCTTCTTTTACGTAGTTTTTAATATCTGCCCAATCTTTGGGTTTAAATGGAGAAGTATGTTCTATACAGTAGTCTTTGTAATGGTCTCTTCTTTGTGTGGTTGCACCCACTTCATGAAGAATGGTTTTTATATAGAAATTTTCTCTTCTTCTTTTCTGTGACACTTCAATAAGATGCACGCTCTTATTCATGGCCTCTGCTTCTCTTTTAATTCTTTTTCCTGCCTTACCTCCATCTACTATTATTGCCGTGTATTTCATTAGAAAATTTTTTAATTACCAATGAAAATTACTCAGGACATTGAGCTACAAAAGATACTAAAAAAAGAAGAAGACCGCCAGAAAAACACAATAACTCTCATAGCAAGCGAGAATTATGTTTTTCCAGAGGTATACAGAACTTCTGGGTCTGTACTAACCAATAAATACGCAGAAGGAAGAGTGGGAGCAAGATACTATGGGGGAACCATGTATATTGATGAGATGGAGATACTTTGCCAAAAGCGCGCGTTGAAGGCATTTGGAGTAGACGAAAAAGAATGGGGAGTTGCTGTACAGCCGTACTCCGGAAGCATTGCCAATTTATCTGCGTATGCTGCACTAACCAAACCCGGAGGAAAAATCATGGGAATGAATCTACCAGCAGGAGGCCATTTAACACACGGCTTCCAAACTCCCACCAAAAAGATATCTGCAAGCAGCTTGTTCTTTTCCTCTCATCCATACAGCGTGGATGCAGAGGGAAGAATGGATTACCAAGAAATAGAAAAAGAGTTCCAAAAGGTACAGCCAGACATCCTCATATGTGGGTATAGCGCACACTCTCAGGACATAGACTATAAAAGACTAAGAGAAATAGCAGGAGACAAGGCCTTCTTATATGCGGATATTTCTCACATTTCTGCTCTAATTGTTGGGGGAGCCATGAACAACCCATTTACATACTGCGATGTAGTCATGACAACCACCCATAAAGGCCTCAGAGGCCCAAGAGGAGCCATGATATTCTACAGGAAGAGTGTGGCAGTTAGAGGCGTATCCCACAACTTAGATGCAGCTATACATTCATCTGTCTTTCCCTTAGTACAGGGTGGCCCACACAACCACACTATCTCTGGAATAGCAAACGCCATGCACATGGTTAGTCTACCAGAGTTTAAGGAGTACACGAAGCAAGTGATAAAAAATGCCCAAAGAATGCAAAAGAAGTTTACTTCTCTGGGATACTCCATAGTTACAGGATCAACGGTCAACCACATGATGATCATTGATCTAAGAAACATGGGCGTAGGGGGATCACAAGTAGAAAGCGTTTGCGATCTTCTTGGAATAAGTATCAACAAGAATACTGTGCCAGGAGATACTTCTCCATTCAACCCATCTGGCATTAGAGTAGGAACATATGCCATCACAACACGAGGATTCAATGAAGAAGAAACAGAAGAGCTAGTAAGCATCATAGATTATGCTGTTTGTGTTGCAAAAAGCTATAAAGAGTCGCAAAAGCCACTAGCAAAGGACCAGACCTCATCCCTTCTCGACTGGATAGAGACATCAAAAATTATGCTTTCAGAAGAAGCCCTTAAAGCAAAGAACAAAATTGCATATTTGACAAATACTCATCCGATCCCCACGGGATACATATCTTTCTCTGAGTGAGTGCTCAGGTTGATCGTAAACGTTGAAATAAAGTATGTTTCCAATAAGAATCTACTAATGATTTAATATAAAAATGTATGAGAAAACAAGCAAACACCAGATACTTATTAGAGAAGCCGCTCATGGACCTTCTTGGACACCGTTCTGAGGTCTGTACAGACTTTTGCTGGCTGTGAGCCCATAATTAGCTTACTGATGGCGGTTCTGGCAATGGAGATGTTCTCGGCTGTTCCAAGAATTCTTATGTGCTTATCTTCCAGAACTATTCTTGTTTGCGATATGTTCTCTAGAGATGCTTTTACTTTTCCTTTTCTTCCTGCTATTCTTCCTATAGCTCTTCCAATGTGGTCATTTTTAAGAAGACGGACTTCTTCTATATTAAATGTATTCACGTAGATCGAGTCAACTCGAAGAATGGAGATGGCATCTTCCACTGGGAAGCCTAGAACGATTGATCTAATAAACTCTTCTGCTCTCTGGATAGCTACAGGGGTAAGGGTTTTTTTGCATGTTCTTACGTCTATGCATCGTCCAAGAAGATTCATTCTGACCTCCAAGTTGCACTGCATGACTATTGGCGTGTATATTTTCATCCAATTTTCCTTTATGCTTTTTATTCTTTTTTGCGGAACAGGAATAGAGCGCAGTTCATATGGTATTTCTCTGCGGGCTTCAACTTCCATGGGAAAAATTTTACGAGTTGCATGTTATAGTAATAAAAAACTTCTACCAGAAGAAACAGCATAGAGAACAAGAGCAGAATGTGCAAAACACAGAGAGAACAAGGAGAACACGAAAAGAAGAAAGCATCCAATGAATACTCAGGAGGTTAAAAAAAGAATGTTTTTCCTTTTTAGGAAATAATATGCTGTTAAATAAAATATTTTATGATCAGAAAATATTTATGTGGATAAAGAACCATATAGTAGGCTTAATTGTTCTAGTTCTCAGCGCGTATGTTTATGCGATAAAAGAAAAAAAAGAAAAGACCGACAAAGAGGATATATATGTCTATTTATACAAAAAAAAGTTGCCTCTTGTTGTAGAGTATGTAGATGTTTTTAACAGTTTTTCTGCAGATTTAAAGAAAGATATTGTCTCTATGAAATCAAATCCAGAGATTCACCAGTATGTTTTTAGAAAACTAGGCGCAAACATAAGCATATTTGAGCATATTTCTTCTCATAAACAAACTGATGCAGACTTTAAGAAATTAATGGAGGAGTTAACGCATTTTATTACTAAAAGAATATGTGAGTTAAGTGAAAAAAATAGAGAATCTGGTATAGACACCGAGCTTTTATCCCAAATACAATGGAAAGTCTTTGCTATGGCCATTGGGTATAAAAAAGACCAGAATAGTTTGTGGAGGACCGTCAATAATATTTGCCAGCTAAAAAATGTTATGAGCGATCAGCAAGATTTATTTTCCACATTGGATATTCAGAGTTCAAAAGATTTTGTGGATCTATTGCTTTTTAGCGCATTTTTATGCAGAGAGTCAAAGAAAACGCAATACACAAGACAAGAGATAGAGAATAATTTCTTTTTTACAACATGTGTTCCAGTGTTCATAGCATACCAGAAAAACATAAAAACGGGAAAAAAGAAGTTGGAAATCCTTGCAGACTTTGAAAAATTAGTCAAAAAAGTTCTAGTATCCCGAAATCTCAACAAAAGACAAACACTGCATCCTCTGTCGTATATTTTACAGGATGAAGAGTATTGGAAGGAGATTAAAATCTCTAAAAACATGGTTGGCTCTCCAATAATTGCGCTAGATGAATTTGAAGACACTATCAATGTTCTTTATAGCTCTTTTGCCAAGAGTGGAGACTCCTTATCTCTTGTTGAGAAACTGCTCTTACAGCTATACCCTCTTATGAATATCTATCCAGAGAAGACTCTTCCAAAGAGGACTTTCTACCCCATTTGCATCAATTCAACCCGATTGACTGCTAAGACTCCAGTAAAGGACAAAAGAAATAATGTAATAGAAGATCCAGGAGCACCAGAAAGCCCCAATAGATACATAGAAAAGCCCATAGACAGCATAGTATTCTCTATTTCTGACCCAAAAAGAAAGAATTTTTCTTATTTTTCCTTCAAAAATGACTCAAAACAGTTCCAAGCCATCCAAAAGCTTTTTAATGCCACTGAAATACATATAGAGGTCTCGCATGTCAATGAAAATGATCTTCCCTACCTCTACAAATTCTGCTATCTAATGGAAAACATTCCCATAAAATCTCTAAAACACACCATTACATTCTATAGCCCATCAAAGAGCGTACAGGATGCATTTTTTCTGTCTAACATATCTTATAATACGTCAAAAGAAGAAAAGCTTTCTAAACTAAAAACCAGTCTTCTTAATGCAGAAATCTATACAAGTGAGAAAAGTCTTAAGGAAACTGAAAACACCATTGTTAGTTTGAATATAAAATATGTGCAAAGTGAAAAAGAAAAAAGATCCTTTACCATACCCAGCGGCATAGGAAGATTCATTTTAGCTATTGGAGGAATGTCTTCCTTAGCATCTGGTATTTACATATCGTATATTTTCCCAATATTGTCCATTTTCGTAATTCCTGTAGTGTTTCCAATAGTTATTATAGTACTAGCAATAATTTCTTTTATTTCCTCCTACGAAAAAAAAGCAGACAAACTCATTATGATTATATTTAATGTAATTACCTTAATATTCATGATATTGGCTATAATTATTATGACAATATTAATGGTGCAGAGGGACTTCCTAATACTTCCTTTAGAGTTTTCCAGTTACTTTTTATTGATACTGTCATCTGTTTTATCTGTTGCAGCTTTCATAGCGACAATATGGGCGCATATTGCGTATAAAAGACAATGGATAACCCAAAAAGGCATCTCATATTTAATATATTTCTTCTACGGCATATCTGGTGCTGTAGCAGTTCTTATAGGATATCTAATTCTATCCTATACAACAGAGTCAACTGTTTTTTCGATTATGCAGATATGTCTACCTGTTTTTATGGGTGTAGTCTTTTTCTGTGGAGCTATGTTAGAGTTTTTAGATAGAAATAGCTTTGAGTTCAGAAAAGCATCAGTAAGAAGAAATAGAAGAATTTTTAGGTTTGTTGTAGCCACATTAGTAGTTTTATCGGCTCTGGCAGTTATTGCCCTATTATACCATTATAAAACACTAAACATTCTCCAAGCAGGGGATAGTATAGACATACGCCAGCACTTTGGAATAGAAACATTAAAAGATGGCTATTATTGGTACACAACATCTCCAGATATAATGCCTCCAAGTATAGCCTAAGCATTCACACCCCAATAAATAACCAATGTTTTCTAAATTAATTTTTTCTATACTGCATCTTCCATATTACTGTTTGCTATATGCATCTACAGCATGTGCATAAACGTGCTATACATCCCTATGAGTTATACATCCTTATGAGTTACATTTTATTTCTATAGTTTTAGCGAAGACACAAACAACAATTAGTAATTACTAATATCGCCAAAAAAGGATAAAAAGATATTCTATAGAAACATACAAAAATAGAATAATGTGCTGTGTTTTGAAGAAGTATGAAAGGAATCATCCTTGTAGGAGGATTAGGAAGCAGATTACGCCCTCTCACACTAACAAAGCCAAAGCCTTTAGTTCCTTTTATGAATAAGCCCATTCTATTGCACCAAATAGAAGCTTTAGCGGAAGCAGGAGTTTCTGAGGTAATTATGGCTGTAGGATACATGCATGAGAGCCTAAAAAAAGAAATAGAAGAGTTTCCAGAAATCCAAAAGATGAAAATAACATATTCCGTAGAAGAAAAGCCCATGGGAACAGGAGGACCCCTCTCTCTTCTCAGAAGCCTTCTGGAAAAAGAAGAAGATCCTTTTTTCATCTTAAACTCTGACGTAATATGCAATTTTCCCTTTAAAGAAATGATTGCATATCACAGATCCCATCAAAAACCAGGAACCATTGTTTCCACACGAGTAGAGGACCCATCTCGGTACGGCGTAATCAAGGTGCGCGAAGAGAACACAGTAGAAGAATTTGTGGAAAAACCAAAAACATACATAGGAAACAGAATCAATGCAGGAATCTATTTATTGAACAAAGATGTTCTCGCGTACGTAGAAAAAAAAGAAATGTCCATAGAAAAAGATATTCTTCCAAAAATGATAAAAAACAGCCTTATAAAAAACTTTGATCTCCAAGGGTTCTGGATGGATATCGGGCAGCCCAATGACTACCTCCTAGCGCACGGACTCTTCCTTAAAGAGTCCCAAACCACAGAAAAGCTTTTAGTCTTCATCGACCCCTCAGCAAAGATCTCCCCATCAGCAAAGATCTCAAAAAGATCAGTAATTGGCCCAAATGTAGTAATAGAAGACCACGCAGAGGTAAAAGGCTCAGTTATCCTGGAGAACTCCATAATCAAAAAAAACACAATTATTTCCAACTCAATAATTGGCTGGAGCTCAGTAATAGGCCCATTCTCCCAAGTAACAGAAGGCTCTGTACTGGGAGCCAGTGTCCACATACACCCGAATATCTCAGTAAAAGGAGCAAAAATCCTCCCAAACACAGAAGTATCTATGAGTATATCCTCTATCCTCTCCCCCACCTCCTCCCCAGTATCCCCCGTCTCTCTTATGACTCCCCCCTAATCTCTCCCTGATATATAAATACAATTATTCCACCCAGAATAAATTTTTTATTTTTCCCAATGCAGCATATAATAAATATAGAAAAATAAATTTTTATTCATTCAATCACAATTGACAAAAAAATTCACACAAGCGCCTTAACCGCTCCAATGATATCCCCAGAAGTAGGATACATCATCTTCTCCAGCTCCTCAGCATATGGAGTAGGTATCTTTTTCGAGCAAAGAGTAAAAACAGGCTTTTTCAGCTCCCCAAACATCCGGGAAGATATCAAGGAAGACACCTCAGAGGCTATCCCGCACTCCGGCCACCCCCAATCAACAATTAACAACTTTTTAGTTTTTCTAACAGATACCTCTATTCCATCAATATCTATTGGATTTACACTAATCATATTAATTACTTCCACAGAGATGCCCTGGTCCTTTAAAGCCTTCTCAGCCTCTAAACACACTCCAACGGCTATGCCCAAACTGATTATACTTACATCACTTCCTTCTTTCTCCACCACTATCTTGTTCAGCGGCAGCGCATACTCCGTAAGCTCCTTTTCATCCACTTCCTCCTCCAAAGAGTAGAGCATCTCGTTCTCGAGGATGATCACGGGATTATTGTCCCGTATCCCGGAGCGCAGCAGCCCAATGTGGTCCCGCACGGAGTACGGCATAACTACCTTTATCCCGGGAATCGCGGAAAAGAATCCAGAGAAGTCCTGAGTGTGCTGCGCGCCTACGCCGGCAACAAACCCATTAGGCCCTCTAAACACAATGGGACAAGATATCCGTCCACCGGACATGTACAGAGTCTTAGCCGCCGAGTTGATTATGTGATCCATGGACTGCAGAGCAAAAGAGAAAGACATAAACTCGCAAACAGGCCGCAGTCCCCTCCAAGCAGCTCCCACAGCCAATCCAGTAAATCCTATCTCGGAAATCGGAGTGTCTACCACTCGCGCGGACCCAAACTTGTCGAGTAGCCCGGATGTACACTGGTAAGCTCCTCCGTACACTCCCACTTCTTCTCCAATAACAAAAACACTCTTGTCCCTCTCCATTTCTGCAGCGAGTGTTTCTCTGATCACATCCTTAACCTTTCTTTTGCCCATAAACAATCTCCCTAAAACACTTTCCAATTAAGTTGCTCCTTCTCTGGTCCACTGCGTATAGAACATTCTATCCCACACTAACACACCAATATAATATACTATTCTGGGATTCCGGCGTAAAAACACGTGGTGGCGCCTTGGTCTAGTGGTATGATTCCCGCTTTGGGTGCGGGAGGCCCCGGGTTCAATTCCCGGAGGCGCCCATTTCTTTTTCTTTTTTTTTCTCCGTAATGAAACTCATCTCGGAGGTGTACTCGCTTGAAACAGTAAAGGAAGACTTGGACGCGTACATAAGAAGCGTTCTCTTGGAAACAGAGGGATACGAGGAGGTTACAACAGGAACAGACATCAAGATACTTTTAGGAGTACTTTCCTCGATCCTAACGGGAATCCTTCTTGTTCTCTCGGTGTTCTACGACTTTGAGGTATACAAAACATACGGAATGTTCCTCGTTCTCTTCTTCTGGATCTTTTCCTATACGGACTTTCTTCTCTCCCGCTTCGTATTCCACCACACCTTCACGGGCACAAAGAGCCAAAAACATCTCTCACTAATTACTAAGTTAGATCCTCCTATCTCCATATACACGGCGCTCTTCTACTTCAATAAGAAGGAAATTCCAACTAAGTTCGCAGTAGATATTGCGCATTTATACAACGAAAACCAAGAATTAAACCAAAAGGAGCTTAAAAGGCTCCTTAAGGAAGCACTTACCACAGATACATCTAATCCGAATGCTCATTAGCGCATAATAAAATGCGTAATATAACGTACATCGCAGTGTTCGTTATATTGCGCGTTATATAACGCACTCCCCTGCACACTGCGCCCACTGTACTGTGTACTACAATGCTTACTACGTGCGCTGCGTTTAATTCTGCAATCATGAACATATATTGATTATTTTTTTATTTTTGTATTGGTAATGCGCGCACTACTTGTTCTTATGCTAGCGGGTATCCAGATAATTGGAGCAGAAGTATTTCTTGTGCACCCTAAGGATGCATTTACCATGGGAATAGACCTAAAAGAAGGAGTTAATTCGAGGATAAACATGCAAATAGAGAACCTTTTAGATGGTTTGGGAAGAGTAGAGGTAAAGGATCCTAATAATGGACTGATTAAGAGTTTCTCTAAAGAAGAAGTCATTTCTATGGCATTTACTCCTAAGTCTTCTGGGATCCATAATGTATCCTTCTTTAACGACGGAAAGGTTCCTGTTAACTTTACCGTGGAACTTCCTGAGATGAATGAGGGACCGTTTGCGGACTCAAGGAACTCGAATAAGGTAAAGGAGCTTGATGAGCTGCTTAGATCCATAATAGATGCACAGAAAGGCCTTCTTTCCCGGCAAAGTAAGCACTTGGAGATGGCAAAAACCACAAAGGGATGGATAAGAAAATTAACTCTTCTTGAAGTAATTATCTGTTTATTGGCTCTTTACTACGTACACGGAGAAGCCGTTAAAACTTTTTACAGTACAAAAAAAATTTGATCTAATAAATGTATCTTAAAAAATTTATTTTTCAATTAATGGGAACAAGCAAGAATAAGTGCAAAGTAAAAAGAATGTACATAGCAAAGAAGAAAGAGGAAGAGAAAAAAGAAGAAGACATAAGAGAAGATGAAATAGATACGGATTTAAGAAAATACTTTGATATTAATCATAACTTATCTCCTCCATATAACGTAATAATTGATACGAACTTCTTAAATATGTCTCTCAGAAGAAAATTAGATCTAAATAAAGAGATGATATCGTGTTTGTACAGCAGAGTCAATCTATTTGTAACAGACTGCGTAGTAGGAGAAATGGAGAAACTAGGAAGAGTGCACACTTTGGCACTAAAGATACTTAAGGGTGCTTCCTTTAACAGGCTCACTTGTGATCATCCCGGAATATACGCAGATAACTGCATTATAGATAGAGTTAAGAGGCATCCCTGTTACGTGGTAGCCACCTGTGACAAGGAGCTTAAGCAAAGACTTAGAAGAATCCCAGGAGTTCCCATTCTCGCGGTACACGGCATGAGGTACGCCGTAGAGTCTCTGCCAACCACCGGACTGTTTAAGTTTTAATGAGCATTACACTATCCGTTATACAATTCGTTACACAGTGCGTTATACAGTGCGTTACACAGTGCGTTACATTATGGCAAATGATGCGGTAAGTGGTATGTTGCGTTATAGTAAATGGTGTGGTTTGTTACTCATCGAATATGTTGAACATCTTAAGGGATGATGCAGAGGCTACAAATAGTCTTTTTCCGGATATTTTCATGTCGGATACGGGGACATCCATTTCTATTAGGTGGGTGCCTACGTAGCTATCCTTATCTCTTATGTAGATCATGTTTTGGTTGGTGTATGCGAAGAACACGGTTCCTGCTTCTATTCTGGAAATAAAGTCTACATCTGACTGAAACTCTTTTATCTTCTTGTTAAGCGTGCAGATGCTTATTAGTCCTCCTAACTCCGCGGCATATATTCTTTCATCCATGTATCCTAGCGCGGTAATTGGCCTGGATAACTTAATGGTTTTCTTTTTCCAGGTATCTACTGAGAATATTTCTATGGTGCCTTGCACGGTTCCCACTATGAGGATGCACTTATTGTCTACGTGCCTCATTATTACTTTTCCTATTTCTTCTTCTAATTTGATCTTTTTTATCTCTGTTTTTTGATCAAATATTAGGATTTCTGATGAAGATAGGGCTATGGATAAAAGGTTTTCTGATGAGCTAATGGAGATAATTGGAATATCTGAGGAATACACTATTTCTTTGGTCTGTGCTTCTACTACTTTGTTCGTTGTGGTGAGCGTGAAAATGCCTCCTAATGAGGAGGTAACTGCTCTTATTGGCTTAAATGACTCAAAGACGGTAATTGTCTCCATGCCCGGGGAGATGGAGAGCTCTTTTGCTTCTCCGGAGACTGTGCAGATGGTTATGCTATCTCCATGGATAGATGGGTTTCTTCTTATGGAGATAGAAGTGATGCTATTATCCATTTCCACTTTAGAGGACTCAGAGTGTATTTTGCTTACTGCTAGGAACTCTATCTCTAATAGTTGCTCTGGTACTCCATCTGGGACTTTAAAGATTTGCTCTCCTTGGTAGAAGAAGGCGTATGTCTTATCGGCATTGAGTATCTTATTAAGGTATTCTTCCATTTCTTCTTTGCTCATGCTCTGTGGGACCTGCGTAGGAGGAGTAACTAAGTCTTTGTCTTTTTTGCTCTTGAACTGCACTATTACTTCCATGCCTTTAAACAAACTTTTTCTTTTATACTTTTATGTTTAAACAAATAAAGGAGACATTAGATTATGGAGTGGGTTCCGGAGTAAGGGAGATAGATGAGGAGAGTAAGGGACATAGCAGGGAAACAGAGGAAAATAAGGAGGATATGTTTAAGAATCCATTTTATTTGGTGAGAGGAGAAGAAGCTATTATACGGCTTAAGGGAATTACTTCTGAGAGGCTTAGGGAGGCACTTAAGATGCATCCTGAGATATCATATGCGGTGTACGAGGATATACTGTTACAGGAAAAAGACTTAAAAAAAGAGATGGAGGCGTCTTATAGGAGCAGTAGGTTACTAGATAGTCCTAAAACTCCTATTTGCCAGTGGAAGGTAGAAGTATTGGGATTTACTGAGTTAACGGTAGAAGTGTGTAGAAGAATAAGCTGCATATTACGAGGAAACTCTATGGAGATAAGGAGTACTGAAATATTGGAGTTACTTAGGAAATTGGAGCATATTTGCACGGGAAATAGATTTTCCGTTAGAGAAAAAGAATTATCTGCTTCTTTATTAAGTATTTCTGTGGGCACAGATAGAGTGAATAGCGTGTATTCTATGTATATATGCGGGTTCTTGTACTCTATAGGATATCCATTTTCCAACGAGGTACTTAGTAAGCACTTAGATAGACACCAAAACATAAGAGAAGTATGTAATTACGTGTGCGAAAGAAGAGTAAGTTACTCGTGGATAGTCTTAAGGTACCTTAATAGGTGCCCGGAGCAAGTTGGAGCTCTTTTTTCTCTATTAAAAGACGAGATATGCTCTCTTGTTGGAGATGAGGATAAGTTAATAGAAGTGCTTAAGCCTATATACATATACAGCACAGAAGAATTAGAAGAGAAAATGAAGGATATATTTAAGGAGCATTACGAGGGTATAATAAGGAAGTGCCAAGAAAGAATATGGTAATATACGCATACAATAATTCACTTTATGACATCTGTACGTCAATAATGTATTTTATGCCATCTGTACATCTAATGCATTATGTATGATGTGTACAATAAGTGATGTGTGTCATGTGTACAATAAGTGATGTATGGTGATGTATAATGATGTGCTATTGGATAACAAATAAAATTTTTCTGTATAATTGGCATTTACTATATATGGAAATATTAAAAAAACTTATATTGAAAAGAAAAGAGGAGAAATTAAAAAATATATTGGATGAAAGGAAGAGGGGCTCTTATAATAATTTTTGCTATTATTTCCATGGCGTACTGTGCAGATGACAAATCTGTAGATCTTGCCAAAGGATACTTTAATAGCTTATCTGCGTCTTTACAAGACAAAGACTCTTCTTTGCTTAAGACATACATTCTTTTAAAAAAAGATAAAGCATCTTTTTCAGAGGCAAAAGCAATACTTTGCGTGGATTTAGGAGGAAGCAGCTTAAAACTAGCAACCATTAATGAAATAGACGGACAACTCGTGTTAATGAAGAACAGCACGGAAATACACAAGAACCCAAATGGCAAAGAAATTTCTGCATCTAATTGCACCGTGTATCAATGGATGGGCGAGCATATACATAGATACTTAGATGAAAAAAGAACCAAGGGAATATACTTAAATCGAGCTGTTCTGACCTTTTCGTTTCCCTTAGAGCTAAAGGACAATGAGTATCACGTGGTAAAGTACACAAAAGAGCTCAAATGGAGAAAACCAAGTGAAAAGGATATGGTAAAGGACAGTAATGGAACATACAGAGAAATACCCATAAGACTGCTTAATATAGAGCTAAAGAGATTAGGAGAAAATATAGAGTTTTGCATAATATTGAATGACTCTATGGCTACTCTTCTTTCTGGGCTATATAGCCGTAAGTCTACTATTTTGGGAGTAGTTCTAGGAACAGGAACAAATGGCTCGTTTTATGAGGAGGCATCTAATTTGCCTATTAGCCATAGAGATGAGGCAAATGAGTATATATGCGTGTTAAATAGTGAATGGGGAGCATACAGTGAAAAGCCCATACAGAGGTACACAGATGAGTATGATAGAGAATTAGATAAAGCCAGAGCAACCCGCGGAACATACATAGCAGAAAAGCTCGTGGGAGGAATGTATTTTGAGGAGTATGTGAATTACGCATTCCAGGCGGAAGTGAAGAAAGCAGAAGAGATAAGTGATATTTCCCCCTCTATTTCTTCATATACCATCAAAAATCAGGATATTTTTTCTTCAGACAAATCCATTATATCATCTATTTCCTCGCATATTAGAGAAAATATGAGATCCAATCCAAATAACGGTTTAGATAAAAACAACACAAATATACGCACTCAGATAGAAAAAGTGCAATCTATTCTTATTACCATAATAGCCAATGCAAAGCAAAGAAGATTAGAAGTATTAGCTGCTCTTATGTCAGCAATGATCATGAGAAAAGAAGAAGATGATTTAAAGAGATACGTTATACAGCTAAATGGATCAGGATGCAAAGATAAACAGTTCCACGATGACCTAGTAAAAGAAATAGTAAAAATACTAACAGAAATTAACTCGCCAGCCGCCAAAAAGAAAATTGTCCTTGTATACGACGAAACCGCCTCATTAACAGGAGCAGTATATGGACTTAAAGCATTTTAACTATTAAGAATAAATGAAATAATACACAAACTATTTTTCACACCAATATCAATAGTTTATTAACGGATTATTAATCTAATTTATTAATCTAATTATTAACGGATTATCAATACTTTATTAATCTATTTCTGGTCCTTCATAAGTAAAGAATATGCCTCTATTGGCTCCTCTGGCAAATTTAAAAAGTGCCTATTATACGAGGAAGCCAGTTGTAAAATAGTAGAAATAAATATTAATACTATAACAAATATTAAAAACATTAGTTTTATCTCATTATGCAGTTTTCTAGTTACTTTTCTTCTCATATGCTCAACATACAGCAGCAATACTTGTGATCCTATTGTCAAGTACTGCACCAAAAACATTATAGAGTTCTCACTATAGAGTATAGTTCTATGCATAGTGTTTTCTATAGCTACCCTAGTAATCATATAATTACAAATTCCCAAAATAAATAATAGCAAAAACAATCCAAACAGTATATTCTTCCACTTATATATGCTATAATTATCCCGCAGCACATACAGCACACATGCCAGTGCGTATATCCCAATAGATATCCCAGTAATAAAATATAACTTTACAGCAAATAATCGAGTATACTGTGTCTCTCGAAAACCCTTCACTTTATCCCAATCAGAAAATACCCCATCAATTGGCCAATATATCAAGCATATCTGAACAATCTGACACACCAATATAAAAAATGGTATTAAAGAGATTTTCAATAAAAACGAGCTAATAATTTTTTCTTTTACAACCCTCCAATTAACCAGAAAGTAAAACAAACTTATCCCACTAACTATACAGTTATAAATTAAAAAAAATAAAATCCTTTTCCCAAAAAACTCCTTCGGCGGATTAGAAAAAAACAAAAGAAAAATAGAAAACACACACGAAATAGTCATAAGCAATATAGGAAGATAAACAAACCCCAAAATTGCCAAAAAACTGTCCCCGCACCATCCCCCATATTTTCCTCCTTCCCCCGAAGATATTCCATTAGACCGATCACTAATAATGCCTATATCATACTGCCCCACATTACTAACCACCCCATGCCTTCCCCGCGAACTAATTCCACTGCCCCCACTCATTACGCTGCTATCTCTCACGCTGCCATCTCTTACGCTACCATCCTTCATGTCGCTATTCACATACTCACTCGGTGACTGTGTATTGGATCTACTAATAGTAGAGCATGTCCCGCACATAGAAATAGGCTCTATATACGAATATGCATCTTCTACGCCAGTATTAGCCGTTTTCTTGATATTTCCGCACTTATTCATGCATGTATATCCGTTCTGTATACACGTATTGCATTGCCTGCCTGTTTCCAGGCTATGTCCCGGAATATCTACTGGAATGCCTCTCGAAAGGTCTCTTGAAAGGTCTCTTGAAGGGCCGCATGTTACCACGGGCGCACTCATCCCCGGAATCTTCAATACGAACGCGCTGTAATCGATGGGCGCACTTACTACGGGCGCACTCATTACGGGCGCACTCATTACAGACGTAGTGCGGTCTACGGGCGCACTCATTACGGGCACAATTGGCGTATTTGACGTATTCGTGCTGATCCGTTGTATTGTACCGTAACCTGCGCCCCACAGCTTAGGAGGAACTGGAGGAGGAGTCTCTTCGTGTGTTTTCGTATCTGAGCCATAAAGTGTTATACATATTGGTTTCTCACTATATGCGCTATTATCAATTAATGTGCTCTTCTTTAAAGTATCCATGCGCAAAGTACTTCGCGCGTATTTATACCTTTACAATGCGTGTCATCTATCACGCATCCGTCACGCATCACTCATTGTATTACTCATTGTATTACATAGCGTATTATATAGCGTATTATATAGCGTGTCACTCGTTGTCTTATGTCTTATGTGATGTGTAATGTATAATTAACTTATTTATTTACTGCTAAATAGTATATTATTAATGGGAATATGTATAAATGTTATAATGTATCCTAACATTCCCAATAGAATTACTCCTGTGCCGTGGGCCCTAAGTAACTGAAGGTACTCTGACTTATTTGGCTTCGTGGACCTCTTAAGGAACAACTTGACGTGTATGAAGTCTTTTCTCCATTTCTTAAGGGAATCCTTAATTCCATCTATTTTTGAGCGGGAGGATATCTCTATCTTCTTTGCTGCCTCATTTTGTCTCTTAATGATTTCGGCTCTCCTCTTGTTCTCGGACATACTCATAAATTAAGAATGAAAATTTATTTTTCTTATATCTTCTTATGGCCTTTGTTGCTAAAGAAGCTCTTAATGAATCTTAGCCGTATAACACTTAGGAACACGTAAAGCAGAGGGAATACGCTAAAGATCCAGAGAATCTTTTTAGCGGATTTTCCTTTTCCTAATCCGTTTATGCTCATATTTTTAAGTTTTAAGCTATCATTGTATATGTTTACTAAATCTACTCTTACTTTATCTAATAGTTTCCTTAGTACTTCTGCTTCGTCTGTGTCCTCGTGCGCTTGGTCTACAAAGATGCTTACACTGGCGCGGACGTACTCTGAACTCTCATTTATGAGCTTTAACTCGAACTCTCCTGGCTCCGTGGACTCTAAGTTTCTTTTGTAGCTCTGCGTTAGGGCGAGTTTCTCTGCGGCTTTGTTTTTCATTCCTGAGGAGAGGAATATTTTGGAGCCTTCTATTAGGCTGACATCTACAGTTACTCCCATTCCTGCTCCGGAGACTATCTCTGAGAGCACCGTTGTGGAATTAGGCCTAAGGATCTTTTGTATGGCTATTCCTCTTACTGTGCCTACTAAGAGAATAAAAAGAATATTTATGTTCATTAAAAAATAATTATTTTTTCTTAATTTAATTTTTACTTTAATTTATGAATACTCTTTTCTGCGTAATTTTGTTTAAAAAGGATGAAGGAAGATCCATATACATAGAGGAGTATAAGTTGAATGGATTTAGTTACTTTAAAAGGAGTCCGGCGCAGGAGATGCTTAGATTTCTATCTAAAAGGATAGCTCAGAACATAGATACTAAAGAACCACAGGATTTGGTGCAGAAAATGGATGAAGGAGATAGTTATAAGTTTTTTATTAAGGAAAAAGGAGAGTATATATACGTGCTATCTACTCTTATGGAGTATCCCTCTAATACTCTCGGTATCCTTGTGGAGGATATTTCCAATAAAATAAGAGAAACAAGTTGCGAGGAAAATTTCAGAGAAAAACTCGAGAAGCAAGATAGAGAGAGGAAAGAGAAAGTATCTGAGTACATACGCGCGCAGATAAATGAGTATCAAGACTATAAGCAGAAAGACATTATGTTACAGATAAATAATGAATTAGGAAGAGTCCAAGAGATACTCTCCAGGACCTTAGAGAGTGCCCTGGGAAGAGGAGAAAAAATAGACGAGTTAATTACTTCCGCGGATACTCTATCTTTTCAAACGAAAAGTCTATATAAATTAAGCAAAAAACAGAATAGAAAGTGCTGCGGTATTATGTAATGTACCATTATTCACTCCATATACTCGTATCTTACATCTTATAAGAATCCAATATAATAAGAAACAAACATCTATAAGTATGAAGAAAATAAAAATTTTACCAAGCATTATTCTATGAGTGTCAAGCAGATGGCAGAGTGTTTAATGAGGAAATTTAGAGAAAATAAAAGAGCAAAAATAAGCGAAGTAATGGAGGTACTCCAAATAGGAAGAAAAGAGTGTATAGAGAAAGTACTCCTCCTAAATGAACAGATAAAGGAGTACAGATACAAAATACTTCCAGGATCCTCCGGAAAAGCAGATTTACAAGGAAAGTCTCTTCCTCCAACCTCCTCTACGTATCTCCTCGATTCCTTCAGCAAAGCAGAATACCTATACATAGTGCAAACAGATCCTTCTCCTCTACTAAGTAATACATCAGTTATTTTCTTTTTAGGAATATTTATTATTCTAAATGAGTCAGATATAGAAGAAAAGTCTCTTATTACTTCTCTATCCCTCATGCAGTTCACTGAGACAGAGCTAAAAGATGCCATATCCCAGAAGTACTTTAAAAGGTACACAAAGGAGCACATCCCGTACATCTCCCTCAATTGGAGGTTCTTCTTTGAGTTCCCAGATGTAGATGTGCGCAAGTACATACGCACAATCCGTACTACGCTACCGTAACGCCTTCACTTACCGTAACGCAATACGCTACCGTGTTACGTACTACATACCGTAATCCGTTACGTAACGCAATCCGTTATGCGTGTAGCGCGTTGTGTAGCGCGTTGCGTTACGTTATGCGAGCGACTTGGAGACCTTTGCGAGCACTTCGTCCGTTGGCATGTGGTGCGTGCTCTTTCCTTTTGCTCTTTCCTCTACCATTCCGCGCATAGCTACGCCGTACGCATCTGTTACTTCCTCTGCGTAACAGTCTATTCTGCTGGCTATTGCGCACTTAGCACTGAGGTACCTGCTAATTCTTCCTTTCATTCTCTGCGGGCATTTGTTTATAAAGGAGGAGTGGAAGAGTATTCCGTACTTAGGCGTTTTACTCTGCGACTTCATAGCTCTAAATAGAGCCTTCTCTGCGCCGAGTACCTGTATGGTGGATGCCGGGCACATGGCTAACTTACTGAGTCCTCCTGCCTTAAGTATTAGGCGGGCAGCCACTGAGTTACCGAGGAGAGCGGAGAGATTAGGAGCTACTTCCTTCATTCTTTCCTCTAAGTGTTTAACGGACTTTTCCTTAATAGATATTTTTTCTATTAATACTTCTACTATATCCCTTATACTGTTCATATCTTCCTCTGAGATATCTCCTCCTATTGTCTCGTTAATAGCTGCTATTATTTCTTCTCCTTTCTCTAACTCCTTTACATCTACTATATTCGTATTACTTCTATTGCCTATTACTTCTATGGCCTCTAAGTATGCTTCCTGTGAGGAGCACAAGGAGAGTAACTCGGGGAAGTGCCAGGAGTACATCTCTCTGATTCTCATAAAGTAATCATTTATATCTATGCTTAACTCATCTATTAGCGAGATACACTGCATAACTGAGTTATCTTCTCTTCTGTTGGAGTACTTTATCTTATCGCGGGACACGGAATGAGAAAGACTCACTTCCACTCGCTTTACTTGGGGCTCTTCTGTCTCTAAGATCTGATTGCTGTACTTTTTAACGGCTCTAAGTAACTCACTGGATAACTCTTCGTTTACTTGGAGAATTCCTAATTCCTTTAACGAGGAGGAGTATGATTTATCTGCTGCTAGTTTAGAGACTCCGTGGATACTTAGTAACTCACTGAGTCTCTTAGAGACTCTTCCTTCTCTTATATGCTCTATCTCTTCTTTTGCTTCAGAAATATCTTTGTAATTTAATAATCCGGAGATACTAAATACTTTCTTGAATGCCTTGTAGCTATCTATTCTTCTGTACTGCGTGGGAAGTACCGTATCTTCTTGTGCCTCTAAGAGGATGTATCCCAAAGGATGCTCGTAAAGAATGTGGCTCATAAAAAAAAGAAAAGAAAAAGTTTTATATGAAAGAAACTTTCTACAGAACAAAAGAGAAACTCTCTCTGTGGAAGATGCTCAAAGGAGGAAAACCAAAAAGAAACGCAAAAGGAGAAATCGTTAAACACGCCATTTTCCAGAATCCTAAGGCTAAGGATCCCAAAATAGAGAATACAAGAGCGTGGTTCTCCTCCACAAGGACCACCGATCAAAGAGAATTAGAGAAGTTCAGAGAAGACCTCGTTTCCGCTTCCTCTGATGCGTATAAGGTCCTATTAGATAAGGGAAAGGTGCCCATTAGCTTAATACAAGAGGAAAAAGAAAAGAAAATAAGAAATAATATCTCGTACGAGGATACCTTCGGAAAGAAAGCAACAAGAAAAAGAGTAAAACTAACTGTTACATCAATAGATGAGTTAGCCGTTAAATCAAAGGAAAAAGAAACTATCTCCTCCAACTTACCTACTCAGCCTATCCTCTTAAATAACAAAGAAAAGTCCTATTTAAAGGGACAGAGTAGAAGAATTTGGAGTGAACTTTACAAAGTCCTCGATTCCAGTGACGTAATAGTTCACGTCCTCGATGCCAGAGATCCCTTAGGAACAGAATGCAAAAACGTAGAAAAATACTTAAAAGAACACCCCCATAAGCACATGATATACCTCCTCAATAAAGTAGACTTACTCCCAACAGGAGTAACAGCCAAATGGCTAAGCCACCTCTCAAAGAGTAAACCTACTTTAGCGTACCACGCCTCCTGCATAGATAAGAGTTACGGAAAGCAAAGTTTAATTAATTTACTTAGACAGTTCGCTCGCTTACACCCAGAAAAGAAACAAATTACAGTAGGATTCGTGGGATACCCAAATGTAGGAAAAAGCAGTATAATTAACTCGCTTAAGGCAAAAATAGTCTGCTCAGTGGCTCCCATCCCAGGAGAAACAAAAGTCTGGCAGTACATCTCCCTTATGAAGAGAATATACTTAATAGACTGCCCAGGAATAGTTCCTACGGCAGATAAAGATGAAACCTCCGTGGTGCTTAAAGGCGTCGTGAGAGTAGAAAATATCTCCGCCCCTGAGGACCACATCGAGGAGCTCCTCAAGAAGGCAGACCCAAAGCACATCGAAAATCTCTACGGAATCTCTCCAGGAACAGATCACACTCTTTTCCTCGAGGAATTGGCTAAAAAATCAGGAAGACTCCACAAGGGAGGCATCCCCGACCTCTCAACAGTCGCAAAAACCATCATACACGATTGGCTGCGTGGTAGAATACCATACTACACTGCGCCGCCGCAGTAACACATCTCGTGCCCGTTACGCAACACGCATCTCATGCCCGTAACACATTACGGCAATGTTCCACGGCACGTCTTACGGAAACACGTCACGTCTTACGTGTTGTGTTACGGAAAGCGGAATGTCTTACGGAGAGTGTCACGGAGAGTGGAATGTGTTAGGTTACGCAATAAATAATATATTATTATAATATTTTTTAATAGTAAATGAAGTACGCAAAGGACGAGGAACAAAGAAAAATAAAAAGGAAACCTTCCCCGGGGAAACAACAAAAAGCAAAAGAGACACCTCACAAAGAACAAATCTCCACGGAAAAGTCCCATAAAATAATAAAAATAAGAGAAAAGATCCAAATGCTACTCAATGAGGCGCCCATCTCGCCCACACAGCACACACAATATGCGCCCACACAGAACGTGTCGCATACGCCCGTGCAGTGCGTCCCGCAAGAGGTGGCTACGCGCGAGGTGAGTGCGCGCGAGGTGAGTGCGCGCACGGAGGAAGAGACTGTAACTGATGACGTAATGATGAAGGAAAAGAAGAATTGGGAAGACTTTTCTTTGAAGAAGGAGGTTCTTCTTGGCATACAGAAGAAGAACTTCTTATGGCCTTCTCCTATACAGAACGCAGTAATTCCTTACTCCCTCGGGGGAAGGGATATAATTGCGCGGGCGAAGAATGGAACAGGAAAAGCGGGAGCCTTTCTTATTCCTTTACTTAACAAAATACAACAGAATAAGAACTCGTTACAGGCCGTTATAATAGTGCCAACTAGAGAGTTAGTTTTACAGACCATAAAAGTCTGTAGGGAATTAGGATCCTTCTTAAGAATAAGAACATTTGCTCTCTGTGGAGGGTTTAACCCTAAAGATGATATAATAAGGTTAAGAGCTGGTCCTCAAATTATAGTGGGAACTCCCGGGAGACTATTAGACTTCTTACACCAAAAGGTCATCCATCTGGATACTTGCGAGCACTTAATCTGTGATGAAGCGGATAAGTTACTTAGTAAGGGCTTTAAGGATATCCTTTACGAGGTAAGTGACTCGTTGCCGAAGAACAGGCAGATAGAGATGTACTCGGCTACCTTTCCCTCCGCCGTACAGGAGTACATAGATAGATACATGAGTAATCCCGTGAGAATTAACTTAATGAAGGAGTTAACTCTATCTGGAGTTAAGCAATATTACGTGTATGTGAATCCCGCGGATAAGTTACACTGCTTAAAGACTCTTCTTACTAAGATAGACTTAAATCAATGCTTTATCTTCTGTAACTCCATTAACACGGTGGAAAGGTTAGCCGTGAGAATGACGGATTTAGGATTTATTTCTTATTATATACATAGTAAAATGAAACAAGAGGATAGAAACTTAGTCTTTTATAACTTTACCACGAAGGGAGAGTGCAGGATACTCGTGTCCACGGATTTAGTTACCAGAGGAATAGATGTGCCAAGTGTAAATGTTGTAATTAATTTTGATCTTCCTCAGAGCACAGAGAGCTACTTGCACAGAATTGGGAGAAGTGGAAGGTTTGGAACGCAAGGAATGGCCATTAACATGGTATCTCCGGATGACTTAGATAAAGCGAAGGAAATAGAAGAAGCACTTCAGATGGAGCTTAAGCCGTTCGCAGATACCCTGTAGCGCTACGGAACACGGCACCCATCACGGAACACGGCACTTCGCCACGAAGAACGGCATGTTCCACGGAAACACGTAAACACGTAAAACGGCATGTTGCTACGGAAACACGTAATGTGGCATGTTGCTACGGAAACACGTAATGTGGCATGTTGCTACGTAAAGTGTAATGTGTTACGGAGTGCGTATTGTGAAATGAGTAAATAATTAATAAGATATACTATATATTATGTTTTACGGATCCGTGGAACGTGGCTTAACCCATTACGCCGTGGAACATTACGGTTAAGCCATTACGTTTCCGGAGGGGTGACCCAAAGACTTACGGTTAAGCTATTGCGTTTCCGGAGGGGTTACTCCGTGGAACATAATGCGCTATTGTGGAACAGTGCGTGAAACATGACTTAATGTGTGTTTATGGGCACGGTATGTGGAACAGTTAGTAGAGTGCGTTTTGGTGACCATTTATTTAAAGATCTACGTGAACTTCCGGTGCGTGCGCGTCGTGCGCGTGTTCATGTTGCGCGTCGTGCGAATTGCTGGGGAATGGAGCAAAGCCTTCGGGGATTTCCGTGTGCGCGCGGAGGAATTCGAGGACTTTTTGGCCATTTAAGGGCGCCTTCATGGACTCTGTGTACTGTGTCTCTTCGTTTGTTCCTTTTTTGTATAAGCGGATCGTGGGATACGCCTCAATGTACTTTACGTTGAGATGAAGAGGCACATCGTTCTTCGTCATTTCCATAACGCAGATCTGAATGTGTTCTGCGCTTACGGCCTTTAACTCTTCTGCTAATTTGTAGATATCCGGCATAAGCTGCTTGCAGAAGTGACAGTTCTCCATGTGGTAGAGCACTAAAGTATCCTTTTCTTGGTTTGTTATGGCTGGCTCTAAGGTGTCTCTATTGAGTTTATGGACGCCTTCCTTGGAGAGAGCCTCTTGCGGAGAAACTTCTTCCTTCATGAGGAAGGGCTCAAGAGTGCCATCGAGGTAACCCTGCATGAAACTATCTACTTGCTCGGAGGAAGTTACCTCTTCCTTTATAAACTTAAAGATTTTTTCTTCTTTTACTGTTATAACAAATAGAGAGAGGGACGAGTTGTTTGTTACTCCTACGCTGCTTAGGAAGGCTTTAGTTGACTCGAAGTCTAAAAGAGCTATTTTTAGGTGGTTTTTGTGCTTTTCTGCTGCTTCCTCTACCCATTTGTACTGGGAGATATCTGAGGAGTTTCCTACTAAGTAAATAGTAATTAATCCTGTTGCTTCGTACTCCATGTAATTCTCTTGTTTTATCTCTGAGAAGAGAGGAATTGAGGAGATGCTCTGGTACATCAATATTTCTTTTTTTAGTTCATTTTGGTCCTTTGCGGTTAGAGGAAAGGAGTACTTTCCGTGCTCGGAGGAGTAGAAGAATCCTGGGAAGGGAGTTTCTACTTCCTCTGCGAGTTTCTTGTCTGAGGAGACAGTCAGTTGAACAGTTAGGGATTCCTTTATGGAGGAGAGAAGAGACTCTTCTGGAGAGGAGTCCGTGAAGAGGATGGCCTGGTGGTTTGTTTGTGTATTTTCTGTTTCCACCTTTATGGTATCTTTAGATGGATCCATCTCTGATAGCTGAGGAGTTTCTTTTGCGGTTAAAAGAACGGAGCAAGTTGCTAAGAGCACTGCGCACTTTGAAAATATCTTCATAATTTTAAGATTCTCTATATATTTATAAGTATTATCTAAATGTAGAATTATTAATTAATTAAGAAACTAATTTAATTTACTTTTAACTTATTATTTATATGGAATGGAGGTTTACTTCTGAGAGAAGAAGATTCTCCGGAGGAGTAATTGCCACGGGAGTATCCCTTAAGCATCCGGAGGAAAAAATACTTTTATTCTCCGTGGCACTGGTAGGATACTTTATTACCAGAAATTCTTCTTATATGTTCTTAGAGAGTGTTCCCATGGTTATATCCGTTAACGAGGTACCAAAGGAAAAAGATATCTTTATTATATTACCGGATATTCCTCCTTCTTACTCGGGAATCAATCTCTCCATTGTGTATATGCTTAAGGCCAGAGTAGACACGAAGAATCAAAGAATAAAACGAGGAGTTCCCATAAGAATATACAGTAACACGGAAGGCATCTTTGATATCCATAAGAAAACCATAATAGATGAGAGACACTGTGAAGTGCGAGAAAGAGACGCAGTATACGCGTACACCAAGATAGTGGACATGACACGCGCCATAACACAAAGTGCCATAACACAAAGCATTACGGAAAGCACTACGGAACACGCCACGGAACATGATGCTACGGGAAGCATTATGGAAAGTGTTACGGAACATGATGCTACGGAAAGTGTTACGGAGTGGAATGCGAGATGTGATGGGGAATGTGTTAGTGGTGCCCTTCGCGGGTGGCTGTCTGACGTAAAGTACTGCCCGACTTACTTATTGGCGCCTAAGGAGAAGGAGAACTCTAATATATTATCATCTTACTCCATAAAAAATGAAGGTAAATTAATTGGATCCTTATTTTTGCAGATTAGGAATATAAAGAATAATTCTAATATTTTAGAGTTAAAGTTTACTTTCCACGGGAACTCTGAGAACTTAAAAGTATTACTTTTTCAGAGAGAGAGGGATGGAGAGAAGGAAGAGCTTCTTAAGTTCTTTCAGAAGGAAACTCGTATAGAGAACTGCTCTTATACTTCTCTTAATATTCCTATAGACTTATCTTATAATCCAATAATTTATACTTCTAAATTTACGACTGATATTTTATTATTAGTAGAGATAGATAATGTAAGTATTAGGGTTCCTCTTATTAATGAAAAAGGTAACCCATTGTGTAAGTAAATAGCTTAATGTATTAATATACTAAGCGCATGTACAGCTCCCGTAAGGATGAAAAACTAATTAGAGGATTAGCCTTAGAAAGTACTCCTATTCCTATACTTAGTGCTCCCGTGATAACAATTAGTATATTTATCCACATAATGCCCTCAGATATGTCTAATGGTACAGAAATAGTAAATAGAAATGTGCATTTAAAAATAATTGTACAGAATAAGGAAATCATACAGAGAAAAAGTAACTCTAATTCTGGTTTATGAGGCTTATTAGTGCCTTTTATATCTACTTTTGTAATTCCTGTTTTACTTTTAAAATACTTTTGCTTCTCTATTCCTTGTCCCGCGGTAAGTATCTCATCCATTACGTAGCTGTAGAACTCCTTCATTGAGCAAATGACTGAAAATCCTCTTCTTTCCTTTATCCCCATAAAATTTTTATTTCCGCAAAAAAAATATATCCCCAACACCCTACACCTTATTATATTACTCTCCTAAATCCTTAAATATATTGGATACATAAGTATATATACACTCGTATTACATAAATCGTATTACGTAAATCGCATTCCGTGTACGCACATCCAAATTAAGGAGAAAAAGGAGTATTTATAAGAAAGAAAAGGAGAAAATACTTAAAGAGCAAAAATGGATGACTTAGTTAAAGCATGCCTTCTAGAAAGTGAAAAAAAGAACCACGAAGAAGTAGTTAATATCTCTAAACGAGTAGTAGATCTAGCCATAACACAAATAGTAAGTGGAGAACAAATAATACAAAATTACGAAGAAGTAGTGGAAGCTCTAATTAAAGTAACAGAATCCATATCCGGAACAAGATACGAAAATACTTCGTACTCAGAAGCATACGCGCTATTAGGAAAAATATACGAGTTAGGAGTATTCGTTAATAAAAACATGAAAAAGGCCTATCTCTGCTACAAAAGAGCAGCGGAGTACAGCAACCCATTCGGTTGCTACCGCTTAGCCTGTTTCTACGAACAAGGAAAGTACTGCGCAAAGAACTTAAGCAAAGCAGGCCACTACTTCAAGCTCTCCGCCAATGGAGGATGCCTAAGAGGAGTACACAAATACGCCATGTTAATATTAGAAGGAATTTACGGATGCAAAAGAAATGTAAAGGGAGCAGTTTTCTACTTGGAGCAAGCGAGGAAACTCTCCACTCCCAACTATCCGCACGCCATCCACGATCTCGCCCTCTGCCACGAAAGTATTCCTCTAACCATCGGCCACGTAATCGAAGACATCCCTTACGCCGTAGAGCTCTACAAAGAGGGAGATGCCTTGGGATGCATCCGCTCAACTCTTCGTTTGGCGCAGGGTTACCATTACGGAGACCTTAACTTACCGCCAAACATACAACAGGCCACGGAGTACTACACGAAGATATCCGAAGTAAGTGCGCCCGCGTGCTTTGGGCTCTACAAAATCTTTAAGCAAAGCAAAAGATCCGCCGAAGAGCTCAAATGGCTCAAGAAGGCCGCAGAGTTTGGGCACCCAGATGCCGCCATGATATACAGCGAAATGCTCTCCACCGGCAGAGGAGTGCCCATGAACAAATTGGAAGGCAAATGGTGGCACAAAATCGCAAAGGAAAAGGGAGCCAAACATCTGTAATGGAACACGGCACTCCATTACGGAACACGGCAACATGCTACGGAACGCGTAACGGAATGCGCAACGGCAACATACATGTTACGAAGCGTGTAACGGAACGCGTAACGGAATGCGTTATGTTATGTGCTGAGCGCATCTTTCTACCACTTTACGGGCATTTTCTACTCCGCGGAGAAGGACATTTACTATTTCCTTCTTACTCTGCAGCTTTTCATCTTTTAATTGGATCTTCATAATGGCGGTGTCTTCCATGGGGTGGGGTATGGAGTATCCTACTAATTCTACATCTACATGGTGCTCGAATGTGAGTATGCTCCATCTTATTAGATTTAATAAAGTATGCTTCTCTTCTTTTATTTCTAAAGAATACTCATCTACGGGTATTACTTTCATAAAAAATAAATAGAAATTCTTATTTTATTTACTTTTTTGTTTTTCTGATTTCTATTCTTTTAACGGGCTCCTGGGGATCTACTGGGAGGGACTCGTTTTTTTTCTCTTCATTTTGCGAGGGATTAAGTAACTCGTTTATGGCGGATGTCACTTCTTCTACTAATTCTTCTGTGTTTTCTTTTGTTTTTGCTTCCTCTATGATGCCGTGGAACATTTTAAGAGCTTTTTCTTTTTCATCTAATAGGGATAATAGGACTCCTACTCTAAATGATAGCTCTAGGCACTCATATACTTTATTTTTTCTTCTTAATATGGAGAGAGCCTCTAAATAGTCATTTTTTGCTTCTAAATAGTTATTTGAGTCCTGAGATAGCTCTCCTAGTAGGAGAAGGACCTCTAAGAGCTCCTGTTCGGCATTGTGCGCCTTAAAAATGTTCTTTGAGATCTCTAAGCACTCCCAAGCTATTTCTAAATCTTCTAAGTACTCTTTATCCTCTTCTATTTCTGGATTAATTACTATTTTATCACTGGACATAATAAGGGACTTAGCATACTCCATATACACTATGGATATCTCCGGAGTGCCTTCTTGCGTCTCAGATAAAGATTCTAATATTTTAGAGTATATTTCTGAGGCTCTTAAGTAATCCTGTTGCACCATAAGGGCTCTCGCGGTAAGTATCTCAGGATACTCTTTTTTTATATTTTCTCTGTGTGCCTCCATAATATATTAAGAATAAAAAATATATTTTTTATTTTACTTTCCATGAAGGAAAAGAGCCAACTAACAAGATTAGCCGTAGTGTTGCAGGATAAGTGCAAGCCAAAACTCTGTCAGTTGGAGTGTAAAAGATCGTGTCCCGTTAATAGACAAGGAAAACCCTGTATTACCGTGGAAAAGACATCTGTTAACTCATCTATCTCCGAGATACTGTGCATAGGATGCGGAGCGTGTCAGAAGGCCTGTCCCTTTAATGCCATTAAAATTATAAATTTACCAACTAACCTCGCAAAGGACGTAGTGCACAGATACGGAGCAAATGGATTTAAGCTGCACAGACTGCCTGTTCCTCGACCAGGAAAAGTATTAGGGCTCATAGGAAGCAATGGAATAGGAAAGTCTACCGCTCTATCCATTCTATCCGGATTGAAGCCAAATTTAGGAGAAGTCCATAAAGAGGTGCCGTGGACAGATATCCTCGTAAGGTACCGGGGATCCGAGTTACATAAATACTTTACAAAAACAATAGATAAGTCCATAAAGATATCTCATAAGTCGCAGTACGTAGATAGAATAGCAAAGGACCTCGCGGAAGAAACAGTTTCCTCGCAAATGACAGGAGACCCCAATAAGGTATCTTACTACTACAAAGAGTTAGAACTAGAAAAACTAAAAACCAGAAAAATAAAAGAACTAAGTGGAGGAGAGCTGCAGAGGTTCGCTATCGCCATAACAGCCTTAAAACAAGCAAATGTGTATATCTTCGATGAACCATCTTCTTACTTAGACGTAAGACAAAGAATTAAAGCAGCTAGGCTAATAAGAGAGTTAAGTACATCAGATACGTATGTTATAGTAGTAGAACACGATTTATCCATCTTAGACATGATGAGTGATTACGGATGCGTAATGTACGGAGAACCAGGAGCTTATGGTGTTATATCGCATCCTTTCTCCATACGGGAAGCCATAAACATATTCCTCAGCGGTATGCTGCCCACGGAGAATATGAGATTTAGAGCGGAGAGCTTAACATTTAGGATATCTGAGACACCCATTGAGGGAATGGAGACAACAGAAGAGTTTCAGGGAAGCACGAGGTACCCGGAACTCGTAAAGACGTGGAATAAGGGATTTACTATATCCGTGGAACCAGGAATATTTTCTTCTCCGGAAATCCTCGTGCTACTTGGAGAGAACGGAATGGGAAAGACTTCCTTCATAAAAATGTTAGCCGGAGAGATCCCTTCAGATAACGGAAACGAACCTCCTTCCATGAGCATAAGCGTAAAACCACAAAAAATACTTCCTAAGTACCAAGACACAGTGAGGAACCTTTTCCTCGCTAAGGCTAAACACGCCCTGGTAGACTCGCTATTTGCCATAGAAGTACTTAATCCACTAAATATTCCATCATTATTCGATAAAAAAGTAAAGGAACTGAGTGGAGGAGAACTGCAACGAGTGGCTATTACGCTGTGTTTGTCTAAACCAGCTAATTTATACTTAATAGATGAACCATCAGCATACTTAGACTCAGATCAAAGATTAATTGTGGCTAAGGCTATTAAGAGATACATAACCAGCCAAAGGAAAACAGCATTTATAGTAGAACACGATATGATTATGGGAACATACATGGCAGATAGAATAATAGTTTTTGAAGGAGTTCCAGGAGTTAAGTGCATAGCTAAGTCTCCGGGCACAGTAACAGATGGAATGAACGCATTCCTTAAGTCCCTCGATGTAACATTCAGAAGAGACGCAGAGAACTTCCGCCCGAGAATCAACAAAATGAACTCCGCGAAGGACAGAGAGCAAAAGGAATCCGGAAATTACTTCTTTGATAGCGCATAACATCCACGCATTACGAAAAACCATTAAATCTTCTCTTATTATAATAAATAGAATATACTTACACACTAAGATATACACACTAAGACGTACACACTAAGACGTACACACTAAGATGTACACGTTCACTTATGGCACGTAGTACGTGATGCGTAATGCATGATGCGTAGTGCGTGATGTGATGAATAAAAATGGCGGGAGAGGGAAAGTAGAGTATAAAAAAAAGAAGAAGCATAGGAACATGCAAGTAGAAGCAAAGAAGCGTACACTTTTTACGTGGGCAGTAAAAAGAGAAAGTAAAGAGGAAGTTGAGGATGTTAAGAAAGTAATGCAACTAAGTGAAATGACACTGCCTCTGGGGAATAGTATGGGAAATAATACAATAATTGCGCCATGTAATGAGGTACCTATTGAGTTGCCTTTAATATCTAATAAGGAAAATAAGAATATGGTGGATAATGGAGTAGTTGGTAATGAATCGGTAGATGTACGGTTGCCTTTTCTTATTAATCCATTGGATATGAACATGAGGGATCAAGAAAATTTAAAGTATGATAAGACATCTTTATACATACCGGAAGAGTGTTTTAGGAAAATGACTAATTGCGAAGAACAGTTTTGGAGGATTAAACAGAGGTACTACGATAATGTTGTGTTCTTTAAAAAGGGAAAGTTTTACGAGCTATTTGAAGAAGATGCCGTTATTTCTTCTGAGATATTTGGATGGAAATTGACTAAGCGGGGAAGTGTTAAGATGACTGGTATACCGGAAATGTCTTTGGATGTTTGGGTTGAGAGATTTATACTGAAGGGGTATAAGGTGGCTGTGGTGGAGCAGAAGGAAACGGGAGTATCGCAGAATATGAGGATTAAAGAGGAAGAAGGAAAGGCATCTATTATTCAGAGAGAATTGAAAGAAGTAATAACTGAAGTAACACATTCTCAAGAGGGTTTGGGGCTATGTTGTGTAATTAGAGGAAAGGAAAATGGATTATGTTTGCTATACGTATGTGTGTTTAGAACTATTTCTTCTGAGTTTTTTGTTGTTAAAATAGAAGAGGAAAACATTTTTCAGTTAAATAGCCTTTTAAGGAAAGAAAACATAAAAGAAATTATTAGTAATGAGTTGCTTCCTTTTAAAGAAAAAATCACAAAAATTAGAGAGGACAGATGGGGAAATAGCTCAAATGGGAAGTTCGAGCAATTAGAGATAGGCCATCTATCTGAAAAAGAGAAAGAACCTTTAAAGATACTTGTTTCTTATTTGGAATATCTGAAATACAATTATTCTCCTAGATTCATAGAGTATAAGGAATCTTCTCAGAAGTACTTGTACTTAGATGGAAGGACAATAGAAACTCTTCAGCTAACAGATACGAAGAACTCGTTTTTTAATCAAATAGATAGAACAAAAACGCATTTGGGAAAAAGATTATTAAGAAAGTGGATACTGCACCCGCTGTATAGCTTAGAGGAGATAGATAAAAGGTTTGCTACAGTAGAAGCATTAGAAGAGTGCAAAAGCATTTTTGATCTAAAAGAAGGACTTAAAAAAGTACAGGATATCCCGGTGTACGTGAAGAAAGCAAGAAACCAAGCAATTAAACCGCAGGAGATAAAAAGAATAATAGACTCTCTCAAGTCCATAGAGTACATTATTCCCTTTCTTACGCAATTATTAGAAAAGAAAGAATCAAAAAATACTTTTTTACCAGCAATTGTTGACTCTCTTAGTAAATACGCAATATACAAAGATATTGTAAAAGGGTTCCGCGTAGAGAATGAACAAATATCTCTTCTTCCGACAGATGAAAGGCTTATTAAGGGAACAAAGAACAAAGAAGAAGTGGTAAGAAGAATAGAAGAGTATGCAGAGCAGGTGTCAAAAAAAGAAGAAGCAATATTTTCTGCCAAAAGAATAGGACGGGAATACTTCTTAGAAACGAAAGAAAAAATTAAAATATTCTCTAAAACATATATACCATCTGGATCAACAAAAACTATAAAAAAGTATACAACGCAGCAGCTTAAAAAACTATCAGAAGAACTGCTGGAGGCGGAGGAGAGGCTTATTCTTATTGCGCAGGATAGTATTTTGGAAATATCTAAAAGAATTGTAGAAAATGAGGATGTTCTTCATGAGGTGTCGCATGCCATAGCACAGTTAGACTGCTTTATTTGCTTTACCGAGGTGCAAGGATGTAAAGGAACTTTTTCATCTTCACTTGTAGCAGAAAACATTACAAATGTACAGGGAACGCATACGCCTAATACAATAGAGGTAACAAGAGAAAATCCTTTAACTGTTATAACAGGGCCCAATATGGGAGGAAAATCTACCTTTTTGCGAAATATCTCTATCTGCGTTATAGCTAGGCAAATAGGCATGAGAATACCTGCTTCCTCGTTTTCTGCGCCCTTGTATGATCGCGTGTTTACAAGAATAGGCGCAGGAGACAATCTCATAGAAGGAGAGTCTACATTTTACTTGGAAATGAAGGAAACGTCGTGCATTCTCCATGAAGCAACAGAAAACTCGTTTGTAATAATAGACGAGCTGGGAAGAGGCACATCGGCCAGAGAGGGAACAGCGATCTCCTATGCTGTAAAGGAGTACTTAAAAAAGATCGCCTGCATTGTTTTTTACTCTACGCACTTCTTTAAAGCAATTACTGAGACAGATAATGTATTCCGTATGGCGTATGAGAATGATCCAGAAACAGGCATACGGTATCTGCATAAAATACAAAAAGGCATCTGTAGAGACTCATGCGGCATAGAGATCTGCCAATTGGTAAAGGCACCGGCATCCGTTGTGCAGCGAGCCATTTGCATAAAGAAAGAGCGTGTTGTATAACATACTCGGCACTACTACTTATTGCATCACTTTATAAAAATTGCTATGCTAACGATCCGCTTGGTTATGGCCCAACCCAATGGATATAACACTACGGTATTGCTCTAGTAAAATAAATATTTAAAAATCTTATACATAGAAAGATTATTACTATTTGATATAGTTTATTGGGTACTTTTCTAAGTATGGACAGTGCTCTATACTTTCTACAATTCAGTAGTCTTTTCCTCATTTTGACTTTGCCCAGTGTTAGAGGGAGATGTTTCTGTTATATTTTCTACATTCTCTTCTATTGTTTGGGAGTCATTCCAGTTGTCTAAAGACATTTCACTTTTTTTTGGAGGTTGAGGTGTGTCAGTAGACTCTGCTTTATTTTCTATGAATACATCTTGTTTTCTGCTCTTATGCTTGGGTTTTGTCTCATTGGTACTTGCTTTAGCCTCTGTGTTATCGCGACTTGTACTTACTGCGCTGTGTGCTCTATGCTTTGATGGGTTTTTTGATTTTTTCTTTTTTATTTTTATTTTGATAATGCTTTGAATATTCTTGTTCAACTTATCCGATTCCTTATATGCTTTATCTAGTTTTTCATACATCATTTTCTTTCTTTCTTCCTCTTTCTCTTTACTCTGGCTATCATATATTATTTTCTTTAGTCTTTTCTCTTTTTCTTTTTCTTTCTCCTTTAGTCTTTTCTCTTCTAAATCTTTTATTATGCGACTTGTTATTTTTTTTATATTTTTTTCCTGTTCCTCTATTTCTGCTCTTATGTTGAACTCTTCTTCTTTCCTTTTTTTCATATATTCTTGATACTTCTTTTTTTCATACTCTTTAAATATATTAGTAAAATCTATTTTTTCATGCTCATCATCTGTAGAGCTTGACATTGTATAGTTTATAAGGTGGGTGCTTGGGATTTTCTTTGTTAGTACTGGAATACTCTTTTTTTATCCTGTCTATCAATTTCACCGCAGTTGTTTCTAAGAAGCTGTGTGCTGTTACAAAGAATGGCAGGTAGCCTACTGTATATGGATGCCTTTATTTCTATCAGAAGTATTAGAAAAAGAACACATAATGTTTTTTTGTCTTTTAAAGTCTGCATATTGCTACATGCGCAGCAATATTATATAGTTTTTTATTTGATGGAATCAATATATATGACACTGTGTTGCTATTGTAATAGATGTCATAATAGCATGTTTTAATGGCATGCACATTGTATATGCTAAGAGTTATGTTAAAGAATGTGTTTAGTTAATTGATGGAAGTTTTTAGTATTAATAGAGCAAACTGCAAATATGTTGAATGCCATTCGTATGGTCTATTATTCTTTAGTACATATGGTGTATATGTGTTGTTGCGTCTATGGTGATATTAACTATAGCACATTTGTATTCTTTTTTCTATAGTCTTGCTTTTATCTTTTTAAAGTACAAATGGCTGTCTGGATTAAGAATAAAATTTGTTTTTCTTTTAGAATGCTTTTACAAAATACTTATACTATTATATACTACATAGTATACTTTTTTTAATTTTAAAATGGTATGTAAATATATTGACTATTTTTCTTTCTCTATTTACATCCAGATGCATATTGCTATTAGTTGAATTCGAGGAATGAGACATTGGTAAATCTTAACCTTTATTAAAAATCGCACACATATATACTTTTACAATGACACCATCAAAAGATGTAAAAATCATAATATGCTAAAATGATATGTAAACTCAAGATGAAGCTATGTCATGAACTTACAACAGTCTAAACAGGGGATTGAAGTTTTTGGCCAGCTGTACTATTTGTTTGTGTAATGATATCCCTGCTGGTTCGGTATTTGAAGTAGGCTCAGGCTCAGCAGGTGATTGATGCGATTGGCCAGATGTACCATTTGCATTAGATGATGGTGTTGCTTCTAGTTCGATATATGTTATACCATGGTCTCTAGCCTCAGCCTTGGCCTTAGCCTTGGCATCAGCCTTAGCCTTGGCCCTAGCATCGGCTCTAGCCTTAGCATTGGCCTTAGCATCGGCCTTAGTCTTAGCCCTAGCCTCAGCTCTAGCCTCGGTCCTAGCTATAGAATCGGCCTTAGCCTTGGCCTTAGCATTAGCCCTAGCTTTGGCCTTATCATTAGCCCTAGCCTTGGCAAGGGGTTGAGGTAATTGGTCTGATGGGTCATTTGCATTAGGTGATTCTTTTGATTCTGGTTTAGTATTTGAAATAAATACAGTTTTTTCAGTGGGTTGAGGGGGATTGTCTGCTATACTAGGCTTAGATATTGTGTCATTTGCATTAGATGATTCTATTGGTTCTGGTTTAACATCTGAAGTAGACTCAGGCTCAACAGGAGATTGATGTGATTGATCAGATGTGCCATTTGCATTGGGTGATGTTGTTGCTTCTGGTTTGGTATTTGAAGTGAATTTAGACTCAGCAGGGGTTTTGGGTAATTGCCCAAATGCATTATTTGTATTAGATGATGATGTTGGTTCTGGTTTGATATTTGAAGTAGATTCACTTTTGACAATGGGTTGAGGTTCTCTGCCTATTGTACTAGATTGTGATGTTGGATTATATTCATTAGATGATTCGTATTCTTCTGATTCAATATCTAACATACCATAGGCCCTAGCCCTAGCATCGGCCTTGGCCCTAGCTTTGGCTCTAGCCTTGGCATCAGCTTTGGCCTTAGCATTGGCTCTAGCCTTGGCCTTAGCCCTAGCATCAGCTCTAGCCTTGGCAAGGGATTGAAGTGATTGACCTGATGTATCATTTGCATTAGATGTTGCCATTGTTTCTGGTTTGATAGTTGGAGTAGACTTAATTTTGACAGTAGATTGAGATTTTTTGCTTGTTGTACTAGACTGTGGAAACGGACTATTTTTATTGGGTTGAGCCGTTGGGTTTATTATGCTAGATGGAGTAGATTTAACTTTTATAGTGGGCTGAACTGGTATGTCTTCATTAGATTTTATAGATATATTTTGTTGAGTTGGTAAAGGTTCAATATTAGGTTGTTTCTCTGTGCTATTTGTTGCACATTGATTATCATTAGTTTGTGTTGGTTTTTTTACTTCTTTATTTTTGTTTTCTTTTTCTTTATTGCTACTTATACACATCTGTAGAATATCTATATATCTTTCTAAATCCTCTATTTGTCTATTTTTACCTATAAGTTCCTCTCTTATAAATGTCATATCTGGTTGGTTTGCAATTTCGTCAAAGAAGGTGCTGAGGTTTATTTCTTCTCTTCCCTCTGGATTATCTGATGTTCTATAACCTACAAAGTTATTCTGGGGACTCTTCTTTTTTAAAAAAGTTTTATCTCCACTTTTACAATACGTATTCATTGTATCATATCCCTCTCTGACCAGTTGAGTATTGTTACAGAGAATATTAAATTCTATAGAACAGGATGTTTTCTTTACTTCTATCAGAAATACTATGAGAACAATACATAGAATCTTCTTGGCCTTTAAGTTATGCATATTATTGAGTACACTTCAATTTTATATAGTTTTTTGGCTGATGTAATCAATAAACATGATGTTTTTTTTGTTATTATGCTGTTAAAAGTACGTTCTTTTTTTTCTTTTGGACTGTAAATAGTTTTTTATTTATATAACTATGCGTCTTCTTTTATTTATGCTTATATCGAAAGAATATTTATTCTAAAGGCAATTTCTTTTTATAAAAAAATAAGAAATACAAATAAGTTAATAATTGCTTATGTTGTTTTAGTTGTCTTTCTGATTTTCTCTATATAAACATGTAAAAAATATCATAATGAGTAAGAGTTAGAAGAAATTGTTAGTATTTCTACACTCTAGCCTGTTGTTTGAGAACCAGCTAGACTTGTATTAGAGTCAAATGTGTCTATTGCATTTGTTATTCTCTTTATTGAGTTTAATCCTTTGAAAGCTCATTAGAAGCTATAACGATGGTATATCTTGTTCGTACAAAAATGATTTTATTTTTTTCATTAGATTTACTTATATGCATCTCTCCTAATACATTTACTAGATTCATCATTTATACCCTATTGTTCAGATTCATTAGTTGGGTGGATCATTATTTCTAGACTCTTGATTAGATTCGGCAACTATGCCACTTGCATTAGATGATGCTGTTACTTCTGGCTGAACATCTAAACCAGACCCAGTCTCGGCAGAAGATTGAGGTGGTTGTCCAGTTATGCCACTTGCATTAGATGATGCTGTTACTTCTGGCTGAACATCTAAACCAGATCCGGTCTTGCCATAAGATTGAGGTGGTTGACCAGCTATACCGTTTGCATTAGGTAATGCTGCTTCTGGCTGAACATCTAAACTAGATCCGGTCTCGACAGGGGATTGGAATGATTGACCAGCTGTATCGTTTGTATTTGTCGATGCTGTTGGTTCTGGCTTAACATCTAAACCAGACCCAGTCTCGCTAGGGGATTGGGGTAGCTGACCAGCTGTGCCACTTGCATTAGATGACTCTGCTTCTGGTTTAACATCTAAACCAGATCTAGTTTCGGCAGGGGATTGGGGTAATTGCTCAGCTGCATTGTTTACATTAGATGATGCTGTTGGTTTTGGGTTAACATCTAAACTAGACTCAGTCTCGCTAGGGGATTTGGATGGTTGACCAGCTATATCATTTGCATTAGGTAATGCTGTTGGTTCTGGCTGAACATCTAAACCAGATTTAGTCTTACTAGGGGATTGAGGTGATTGCTCAGCCATGCCACTTGCATTAGGTAATGCTGTTGGTTCTGATTTGATATCTGAAGTAGATCTAGTTTTATAAGTGGGTTGAGGCTCTACACCTGGTATACTAGACTTGGGAGTCATATTATTTGCGTTAGATGATGGTGTTGCTTCTGGTTTGGCATTTGAAGTAGATTCACTTTTGATAGCAGGTTGAGGTTCTCTGCCTATTGTACTAGATTGTGATGTTGGATTAGATTCATTAGATGATTCGTATTCTTCTGATTCGATATCTGACATATCATCATCCCTAGCCTTAGCATCGGCCCTAGCCTTGACAAGGGATTGGAGTGATTGGCCTGATGTATCATTTGCAGTAGGTGATGCTATTGTTTCTGGTTTGATAGCTGGAGTAGATTCAACTTTTACAGTGGGCTGGGATGGTACATCTTCATTAGATTTTGTAGGTATATTGGATTGGTTTTCTATGTTATTTGTTGCACATTGGTTGTTATTTGGTTGTGTTGGTTTTTCTACTTCTTTATTTTTGTTTTCTTCTTCTTTATTGTTGCTTATACACATTTGTAGAATATTTATATGTCTTTCTAAATCCTCTATTTGTCTATTTTTACCTATAATTTCTTCTCTTATAAGTGTCATACCTGGTTGGTTTGCGATTTCGTCAAAGAAAGTGCTAAGGTTTATTTCTTCTCCTCCCTCTGGATTATCTGATGTTCTATAGCCCACAAAGTTATTCTGGGGACTCTTCTTTTTTAAAAAAGTTTTATCTTCACTTTTACAATACGTATTCATTGTATCATATCCCTCTCTGACCAGTTGAGTATTGTTACAGAGAATATTAAATTCTATAGAACAGGATGTTTTCTTTACTTCTATCAGAAACACTATAAGAACAACACATAGAATCCTCTTGGCCTTTAAGTTATGCATATTGCTATGTACACTTCAATTTTATATAGTTTTTTGGCTGATGTAATCAATAAACATGATGTTTTTTTTGTTATTGGGTTGTTAAAAGTACGTTCTTTTTTTTCTTTTGGACTGTAAATAGTTTTTTATTTATATAATTGTACGTCTTCTTTTATTTAGGAAATTCATAGAAATTTGTATTTTTAAATCTTTCTGGTTATGGATTCATTTCTGTATGCTGCTGCTTCCAGTTAATATTTATCCACTCAAGAAGATACCACATCCATAATTTGTTGCTTTCGCCCTTTTCTCTCCATCTGTTTGTACCTTTGTATTTTTCATGCATCTTTTTATAAACAGCTCTATGCGGAGCGTCATCATATCCTGTAAAAAGCCAAGGACACTCTGCGTCTAAATCCGTATAGAGCACTCCACCTGTTTTGTATGTTATTTCTTCGCTGGTTCTTGTTAGAATCTCAATAGAATGCTCTCCTTCTCCGAACCAGCCTATTCTAGAGAGAGAATAGTCTATAGCCCGCACTAGATATTGATTTCCCTTTTTTTCTATAAGAATATTGCTTTCGTGTAGGTCTCGGTGCTCCACTCCGAGCATGCTCATTTTATCAGTGCACATTCGGATTTTCATAGATATGTCCTTCATTTCTTCTCTGGATATGGGCTTCCAATCCACTTTGCTTAGCTCTATTCCTCCATACTCCATCTCTATTACGCCAAAGAGCCCGGATGAATTATTAGTATGCGGAGTAATGTTTTCAGCCGCTTCAGAGTTTTCTAGTGCCCATCTTTTACACTCCTCTTTTAGATGGGAAGGATACCTATCTTTGACAAAGAACCACTGGTACAGCTTGGTGGAGTATATTGTAGCATTCATCCGCTCCATAATCAGACACTCTTTTATAAAGTGTTCTATTTTTGTATGTTGCACTTTTTTATACTCTTTGTCTATTTGCAGAGGAACTATCTTATACACAGAAGACGTATCATTTCTTTTAAATATGTCACTAAATGTAGACTCTCCTATTTTCTTCAATTTCTCTGTTGGAATGCATGCAAACGTTTTGTATTCTATCTTTTTCCATGTTTGCTCTAAAGAGTGTCTGGGCTCTCGCTTTCTCTGCATTCCTTCTGCTGATGAGAAAAAACTGGAAGAAATATCTACTTGCATTATTTGTGGAGCAGGCAGAATTCCCATACTTCTTCTTCCGGGTTTTCCTTTCTTCTGGAATGTTCTCATTTTTCTTTTGTGAAAAACAAGCACTAATATATAGAAGTTTTAGAGGCATTCGATAAAACGCAGTACATCCATGACGCACCAAGCAATTTCATAGATGCACAACTAACCTATTAGCAAGACAATTTATCCATCATAATAGGCACCACACAGTGCCCCAGCACTTTCTTACTGAATAAGCTTAGAAACTATCTGCTCTACTACATTTTCTTCTTTTGTCTCCTCTGATTCTAAGCCAGGCCTTCTATACTTCTGCACAATGTTATGCGTCTCATCATATTTTGTTTCTTTCTTCAAGAATTCTATATTTTCTATTTGCTTCTTTCTAAGATTTCTTAAGTGCGCTTTTCTCTTGTGTATGCCTCTAAGATAGAGCTTCTTTGCGGTTGCAGTTATAAAATACAAAAGAAGGTTTATAAGAAAGGCCAATAAAGCTATTTTCCCTATTGTAGAGTAAGAAAGAGACTCTTTACACACCCAAATAATGGCTGAGCCAATAAAACTAACAAGCCCTATCAACTTATATATGTGTAAATAAAATGAGCTACTGGTAGCTATCATTTCTTTTATCTTCTTTTCTTCTTTTTCTATTTGTTTTTCTAACAGGCATATTTGCTCTCTTACTGGTTTTCTTTTGCTTAAGAAATTCCCCATTAAAATTTCTTTTTCTTGATTTATTTTTATGGCTCTTCCTCCTTCTTTGTTCTCCTTCCTTTTCTTTGGCGGACTCTTAGGGGAATATATGATGAAAACATAGAGATATCTCCCATCTCCTCAATTATCTTTTGGACTACCTCATGTGTCAATCCAAAAAATGCTTCTATTGAAGAATAAGGATTTTTTTCGTACTCCAAAGAAAACTCTCTCCATATATAGTCTTTTTCTCCTTTCCAGATCTTTTCTGAGGGCCCTCTTATTTCAAAGACACATTCTCCATGTATATTTCTAATTTGGCAGTAAAAAAGACTCTTTTCGTCTCCGAACTTTCTTTTGCTTTTATATCCAGGAGGATATATATAGTTTGAGTTGAAGAACGAAAAAGACTCCTCTGGAGGAAGTATTCCTATAGACACCACAGTGAACTTTGAGTGGGACTTACCAAGAGAGAGCGGAAACAAAGAGTCTCCATCTAATTCAGAGTACGTGGGAGCCTTTTGGCCTTTTAGGTAGACCAAAAGATCCAAAAGAGCATCTCTTCTCATTTGCAAGCCGTGTAGCTCCTTTTTCTTTTCCTCTGTTCTTTTTCTTACCTCAATGTATTTGTTTACGTACTCATTCAATTGCATGTGCGTCTCTTGACTTGGCATAAAAATTAAAAGATGTTAAAACTTTAAATGGCCTCAGACTTTTTTTTCATTCGTCGCATGCTTACGGGATCCGGTGGGTTTGTAGTACCATTTCCCGAGAGCGCTCATCTTGCGTTAAAAGAACATCACTGGCCGATAGGTGAAAAACGAGGAAATCTTTCATTTATTTTATGCGGTTAAGATGCACTGGCCACCTGCTTCTACGATTTTCTTTTCTGCTCCAGGGGTAAAGTGCCTTGCTTTTACTACGATGGGGCGCATTGGGTGCTTGCCCTCTCCGATTACTTTATGATATCCGAAATCTACTACATTCACTACGGGAACAGACTCTGGCTGAGATTCAAACTTATTTAGTTCTCCTGCTTTCTCTACAAGAGACCAGAGCTTGCTTACGGAGATAGAAGGCATGTATTTCATGTTGGCATTCTTATGGAAGTCTCTCATTCCTCTTTTTCCGAAGAAATCTGGATGGAATCTTTCAAAAAGAGTTCTGTGGTGGGTTAATCCTCCACATTTTCCTCTTCCTCCTGGATGCTTTCTGTGCTTTCCAACTCTTCCGTGTCCATGGGATACGTGTCCTCTTAACTTTCTGCACTTCTTTACTTTGTTCAGCATTTACTGGGGGAATAAAAAAAGAAGAAAAAAAAGAAGAAAAAAATGAGAGAACTTACTAAGGAAGAAACAGAGAAAATAGAAAAGAAATTAAGACAGTACGTTGGAAGCAACTATTCTTCTATGATGAATCCGCTGCATAAGCTGGTGTTAAACAACCAAAAGGTGTTTTATACCTCTACTGAGCTGCTTAAGAGAGCTGGCGTAGTGGGAAGAGAGAATATTATGTGCATTGGGACATGCTTAGGAAGATTTACTAAAACTAACCAGTTCCGTATTAAGATCACGGCACTGCCTCTTATAGCTCTATACAGGGTAAACACTGTCAAAGTGAAGACTTCTTGCGAAATGGGAGTGCTATATGGAAACCACGTTCAAAGATGCCATCTATTCGGAATGCCTACAGACATTCATAAGAACTCTGGGGTTTTACTTACTACGCAATATGACATTCCTCTTGGTTTCGGAGTTATGACCAAAGGAGGAACAGAGATAGTTTCTGGGGACAGATCAGCTGTTATAGTGATTAGACAGGGCGACACTGGAGAGTATTTGAGAGGAGAAGAGCTTTTAATGTGAGTTAATCCAATAAATAAATGATAGAAATATTTTCCATGCAAAGAAAAGAAGATTCTTCTGGTGTAGAGATGGAAGAGGCCTTGGATTATAAGAAAGAAAGAAGGCGGTATTTAAGAAAGTTAGAGGAAAGAGGAGTGTCGTATGAAGAGATGCATGAGTTAAAGAGACTTTTTGATTCTTTTCATTTGGAGTACTTTTCTGAGAGCACATCTTACATATTCTCTAAGGAGCACAAAGATGCTTCTGAGGACTTTCTGGCATATTATAGAAAGGAGCCTCTGTCTAAACGGGAGGAGGGCAACTGGTCTATATCTACTAACAGCAAAATAATAGATATGTTAAGAGAAAATACTATTCCAGATACACCCCTATCAAGTGAAAATGTTGGGCTGCAGCATTTTGTAAACGAGGTGCAAGAGGAGTTTATTAGTGGGTATAGAGAGTATTTATCTGGAAAATATTTGCAGTGCAGGGAGAGACTTAATAGTTTAATTGAGAAGGTAAAGCTGGAAAAAAGAAGCCCATTTGGATGCTGGATGCATATGTTTTCTCTGGGGTGTGCTGCTGCGCACATGGGAGGCATGTACTATGACGCCCTTTGGTTTTCCGAGTCTGGCGAAAAGCTATCGCAAAGCAGGAGATTTGTTGACGGCATAAAGTACTTCCAGGAAATGAAGTGTATTATTAAGCACTACGCGGGGGTATCTTGTGATTTGCCAAAAAGCGAAATATCTTTGATTTCCAGAAGAGTGCATGGATATTTGAATTTGCCGGTAAGTTTAGAAGGAAAGATGGGAAGATGCCTGAAGTATGGAGAAGAACAGACTCTTTTGCGCGATCTGAAAATATATGACTCACGAGAGTGTGATATAGAGCAAATCAAAAACATAACAGAATACATAAAAGAGATTAAGGAGATAGAAGAAATCTGCATGAAAACCACTCCTCTTATGATATACTCTATTAAAGAGTATTTGTCTTTTGGGCTGTTTTTTACAAGAGAGGGAAAAGCAAAGATGTCAATTATACGCACAAATATTAGAGTAAAGGACATGCTTAAAAGAATGCAGGAAATCAATATGAAAAACAGAGAGGTTCTTAAGAGAAAGTGTTTTTCTGAGAAGGAAAAAGAAGAATGGTGGAGAGAAAGAAGAGAGCTGGATGAAAAAATAGAAGAAGAAATCAAGCAAATTAATAGATATGTTAAAAAGTTTATGGAGAAGAAGCTTTTCTTTAGAAAAAAAATAGCTTTAATTATTGAAGATCAATTGGGAAACATTCCATTTGAAATGTGTGCAATGTTCAAGGGACATGGAGTGTACAGAACATCTTCTTTGGCACATGCTATTTGGATAGAGAAAACAGAAAAAATAGAAAAACTAGAGGAAAAAGAAATATTCTATCTTCTTAACCCAGAAAATAATCTTCCCCTAACAGAAAACAGAATATCTTCGTATCTTTTTTCGTGGTTTCCAAATGTCTCAGGAATACAAAACAGAATGCCTCAAGCACTTGAGATAGAAAAAAGCATGTGCGAAAGTAAGCTGTTTCTTTATTTTGGGCATGGAGGAGGAGAAAAGTTCTTTACTCCCAAAAATCTAAAAACTCTCATAAAAAACAAGAATCCAGATAAAAGAACAAACATATTCCTCTTTGGATGTTCTAGTGCCAAACTTTTCTCCTTTCCCCATTATAATACACATGGCACCTCTATATCGTATATTCTAAATCCTAATGTCCAGAGTGTGCTGGGGGCTCTTTGGGATGTAACAGACAAAGACTTGGACATGGTCAGCATAGGCGTGCTTGATGCCATAAGAGAAGGAAACCAATCTATTGCATGTGCTCTATCCGAATTACGACACAAGTGTAAATTGAAATATTTAAATGGAGGAGCTCTTGTAATATATGGCGATCTATGCATAGACAATAAGTAGCAGTAGACAGAGAATAGACAGAAAATAGATATATAGTAAATATATAGTAGTAAATAATATTAGGTTGTGTTGCACAGATTAATTGTCCTCCGCGGATATTGATATATTTTTTATACCTGCGCCAATGCCTGCAGTGATGCTATATAATGTGCTCCAGTCCTCCAAAATTGTAGGATGGTCTTTTGGGCCGTTGAAATCTATTTCTACGCAATCCATGGCTCTTGCAATTAGCTTCTTTTGCACTTCTATTTTTGAATAGACATGCCTAAACTTAACACTTCCTTCCATTTTCTTTATGTACTTTAGGAAGAACACAAGTGTATACATTCTTGTTACGGCTATGTCTATGTAAGGGAGAGTTTCCATTTGCTTGATAATATACCGTCTGTATACTACTTCAAGGGAATCCGGTATAACTATGCCTAGCTCCGTAATCAATTTTACATATTCTCTATAGAGCTCTTTATTGAAAGCATTTGCCATGTGAAGAAAATTTTCTATTGTTTAATGATCTCATACTTTCACTTTAGAAAGAAGCTGCCTGCTAAGAAAGATGTTACTTTAGAGTGTGTAACCTTAGAGGATGTTTTGGAGCTGCCAGAGGTAGAAGATGTAGATGTTCTTCCAGAAACTCTTCTTTCTAAGAACACAGAGCGGCTTTCTTTAGATATATCTGGAACAGAGGTGCTTAGGCGCGTGTATATGTGCTCAGAGCCTCTTCTTGGAACTATCAAAAGCAAGGGAGTATCGCGAGAAGAGTATAGGCCATAGAAGTGCACTCAAAGGCAGATAGAAGAGAGCGAACAGTCACATAAACCTAATAAATACATATAATAGTTGGTTTTTTATTAAACTGATGCCATAGTGAAGTTTAAATCAATTGTTGGCGATTTGGAGCTTCGAATTCCTTTTCCACTTCGGTATCAGATTCGTATGCGTTTTCCAACTCTTTTCTTCGTCTGTGTTTTCTTCTAATTGGAAGATGTATAATTGGAGCAGTCATTCCATGTACTAGAATACTTATAAATACAACAGAATATACTATGTTTAAAATCTGGTCAGTGTTTTCTACATCTGGGGACTTAACTAGCTCTATAAGCGCATGGTGTGCAAAGAAAATAGCTCCTACTCCTATGGGCCCAAACCATCCCGCAAACACAACCTCTTTTGTGTTGAACTTTGGAAGCATTCCCAACATCTTTACTATAAGCATAGCAGGAAGCCTTCTTAGGGCTACAATCAGGAACCCTGTGAGAACATTTTTAAATGAAAGAATGTGGCCCTCTGAGATAATCATCCCAAAAATAATAAAGAAGATCTGGTTGAAGAGCAAATCTATAACCTCAAGAACATGCGAGTCTTTCAGCTCTTCAATTATGTCCCTGTCCCACGCGAAGACCACTCCTGATACAAATACAGCTAACAGATCATCACTTCTTAAGAGGCAAGTAATTCCTGTAATAAGAATAGCTAGAGCGAGCGTGTACGCCAAATAGCTCTCCTTGTCAATAAGAGAGTGTTTGATGCTGTATTTTAAAAGCATGCGAGCAAAATATCCTATAATAGCCCCAAAAATAATAGCTAGAAAAATCTCAAAGCCCCATACTTCCACAAACCAGTCCCAAAACGCTTCTCTTATTCCGCTATTGCTGCTTCCGTGCTTTAGAAGAAAAATGGGAAGTACCAACAGAGGGAACCCAAGTCCATCGTTTGCTCCGCTTTCAATGGCTAGAAGATACCTAAGCTTCGAAGGAATGTACTTGTTTGCAAACTTCCCCTTGATTACCGTGCTTGCTAGGATAGGATCTGTTGGTGTAACACATGCACCAATCACCATAGACATTCTCCATCCAAGATTGCACGAAAACTTAATTATTATAGTAGAAATGGCGTACATTATCCCCATGACAGGAAGCAGAAGCACAAGAAGGGATCTCCAGTTTTTTCTCATAAATACTCGAGGAACTGTAGCTCCCACTGCGACCAGTTGTATGGCCAATACAATATGTGCAAAATGATAGATAAATGTAGAATGTGATAGATTACTTGAAAGCGTAGGATTCTTCATAGTCCTATCCAGAATAATTCTGCACACAATTCCGTAAAGTGTTGCTACCACAGTTTCTGCAATGTATAGCCTTTCTTTGATGAATAAGGAAAGCAGCCCAAAACTAAGAATAAACCCACCAAAAATTGTACAACAAAGTGCAAAGTTTTCCATTGAATAAAAATTTTATTGCTATTATATACTCCTTCTATCGAATAGTTTTCTAAGGAAAAAAACCTACTAATAAGATAGTCCACAAAGTATTTCCCTACAAACTATTGGAGAACATCATATTAATTAAAAAGCATCACGCACCACAATGCATTATCAAAACATCAAAATAGCTAAATTAAACTTTTTCTTTATTCTTTATTAACCGCAGCGCAATTTGCATTTTCCACTAGTTTTTAGATTTGGTGCTCCACTGCCGGTATAGCTTACTCAAAGGCAAGTTTAAGGGCTTCTCTAACTTTTTTCTTTCTTTCTATTATCTCTAATCTTCTTTCTTCCTCTGTAAGTGCATCAATGTTCTTTATGATGAATATTCTTTCTTTCTCAACATTTTGCTCATGGGCAGCTAACACTCTGTTTTTAATATGGAATCCTTCTCTTTTTCCTCTTATTTCTGCTATTCTCGCCATGCTTCTAACTGTTGTTTCATAGACATCCTTGCTGTATATTATAGGCTCATTTACTCTGCGCTCAAAGGCCTGCGAATTGTCGTTTACCAGATCCTTTCCTCTTACTTTTCTTGATGTCTTTGTCCACTTAACTCTTCTTGGGTTTCTCTTGAGTTTAAAGTTCTTTACACACTTGGAGCGGCAGAACCGAAACTCTGCTCCATCATTTCTAATAAATTTAGAGCCGTGCCCGGGATATACGCTGCTTGTGCAGAAATAGCACTTTTCTATTCTCATGCTTATTTTTTCTAAAAATTTTCCTATAAATAATTTTATTTTTTTTTCTTTTAGGATTTAACTCTCATTCGCCACGTGCTTCTTAATTGATCAGCTCGCCAGATTGAGAGACATTGTACTTGGCGTAGGAAGCATGCCTTTGTTAAGAGCATGTGCTAAAAGCCAAAACATTTTTATATTAATATCATCTCTGCGCGTCTTAGGCTTTTATGCATTTGCAGTATTTTCTTTCTTCCGACTCTTGGCTTCTTAAAGAGAAAGTCAATATATCCGTATTTATTATTCTTCTGAGACATCTGTAAGTGGAGTAAACGGCGCATTTATATAGTAAGCGTCGTCTAGCCGAATTAGGTTTATTATACCATCTTCTCCTCCTGAGAGAAGGGCCTGGCCTGATGGATGAATATCTAAAACATTTACTGTTCCAAAGTGCATGCTGTAATAACCTACCATTTTTGAGGTAACGCAGTCAAATGCTTCTACGTGGAAATTTCCTTTTCCTTTGGTGGTAGTTACGTGCCTGGCGAGGGTTCCTCCTGCACAGAAGACAGCCTTGTTGTCTGGCGTAACCTTTGCCGTATTGATTGGCGAGTCAGAAAGAAACTCTCTTACTGTAGAAACAGACCCGTTGGAAACATTGAGTATTTTACTCGTAAAATCATGGGAAGCACTTACAAAGTATGTTCCGCAGAAGGAGGGAGAAAGAGAAGTGATTTTTTTCTGGTGGACTTTTTCTTCCACTATAGGAGTAAATGTTCTATTCTCCATTAGCACGATATTCCCGAGCTCGTCTGAATATATTATTTTTCCATCTATTGTTATATTAATTGCTGTTGGGACTGTTTGGGTAACATACTCTCCTATTATTTCTTTGGTTCTTATGTCGTATCTTCTTATTTTTGGCTGCTCACCCATTATGTTGTCGGAGGCCATAAGTATTTCATTGCCCGTACCCATAAACAGAAGAGCTCTTGTAGCTACTACTGTATTCGCTGAATACACGAGCTTTCCCGTTTCTACATCCCAAATGTTTCCTACTCCCGATCCGTTTCCTGTAGCTATATTCTTACTTTCTGCGTCCACGTCTAGACAGAGAATGGCTCCATTTGTATTGTTGTATTTTCCTATTTTTTCTCCAGTGGATACTCGCCACACAAATGTATTATCTGTAACATTTCTGCACGTGCTGAAAAAGAGATCTCCGTCTCTGTTAAACTTAACTGATGAAATAGATCCAATATGGCTTTTGAGTTTCCAATTGTCTGCTGGCTCCAAAAGATCAGCGTTTCTTTCTGGTATTTCTGGATGCACTTGATGCTCCACAGTAGTCATAAAAATATAAAAATATTTCTTTGCTTTCTACTGAATAACTAAAAGAAATCTAAAAAAAAGATCAGTACCGAAAAATAAATATGGAAAAAACTCAGAGTGCATGCACACCCAGAGAGAGTACGTGTATTTTGCAGAAGAAATACAAGAAGGAAATCTTACCTTTTCCGAGATATGCAAACAGCTTATATGCACAGAGCACGATACAAATATCCATGTGCTTGAGGGAATATTTCGCATTCTTAACATAATCTACCACAAGCAAGTGGTTGAGAGGTTTTTTTCTGAATCTTCTATAGAACCCCAGTCCAGCCAGACAAGCTCTAAAGAAATGATTCTTCCAAACTACCTTTGGAAGTATGTTTTGCGCATAGAAAAAATATACGATGTGTATTTTCCCATTGTAAATGAGTTTCTTGCTATATACACAAATACTACACGTGATATCCTGCAAAAAGAAAATAATATTCTTATAGAAAAAAAACTCATCAGATATCAAGAAATCATAGAGTCTCTTGAGAATCGAACAAAAGCAGAGAAGGAGATGGGGTATATTCCTTCTTTTGTTTTGGATACTTTTTTGGAAATTGCTCGCTGCGATGAAGAAGAACACTATGAGAGCCTTTTGCACAGTATTTCCAAAATTAAAGAGATGAATGTGTTTATTAAAGACACGGCGAATGCCAAAAAGAGTCTGTCTTCTTTCTTCTTCGATCTGGTTGAGATTATTAATAGGTTTTCCTTTTTTGGGAACATTCATGTGGTGTCTCTGTACAAAATTTGCGAAGAGATAAGCATCAAAGAGACTTCCTCAAACATGGGGGTCTATCCCGAGTCTATTTCTCTTTTTGCCTCGCTTCTTATGTTTGAGATAAAAACATGGGCAACTTCTTTGTTTTCTCCGGTCCAAATGTACTTTGATCCAAATGCTCCGCGCTTAGCTGGGTCTCTTGTAATACGAAGCGCTTCCATCTTTTCTGCTACGCCCAATAGAAGAAATCTGCATATGTGTAAAAAACGGATTTTTTCTCTAGTGCTTCGGCACATCCATTACCCTATGGCGCAGATAAACGCAGTTTCTTTCTATATAGAGCCAGGCATCCAAAATATACACATTTCTTCTTGGGAGATATTTTCTCGTATTTTTCGATTGGATATAATTATTCTCAAAATTAAAATATCTCCCAAGTCTACAATAGAAGACTCTATGGTTCTCAACAGCTTTCTTTCCTCAAAAATTGCTAGCGGAATTTCCCACTTGGTCTTTCTGTCCATGGGCGCAATTGACTCCTCTGCCATTCGGCTACTTGGAACCTTTCTTATTCTTGAGTCTTTTACAATTATGGACCCAAATATTGATGTGGGCTTCCAGGAGAACGTTGGAACTTTTATCCAGAAGATATTGCTTGTTAATCAGTCATTTTTTGATAACACAAAGTACCTGGTTATGTCTTTTCCATATTCGCAAAAGGTTTTTGATATTATATCAAGTATGCAATTTATATCTGCTATCAAGTTTGAAATGGAGCTGCTTCTGGATAAGCAGCAAAGAATGGATCCAGAAGAGTCCAGAAGCATTTCGCAGATTCTTAACCGAACAGTTTTTCCCAGACTTAAAGAGGCAAGTGTGCATGACGTAATTTCCCAGTATGAGCTTGAAAAAGTGTGCATTCAGATGGACATGGTCCAAACGAGGTACAACAGATTCTATTGTCCTCTTGGAGCATCGTATATTATACAGAGAACATATACCTTTAAAAATCCAGAAACATTCCCTATGAACATTGGGCTAGTTTTTCTTATTTCAGAGAAGTTCATTGGCGAATGTCTTAAGATCCCGCGCATTCATATGCCGCGCATGTGCATGCTATGCGATAAAATGTATGATAAATACTCAGAAGACATCCTAGCTATTCTTCCCTGTGGCAATGTTTTCCACATATCCTGTATTAGTCAGACTTTCTCGTCAAAAAAGAATCCAAACTGTCCTCTCTGCAAAAAAAGAATACATATTTCCCATGGGCTTGCTGTTGCAATAAACACCCTCTTTATTGACCGAATACAGACTCCCCCTCTACACGAAGCTATTTCCAATGCATTTATTCCCGCCAAAAAAGAGTATCCAGCCCACAGCTTTACTCAGTCTGATTATTCTTTATAAAGATTCCCAAATTTTTATCAGAATTTACAACCTCTTCTAAAAATAAAGCAAAAACACTTTCCAGCTATATTTTCTGTATTTCTCCCAGATAGAGACAAAAAACATCCAGATTAATAAATAAGTACAAAGCAGACAGCAATGCAGAAATATATAAGCAAAACATGCGAATACATAGTAGAATGCACAAACAACCAAGCAAACAGCTGATTTTAGCTGGGTGAATATATACATTTATTTATATGACTGACATCCTCCTCTAAGCTGCAGAAAAATAATAAGCAGCGAAGAATGGAGAACTGTACTTGCCCGACCCCTTTTTGGCCAGTCATAACTCCAAGGGCATTTTCCAGGAGTGCTGCATAGCTGACCTATGCAGTTCCTTGGGCTCACTTGGTAGTTACCTGAGGCAGCCGCAGTTAGACATATTTCTATGTCTTATGTCTTATGTCCTTAAAAGTTTTTCCTTCTTCTGATGGAACACCAGAGTCTTGGTAATTGCTTTTAATAGGAAGAAAAGCATGTGCTTCCACTTCCTAAAACTCAATTCCTCGCATGTATATATAGTTTTTGGCGAGTCTAGAATCTGCTCTATTGTTTCAAAATATACACTAAAATGGAAATTTTTTCATGTATGAGGTTTCAAAGTACAAGGCTTCATGCTTCTAAGACCAGAGCAATATAAATAAACAAAAGAGTGATACGCAGTACAAAAAAGTGCTTATTAAAAATTAAAATGGAAGGAAATGCCGTATGCATGCAGGAAGAGACAACGGAATATTAATATGGAAAAATAAAAGACACAAATATTTTAATAAAAGAATAGAAAATGCACACAGTAGGAGAAAGTATAGTGCATATAGCAGACATAGGGTATGAAACCGCAAAGGGAGGGTATGCTGGGATAGAGCTTCCTTCAATCTATGAGCCAAGGAACAGAAAGAGCAGCGAAGAGGCAGCCACCCAAGTAATAGAAGGGCTGACAAATGAGCCAGAGCATATACCCTTAATCTACATAGAGGATCCTTTTACCACACAGGAAAAAAGAAGAAGAATATTTGCGCATCTTATGGACTCTTCTCTTTGCGCAGGCGTTTTATTTACGAACGGAGCAGTAACCGACTGCTTCAGCTATGGGAGGCATGCCGGGCTAATGGTGCGCTTAGGAGGAAAATCCATGCAAGTTATTCCTGTAATTGATGGGTATTCTCTAAGTGGAGGAATACAGAGCAATTGCGGAGGAAGAGTGTTAACTGAGTGCGCAATAAGCATTCTAAAAAGAAAAAGCGAAGAGCTAAAGACAAATCTTCTTCTTCCCCATAGAGCCATAGAGCAGAAGCAAAGAGTGGCTCTGGAGCAGCTTCCTGTGTACAAGGAAAAAAAGGACTATGAGCATATATCAAGCGAGCAGAGGGAAAGTGACGAAGTAGAAGTGGCCAAGTGCTTCAAAGAAGCTGTTTCTTTCCTAGGGCATACGCAGCCCAAGTATTATGAGTTCCCAACAGGATTTACTACAAGAATTTTCTCGGAGAGAAATGAGATCCCAGAAAAGATCTTCACAAAAGAAGGCACAAAAACAGAAAGGCTTGATCCATTCAAGAACCATACGGGAGCAACAGGGGAAATGGATCTCATAGAAATGATTAAAGTAGTTGTAGAGACAGTAGATATAGAATACCATGACATGCTTCTGGGAAACATTATGCTATCCGGAGGAGGATCGCTTATTTCAGGAATAACAGAAAGGCTTCAGTTAGAGCTGACTAAGCTCTTCCCCAATAACAGGATAAAAGTGAATAATGAAAAAAAAGAGTTCTCTACCTTCTTTGGAGGATCTATATTGGGAGCACTAGGAGTAACCAACAACTTAATGATCACCCGCGGAGAGTACTCAGAATGCGGAGCGTCTGCTCTAGAAAGAAAGCGTTCAGAATGGGTTCGATAAAAAAATCAAAAAAGTATAGCCAACAACCAGACAACCAGAGAGTATATTTTTCATAAAAAGCATCTTTATTAATTATGTTTCCAGAACTTTTCTTCTAATCTTCTTGGGAGGCCTTTCGTATTTATTGAACAGAATAAGATATGCGTACCATAAAAGATATATAGTGTATACAATTTGCAGAATAATTGATTTAAAGTTAAAAAGAATGAAAAAATAAATAATAAAGGAATTGCTTAGGGGAGTGTTTCTTTTTTCACTAATATGTTTTAAAATAACTTCATTATCAAAAACAATTAACATTATAGGAAGTGACCCAGTAATTATAGCTTTAGAAGAAATGAATAAAAGATATACAAATAGAATAGTCAATACAATTAGTTTCTTATTTTCGGATCTACGCTCTAGCAAAATAAGAAAAGAAATAATCACGAATGACACTATAATTATAATAATAGAAATTATATTTTTCGAAGTTCTCTCTGAAGCAATTAGAAAGCATATGTATAGATAGTATAGCGAGGAAACCCAAATAATAGAGCTGATAATAAAAATAAAAGAATATATGCGCACGTAGTGTGCGCTAGAGAGAAGAAATCCTCTATTCACGGAAGAAGTAACAGTAGTGTTTTGCAAAATACTATGCATATAGAAGATATTTACAGTCATTTCAGCAACAAAGTTAATAATGTATAGCAGAACATATATGGTAAATTCTTGCTCCAGATAAATAAAACTAACATAAAGAAACCGTAAAAACATAAATATGTTCCAGAAAATATACAATAAATATATTTCCAGAATTCCACAAATAATAAAAATAACAGAAAAAAGGCTTTCTATTAAATAAAACCAAATAACTTCTAATAGGCTTTGTGTATACCAAACAGCTGCCCATGTATATTCATGTTTAGATAAAGCTTCATAATATATAATAAAAGTAAGAAGTAGAGAAATCAAACGAATAGCGCATGTAAGTGCCAGGTAAATGTAGATAAACCCAGGAAACTGTTTAGACATGTTGAGGATAGACATGCTTCACTAGTATTTATCAGCTATATGCTTTGCGTGAAAGAAAAAGAGCCTATAAATACTGGTCCAAGCAACTTTATAACTAAAAAGACATATTGCTATAGATCTGTGCTAAAGATCACTCCATATGCATTTTACCAGTTTATCTGTTTTTAGCAATATTGGCAATATTCATATGTGAACATAAACACCAAAAAGATATATTGTAGATTTTTTCAGCAGAGGATGCAGAAGCATATAAAACAGAATACATGATGCCATCGAGAGATGTCTAACCTCTCAAAGAATCACTAGCACGCGTATGCGCTTAAACCCGCAACACTATACATACCTGCTCTTGTTTCTTACCATATAATTAGATATTTACCCGGGTTTTACCAAAAACCACAATTTATTCTCAATTATCCACTTGTGCCCAGCAAGCATGCTCGATTCTCCAGCAATATGCCACATCGCGTCTCTCCGGCTTTTCTTCTTTTTATGGAGCATTTAGAAAATTTATTAGCTTATATCTTTTGTTGGAATATAGGCAATAATTAGGAAGGGCCAATATTTAATTTTAATAATTTGTACCCCTGCCCTAGGAAAATGAGAGAAATACTTTCAATCCACGTTGGACAGGGAGGAATACAAATAGGAAATGCATGCTGGGAGCTCTACTGTCTAGAGCACGGCATCAACCCAAATGGAGAAATCAACAGAAACTCAGGAAAACCCATTGAGTCTGCTTCTTCCTTCTTTTCAGAAACCAGCAATGGAAACATGGTACCAAGAGCCGTAATGGTCGATTTGGAGCCAGGAGTCATAGACTCCATCAAGTCAGGAGAGTACAGCTCTCTCTACCACCCATCGCAGCTCATTTCAGGAAAAGAAGACGCAGCAAACAACTATGCAAGAGGACACTACACCGTAGGAAAAACCATCATTGACCCAGTTATTGAGCAAATCAGAAGATTAGTCGACAACTGCGACAGTCTCCAAGGATTCTTTATTTTCCATACTTTTGGAGGAGGAACAGGATCCGGTCTGGGAACCCTCATTATGGAAAGACTTTCCCAAATATATGAAAAGAAAAGCAAACTCGAGTTTGCCGTTTACCCAGCTCCCCAGGTCTCCAACTCTGTAGTAGAGCCATACAACTCCGTTCTAACTACCCACATGACCCTCGAGCATGCCGATTGCTCTTTCCTTATGGACAACGAAGCCATATACGACATGTGCAAAGGCCTAGGAATAGCAAGACCAGAATACATCGATCTCAACAGAATTATTGCGCAGGTTGTCAGCTCAATCACAGCTTCCCTTAGATTCCCCGGATCCCTTAATGTAGACCTAGCGGAGTTCCAAACAAACCTTGTTCCCTACCCAAGGATCCACTTCCCTCTTGTCGCATACTCCCCAATGATGTCCGCAGTAAATGCCGCACACGAGCAGCTCAGTGTAAGCGAAATCACAATGGCCTGCTTCGAGCCACAGAACCAAATGGTCAAGTGCGACATCCGGCAAGGAAAATACATCGCATGCTGCCTCCTTTTCAGAGGAGAAGTCAACACAAAGGACGTAAACATAGCTACAAACCTTGTAAAGTCCAAGAAAAGCGACAGATTCGTTCCATGGTGCCCAACCGGATTCAAAATAGGAATCAACGACCAGCCACCAACAGTTCTCCCAGGAGGAGCCATGGCCCAAGTAAAGAGAGCCGTGTGCACCCTAAGCAACACCACAGCCATCGTAGAAGCCTGGAAGAGACTCAACACGAAGTTCGACTTAATGTTCAGCAAACGAGCATTCGTCCATTGGTACGTCGGAGAAGGCATGGAGGAAGGAGAATTCAGCGAAGCCCGAGAAGACTTAGCCACTCTCGAAGCAGATTATTACGAAATGTCCAGTGAAAGGATCCTTTGAATAAAATAAATCTGCTACCCAATTTTTTCTTTTTTATTTTACATCCCTGCAATGGCAACGATTTCCACAGAGAACAAAATAAATCTCATCACAGTAAACTTAAAAAGACTCACAAGAGGAAACTCAAAGAAGTACTGGGCAGATTACGCAGTAAGAAACCTAAAGAAGTTCATAAAGAAGCAGCTAAACACAGAAGAAGATGTAAAAATGGATATGAATCTTAACAGTGCCATTTGGTCAAGAGGAAGAAACAGCCTCCCAAACAAAATTAGAGTAGAAATCTCCAGAAGGCCTTCCATAAAAGATGCCTCTAAAATGGAGTACCTCCTTAAGAATATTCATGTTCCCTCATTTAAAGGATTAAGTGCCGAAAGAATCATCATACAAGACCAAGAATAAAAAAATAAAAGAGGAGTGTTCTAACGGTAGTAATTTAAATAATCTTTATTCTATGCTCCAGGAGTATCCTGCTCCAATGGGCCATTAGAAGATACTTTTTGTTTCCTCTCCGGGATGTGCTTCTCTATAGCATGCTCCCAGTTCTTTGTTTCTATATAGTCCAAAAGAATGCTAAAAACATGCAAAGAGCTTAGAACAGTAGAAGAGGAAAGAGTCTTTGTAATAGGCAGCTTAGCAGTTCTAAATTTATCTTTAAACATTTCTTCTATATATCCCTTATGTCTATTTCTATCAACTAATCCTCCTATTACATATAAGGTATTCTCATCAATAGTTTCAAGAGTCTCCTCTGCGTCCGCGGAGAGAACCACCACAGAAGAAATGTTCTGAATGGGAGCCCCAATGGATCCATCATTTAGCGCGCACGCAGAAGAATCCATAAAAGAAATATTCTTCCAATTTACATATTCATCTGGGAAGAACTCTTTGATTAGAGAGAAGTTTCCCACTAAGAAATTTACAGGATTCTTAGATATTCTGTTAGCCGCATAAGAATACCTTATCTGCTGAGCAAGACTTCTCATTTCTTTGTCTGTCATAAGACTCTTTCCTCCTACTACTTCTATGGCGATATGATGCTTTGGAGGTAGCTGATCCAAAGGAACTGCTTTTCTTCTGCTTCTCTTTGTTTCTTTGTTCTCTCTTTTCTTTTTATATTTTTCTTTGAGTCTCTGGTACTTAAGTTCTTTCTTTTCTTGTTTGCTCAGTCTCTTTGGCTTCTGCTGGTCTTCCTCCATTAGTAAAATCTTTTCTTTTGCAGAGAACTCTTTTTGTTCTTTTATGCTCGCAGAACAAGCAGAGAGTCTCTAAGTACATTCCGTCTTTTTCTCTTTTTATACGGGAATGACACGTAACAGTGGGAATCTGTATAAGATAGCACTTGCAGATTAGGCTCTTTATACAGGGAGAAAGATAGAGCTTTTTCTTGTTATGGGACTTTACTATGTCCTTAACGAGTCTCTGAGAGATTTCCGGAGAGATTCCCGCTAGATATGCTGCCTTTTCTATCTCTGCCTCTGCTGTGTGTGATCTCCAATTAAGCATATAAATTTATTTTTGCTTGGAGAAAATCGCATGGAAAGCACATTACAGGAGGTATTTGGGATATTTGCAAGTGAGGAGAACAAAGAAATTATTCAGAGAGAAAGAGTGGTTCCTATGCTGCGCGCGCTGGGATACACAGTAGACGAGGAAGGCATAGAAGACTTTCTTAAACCTGAAATTGCCTCTTTGACTATTTTAGAGGTGGAGGAGATGCTAAAGATCAAATGCATACCATGCATCACGGAGGATGATGTTCTACAGGCCTTCCAGGCCTTTGACCCAAAAAAAACAGGAAAACTCAACATAAGCACAATTAAAAGCATTCTAGAGAGCCAACCTAATCCCCTAACATGCGAGGAAATAGACGCGTGCATGGAAATACTCAATCCAGACCCAGAAGGCACCGTGGAATATATAAAAACCGCAGCAGTGGACCAGGATAATTAAAGAACCAATTAACGTATACGAGTAAATTAATTATTTTTCCTTTTTAAAATTTGCATTTTTATTTTTTTTCTTGAAAACGGATTAAAAAAATTTCATATTTCTTCTGTTTTCCAGGAACCCTCTTCAAGTAAAAAAGAGGCATTCCAGAGTATTCCCAAGGAAATGGCTCCCTCTTGCAGTCTCTCCTTTTTTCTTCATTAATCCAAATACTTTGATCGATAAAAGTAATTGGATAAATTTTAATTTACGTCTTTAAAATCATAAGAAATTTTTTTACAAAAAATTTTTATCTACGGATGAACACCGATACTAAGATTAATTTGCTACAGGATAGCTGGAAGAATCTACCGGGAATAGAAAGAGTTCCTTCTCTTCCTGCAAAAATGCACATAGATATATATACAAAACTTCTTTTAGAGAATGAAGCATCATGGATTTCAATTGCAAATTTATTTAAAGAGTGCCACATGGAGAAAAATATTTGTTATGCGTACGAACGAGCACTAAGTAACAATCCAATGTCTCACGAGGCTCTTTCCGCCATTGGCCCAATTTACAGAAAACAGAAGAATTACGTAAGGGCACTAGATGTTTTTTTGCGCCTTTATAAGCTCTCCAACGGCGAGGATGTTTCTTGCGCCGCAAATATTGGGTTCTGCTACTTAATGCTCGATAACTTCACGGAAAGCCTTATTTGGTTCAAAGCAACTGCCAGACACGCTTCGCACATTAAAGAAGAAAAAGGCTTCTTATGGTACGGAATAGGAGTATTTTATGAGCGCATGAACAATTTACAGACAGCAGAGGAAGCATATGCCTCAGCCATTAAAATGGACCTTCCCTTCAACTACACAATGGAAACATACTTCCGGCTAGGAGTTACCTATAAGAAAAGAGGAGCCACCCAAACGGCCATGGACTGCTTCGACTACTTAATACATAATCTTTCTCAGCAATCTGTTTCTCCTTCCAAAGAGGATGTAATGGTGCAAATCGCGCATATTCATGAGATGCAAGGCCGAACACAAGAAGCAGTAGAGGTGCTTAAAGAAATATGCAGACTGGACACAAGGAATGAATCAGCTGCCATGCTGCTGTCCTGGGTCTACTACAAAGAAGGAGAGTGGGAAGCTTCCGGAGAAATCCTAAAGATATATTTGCACCACGCAGGAAACAAAGCAACAGCCTTTACGTGGTACATGATAGGAAGATGCGAGCAAAAAGCAGAAAATTACACGGAAGCGTACAAATGCTACCATATGGCTCTTATGAAGGATCCCATGAACCATTTCTATTGGAACTCCATAGGAACCCTGTACTTTGGGCTTTTACAGTATGAAGATGCCATGCAGGCCTTTAAGAAAGCCATTGAGATCTCCAGTACATTCATAGAGGCATCGTACAACTTGGGAGTTCTTTATGAGCAATTCGAAAGCGCTATCTCCAGTGCCCAGGAAGTGTACGAGGAAATACTATCTATTTTCCCGGGAGACAGACTGACACATGATAGACTAGAGGAAATAGAAGCAAAAAAAGAAGAAAAGAGCCAAGTGTCACAAGGAACAGAAGAGAATCCAGACTCCCAAGAAGAATACTCTCCTCCGGATCTCTTCCTCAGAGACATAATGCCAAATCCCACAAAAACTCCATATTTTCTTCCACATGCTCTATTAGGCCACAAACCAACTACCTTTATCTTCTACAACAAGAAGCCATCTGATGAGTAATTATTATAAACTCAATAAAGTAAATTAATTCTTTTACAATGATTACGTATGCAAGAAAATATTAATAAAAATATTAATAGATTTTTAGTAAGATAAGAATGATTTTTATTGCTTATTATGGAGATACCGTTATTCTTTTGTATCTTCTTTTTTATCTTCTGCTTTTGGCTGCTCTTTCTTTTCATTAAACCGGATAAGGGCTTTTTCCATGGATCCCAATGTAACTAATTGCATTTGGTCTCCTACTTCCTTCTGGACATTTATGAGGTGGTTCATGTCTTGCTGTCCGGCAATGAATGTAATAGAAACTCCTGCTCTATTGAATCTTCCTGTTCTTCCTATTCTATGGACATACGTCTCTATGTCTGTTGATTTGGTCTGTGTGACTGGGAAGTCATAGTTGATGGCAAAGTTGAGTTGCGGGATGTCTATTCCTCTACTCAGAACGTTTGTGGTGACAAGGAGCCTTATCTCTCCCTCTTTAAAGCTTTTTAGGATCTTATCTCTATCTTCTGGGGATAATAGACCATGGAGGTATCCTACATCGAAACCATCCTCTTTCATGGCTTTAACTATGTATTCCACTGTAGCTCTTGTTTCCGCGAAGATAATGGACTGTCCACTGGAGATAAGCTCAAATAGAGATTTTAGTGTTTTTATCTTTTCTTTGTTCTCTACTTCAATGTAGAATTGTGAGATATTCTCTGGCTTTACCTTATCGCTCTCTGTGTAGTGGCTCGTTATTTTGCCATCTGTTAGTTTTTCTATGACACTCTTCATTTCTTTGTTGAATGTCGCGCTAAATAGAACTAATTGCTTATTTGGAGACTTTTTTACGATGGAAGCTATGTCTGCTCCTGTTCCCTGTGAGAGGAGAGCATCTGCTTCATCGAGGATAATCATTTTAATCTGTTTTAGGTCAATTTGCCGATTTGTTAGCGATTTCATGGTACCAGGGGAACCTATAACTATATGTTCGTTAATTACTGTGTCTCTATCTACTTTGTCTTTTAGCGCGAGTAGAGAGGTAAAGTCTAAGTTCTTCTTGAACCGCTCAAGGACCTGGTAAATCTGCATGGCCAGGTCTCTTGTGGGAGATATAATGAGGACCTGGGGATGGCTCTTTGACCTGTCGAGGGCCATAATGGCTCCTATTAAGAAGGCTATTGTTTTTCCTGATCCACTTTGGCTCTGGAATGCTACATTGATTTTCTTTGCGATTTCTGGAATGGCCTTTTCTTGGATAACACTCGGCTGCTTGAACTCCATGGCGTAAAGAGCCTTTGTGATGTCTTCTGGTACTTTAATCTGCTCAAATGTACTTTTTGATACCAATTCGCTGCTCAAAAGAGACTCTTTATATAACTCTTCGCTTTCGTTTTCTTTCTTGCATATCTCCATTTGCTGAAACATTTTCATTGCTGCTTTTACGTCAGATGGCATATCTTCATCCTTTTCTATCTCCTTTCTATGCGATGCTTCCGTCATCTTAAAATAAAATATTTTTTTGCTTAATATTCTCAATTGCTCCACTAATTACATAATACCCAATATCCATTACATAATACACATTACATAATACCCATCACATAATAAGTTACCGGATGAGTTACCCATTACATAATAAGATATATAATGAGTTACCAGATGGGTTACCCATTACATAATAAGATACTAGATGGGTTACAGGATGGGTTACCCGTTGTATATTACGGTATATGATACACACGCGTGTAGATGCATGGGGATGTCTTACAAGTACTTCTGATTTACTATGTACTTTCCTTCTAGTTTTAGCACTTTTCTCTCATACACCAGGATATCTGCTATTCTTCTTACATCCACGAGGGACAGAGGAATGTCTGAGATCTTTGAGCGGATAATGAAGTTGTAGATGTCCTTACACTCGGGAAGCGAGTCAAAGAGAGGAAGAGCATCCTTTACGTGCATTGTGGATATCCATTCAAAAATTACTGATTTAAGAGCATCTACGAAGCCTACATCTAACTCTCCCTCCTGCGTAAACCACGGACCATCTCCTAACTCGTCTGAAGGCATCTCTTCGTAGAGCATGTACACTTTTCTGTTCTGTTTCAGAGACTTAACCGATTTAATCATCATTTTTTGTTCTAAGCTCTTTACTATTTTCGTAACGAGGTTCTGATGCAGCCCGCTCTTTGCCTTTAGCTCTTTGATCCATATTCCTTCTCCTTGTGAGTTTTTAATGAGCAAATAGACTAGTTTCTCCTCTCCGGTGGAGAATCTCTGTGTTTCTTTGTTCTGCCGGTAGAATATTCCTCCTTTTGTTCTAAAGATATCTACTGCTCCTTCTTTTGAGAGCGTGTTGAGTTCCTTTACGATATCCTCTAAAGATGCCTGAGGAAACTCTAACTCTATCTCCTGCGTGGTTACTCCTTCATCTTTTGCTGCAATAAATCCTAAAATGTCCATTGCAAAAAAATTGCATGCACACTGTTCCTCCGTATATATACGAGCACAGAGCCAATACGAAGGCAAGATGGGTAGGAGCTACTCTTCTGGAAACATTATCGCACGAGTTCAAAAGAAGATCTTCTTTTTATTTTAGAAGAGCCATAGAGGAGGGAGCCATTAAAATCAATGGAGAAAGAGCAGATCCCTTCTACGTGCTAAAAAATGGAGATGTAATTACGAATATCGTGCATAGGCATGAGCCTCCTATTCCTACAGATGAAATAGAAGTAATAGAAGAGTTAGAGGATATTCTTGTGGTAGATAAGCCATCTGGGATACCTTGCCACCCTAATAGTGCATACACTAAAAATACGTTAACGGAAATATTAAAAAAAAGAAAAAATTTGTCATTTATTAGTACAATTAATAGATTAGATAAACAGACATCAGGAATAGTTCTTTTGGGAAAAAGCGCAAAGTCTTCTGTTGACTGGCACAGAGCGCTATCCGAGAAACAAGGAGAGAAAGTGTACCTCGCCAGAGTAAAAGGAATATTTCCTGAGAAATGGATAACCGTAGATCTTCCTCTAAGTATATCCCGGGAAACATGCACTACCATAGTGCACGTAAGGGATAATGAGTATATAGGAAAAAAAAGTACAACTCGTTTTATTGGCATAGAGCATGTAGATGGACACTCCGTTGTGCTATGTGTTCCTGTTACTGGGCGCACGCATCAGATTAGAGTGCACCTCCAAGCCATAGGGTACCCCATACAAAATGATCAAGTCTACCGGAAAGGATACATACCAGAGAATATATTAGAGAAGAAAGAAATATTAGATGATTTTTCTAATATTTCCGAAATAGAATATAAAAAAATAACGGATTTTTTAGGAATACATCTCACTTACGACTATGCTACCTCTCTTATTGATACGGAGGAATGCAGAACAGATGAATTTTTAGATGTAGATGAAGAAATAGAAAGTGTATCTTGTTCTCCTATGGATTTCGTACTAAATAGTTGCATGCACTGTAAGAACATAGAGAAAACAGAAATACTTCCTAAATTCTTTTCCTTGGACTTACACGCGATGCAGTACACCATACGGGAAATGACATTTACAGCGGATCCCCCTAAGTGGACTAATATTCCTAAAGAAAAAATTTTATTAATTATTAGCAGCAATATAAGAAAGTATGTTTTATAAGTGCAAATTTTTTATGGGAGCACTTCAGAGAGTAATAAATGCTCCAAAGGAAATAATCAAGTGGTTAGGATTCGGAGTGAACACTCCTATATACATGGATTTACAGGCAACTACTCCTACGGATCCCCGCGTGCTAGATGCCATGGTTCCATACTTCAATAAGAAATTCGGAAATCCCCATAGCAGAACGCACTCCGTGGGATGGAATGCAGAAAAGTCCGTGGAAACAGCGAGGAAACAAGTTGCCTCCCTAATCAATGCAGATCCCCAGGAAATCATCTTCACCAGTGGAGCCACAGAAAGCAATAACTTAGCAATAAAAGGAGTAGCTCGCTTTTACAAAAACAATGTACAAGGCACTCCCCATATCATTACCACGCAAATAGAACACAAATGCGTAATCGATACGTGCAGGGACCTGGAAATGGAAGGCTTCGAAGTAACTTACCTTCCTGTAGACAAAAACGGAATGATTAATCCACAGGACCTAAAGGATGCCATAAGAAAAGAAACAATACTCGCATCCATTATGGCAGTAAATAATGAAATAGGAACAATATCTCCCCTTAAGGAAATAGGAAAAATTTGCAAAGAGAATAATGTATTTTTCCATACAGACGCAGCACAAGCCGTAGGAAAGATCCCAATAGACGTAAGAGATATGAACATATCCCTGTTGAGCATAAGCGGCCATAAAATATACGGCCCAATGGGAATAGGAGCCCTTTTTGTCTCAAGAAAGAATCCGAGGCCAAGAGTCCATCCCCTGTTCAGTGGAGGAGGACAAGAAAGAGGAATGAGAAGCGGAACCCTACCAACTCCCCTAATTGTAGGTCTAGGAAAAGCCACAGAAATAGCTCAATCGCAAATGGAGGAAGATAGAAAAAAAATAGAGTATCTATCGAATAGACTATTTAACGGACTAAAAAAAACCATCCCAGATATCATAAGAAATGGAGGAGGAAACATCTTCCCAGGATGCCTAAACATCTCCTTCCCCTACGTAGAAGGAGAGTCTCTCCTTATGGCTCTACCAGAAATCTCCCTGAGCAGCGGCAGCGCATGTACCTCGGCATCCTTAGAGCCCTCGTACGTCCTAAAGGCCATAGGAATAGAAGAAGACTTAGCGCACTCCTCCCTAAGATTCGGAATAGGAAGATTCACCACAAAAAAAGAAATAGATTATGTAGTTAAGAAGGTAGCAAAGAAAGTAGAAAGACTAAGAGAACTCTCCCCGCTCTTCGAAATGGCATCAGAGGGAATCGACCTTTCCACCATCGAATGGGCAGAGCACTAATAGCATATCGCCACTACGCGTTTCATTATACACTCCTACGCTCTTCATTACGCGCCCCATTAAAATATAAAAAACAGTTATACCTATATTTATACTCACTTGAACCTTATTTTATTGCTTCATATATATACGCATATTTTTCGTAAAATATTTCTCGTATAATGCAGATTACTGCTTCTTCTTATGAGAAACTTGTTTCTGTGCATTCGTCATAAAGAAGGCAAATGATGCCTTCTCCACTAACTGACAAAGAAGAAAGTCTGTTCCTATAACGGATAACAGTCTAATCTTCATATTCCTAGGAAGAGGCACTAACTCCATCTGCGCATTTATATCCGGAGACATCTCTAAGGTACACGCCACCACCATAACAACAAGGAGCACTAAAGAATTAAAGAGTTTCTTATTCTCCATTAAACTCTCTCTAAATGGTCTCCCCACGTAATTCACCATTAAAGTGGTCACTTGAAGTGCCGTACTCAAAAGGAACATGCAGCTATTCGCCAAAGAAGGAGAGAACTTCTCCTGCAGAACAATAGGCCCATACCCCACTATTCCAAGGTATATAACGTAAAACGAAGCAATGTGTATAAGTGTCTGCACTATCACAGAAGTAACTATGTACTTCGTGAATATTCTTGCCACAGGCCTCTCTCTGCTAATTCGAGGAAGAGGCCGCGATTTCCCAAAGAAAGTAAATGCCAAAGCAGAAAGAATTCCAGCAGCTGTCATTTGAAAGTCTCCGTACCGTATGCCCATCGTGTCAAAGACACTTAACGTGTAAGCAGATAGCAAAGAGTTAAGAGCCAGCACCTTATACATCTGAATAGTGCTAACTAAAGCAGATCTTCCTCTGGATATCACATCTATAACGGACTGAAGAGATCCCGTTCTGGAGGTAAAAGGAGCAGCCACTGAGGCATCTCCTAACTTTACCTTAATCTCCTCATCCAATATAAACATAGTTTGTCCTATGTTTCCCGGAAGTGTAACGGATTTCGCTTTCTTCTTTGTTCCCTCGAGGAGAGCCAGTCCCACGTGCGCACTTTTTAAGGCTCCTACGTCATTCGTACCATCTCCGCACATTAATGTATGCTCTCCAGTTAAGTTAATAGTTGCTATAATCTTCTCTTTTATCTCTGGATTGGCCCGCGCAAAGACAGATGGCCATTTAAAGGTTTTACGGGGAGATGCTCTGTGCGAGGATATCCTTTCATTTAAGAACTCCTCTATTTCTTTATCTCCACTGTAACATGTTCCTCTGTAGAATCCTAATTGCTTTGCTACGCTAATAGCCGTCTTTTCATTGTCTCCTGTGATCATTACGATTTGATGGTCACTGGAGACGAGGTGCTCTATGGTTTCCTTTGCCTTCTCTTTAAGTTTTGAGTTGTAAAGAGCAAATCCCATAAATTTCATGTCTTTCTCGAGGTCTTCTCTTTTTCCGGAGCAGTTCTTAGAGAGTTCCTCTTTCTTTATGGCGAGTGTCAGTATTCTGTATCCCTCTGAGGCGTACTTCTCGTATGCGCCGTAGGAAGAAGGAATCTCTTTGAGGTACTCTTTAAGTACTTCTGGAGCTCCTTTCATTAAAATGTACCTGGAAGAGGAGTCTTGTGCTACTACGGTCATTCTTCTTAGATCGCTATCAAAGGAGAGTCTCTTTTCTATTTGGTACTCCACGTGATCCACTACTATCTTTGTATCTGAGAGGAGATCCGCCTTTACGTGTTCTATTCCGCAGAGGTCTAAGGGATCTCCCTCTATTTTTCCGTCTAAGAGGATGGCGGAGTGACAGAGCCCGAGGACAAGTTTAGAGGAGGTTTCCTCGTGCTCTACACGTTCCAACTGGAAATTGAGTTCTGTTAAGGTACCCGTTTTATCGAAGCAGCATACGGATATCTTTCCTGCGTAAGGTATTCTAAAGGGCTCTAAGCAATATACTCCTAAAGAGACTAATTCCTGTAGAGAAGAGTTAACTGCTATGGTGAGTTCCATAGGGAGCTCTGGAGGTACTACGTTGGTGAGTATCATAATGCACTCTAAAATGATCTTATAGGGAGTCTTTCCCAGAGAGATACTTTCTTTTACTACGTACACGCAGGAGCATATGGCGAATAGTAACATGGCTAGGATGAATAGATAGGCTTCGTAATTGTTTTCGCTTACTGTGTCCTCTGAGGATATCATGGACTTAATGAGTTCTCCTTGTTCCGTCATAAATCCTGTTCTAATTATTCTGCACTCGATGCCTCTTTCGTCTATTTTTAATATTTTTGTTCCTCCGTATACTATGTGCTTTTTGTGCTTTTGCGTGGAAAAGGGCTCATTTACTTGGGGAAGGGCTTCTTTTGCTACTGGAACGGCTTCTCCTGAGAGCATGGACTCGTTAAGGATGGCTGAGCCTTTTAGTATTACGGCATCTGCTGGTAACTGGATCTTTTGCGTAATGAGTAACTTGTCTCCTGGTCTTAGCTCTGTGCTGAGGACTTCTTCTCTTCCTTCTTTTGTGATTCTCACTATTTTTTGAGGAGATAAGTTGAGGCTTCTTAACTGCCTTATGTTTGTGAGCCTTTGGAAGACCATTCCTCCTTCAAAGAGAATAATTGAGAAGAAAGTGAATAGAGAGTACTTCCAGTACTCGTCGAGCATCCAGAGGAGAGCGCAGAATATTTGGAAGACAAAGAAAGGGGAAACGGCATGTTGCGCGAACATTCTGAGGAAAGTGGGAGGCTCTATTTTAAACTCATTTTTTGGGAAGATGCTCTTTTGCATGGCTGTGCGGTAGATTCTTTCTGTTACGGAGTCTTTGTGGTAGATGTCCATATTGTGCGCTAGATCTACTGCTATTACTTTAAACTGATTATTTTCCCAGATGAATAAATCGTTATCGAACTCGAACCACTTTATGGTTTCCTTTTTTCCTCCAAATAGAACTGTTTTTGTGGAAATGGAGGAGTATCCTCTTTTTGTTTCTCTTCCAATGCCTTGTTTCTTCTCCACTCTTACCATGTCCGCTAGATCTACTATGGGGACTCGCTGTAACTTGGAGAAATGGAAGATGGTGCTTCCCCAGAACGAGGAGAGAAACAGGAATCCTTGTATGAGGGCGAGGAAGAACATAGAGATGGCTGATGCTGTTGTATTTTCATCTCCGAAGGTATATTTGCTTGTTATCCAGTATACTAACGGGTAGAAGTACGTTGGCACTACGTAACTATGCGACCAGAATGGCCTTCTCTTAAATAATTCGAAGTTCATGAAATTTTTTTTATTTTTTTGTAATAAAGGAGTTTTTTTATTAAAAACATAATGAGGGACATAATGGGAATAGTTGGCTCTTCTATTCTTTGTGTAAAAAGTAGTTTTTTATTGGAAAGAGAAAATAAAGAATTTTCTTTGTTTTACGAGGAAGAAGGGGACTCTTTGTTTTTGCGGGTTAAGAAGAGTTTTTCCAGGGTATGTGCGGTGGAGATAGTTGGAGGGAGGAAGACTGGGAAAAGTGAATTTCTTCTTAAATTTTTGATAAAAAATAATCAATTATTTCCTTATTTGCTCATTACAAAGGGAGGTCTTCCTTTTGTGAATTGCCCGGTAAAAGCTGTTCATACGGTGGATTCCTTTATTTCTTCTGTTTATTCTGTTATCTCGAATATTCCTAATTATCCCACGGATATTCTGTGTATAGATAGCTTATCTACTATTCTGTATACGCAAGAAGGAATGAAGAGAAAAAAAGAAGTGTATGTGGTGCTTAAGCAGGCACTGGCCGTTGGAATAAGAATACTTTGCATTAGCAGCATTATAGAGCCTACTCCGAAAACATCTTCATTTTTTGATGAATCAATAGACGTAAAGTAATACGTACACGTACATATACTGTATAGTACATCAATTGATATGGTAATTGACACGTGTATTAGTATGCTAATTGATAAGTGTGTTGATGTGTGTGTATATAATGCCTATAAGGGATGCTACGGCTATGAACATAATTGGATAGATGCATCTGTTTAGATGGGCGGGGAGGGGCGTGGATCTGGTTTTGTATCTTTTTTGGAGGTCCTCAAGGTCGTGGAGCATATCGGAGCACTCCTGCACGCAGTTTGTTCCGGTTTGCGCGTATATCCTTTCTACGTCTAAAATGAGCATTTTAATGGCGGATTCTACCTTTCCTATCTCTATTCTTCTTCTTTCCTCTGGAGACAGTTCATTTTTCCTATTCTTCTCCACTACACAGGAGATCTCTCTTAATATTTGCTCTCTTCTTCTCTCTATGGCTTCAAATATTTCCTCTGGGAATATTCCTTCATCTATTGGGGACGTACCTATCTTTCTTACATCTATTGTTCCTATTAGTCCTTTTGTTTCTGCCTCTTTTCTCTGTAGCTCTACTCTTTTTAATGGTTCCTTCTCTTTGCTGTGTTCATGCATGCAAATTATCCTACCAAAAGAGCCTTTTTTTAGGAGCAAAAAATGAAGAGGATCCTGAGGCAAAGTGTGTTCCCGGCGTAGGAGGCACTTCCAGTTCTTCTTGAGGATTTACGTAGGAAATCGTCTTAATTGGAGTATTTGCTAGTCTTTCTGGAGTCCTTTCTATTGGGCTATCTTTTTCCTCGTGGAAGGAGGAAACGGAGCGGGTGAGCTCTGGAACACTTTTTCTTCTTTCTTCTGTAAGACTCCTTCTTACTGTTATCTCTGTGGAGTGTATCCTTTTAAGATATGTTGCACGCCAATGCACCTTCTTCTTTCTCTGCATAAAATTAACAAAGAGTTTTTCCGTTTAAGATTTATTCCTTTTGAGACTCACAGAAAAGAGCTTCCACTAGAGCACTCACTTCTATCGCTCCATCTTTCTTAGGAAGAAGGGATATGGCCAAATTGGCCTCTTTGGGAGTGAATTTCTGTCCGGAGGAGGTAAGAAGCTTAAAAAGTTCGTCTCTTTGTAATATTCCTGAGTTATTGAGTGAAATTTCCATTAGGCCTCTTCTTACTTCATCTTTTGTCATTTCCTGTGTCTCCTGGTGGTCTTCTTGCATGCTAATGTACGTCATATTGCAAAAAAATATAAGGAAATTTGTAAGGAGTATTGATTTAATTTTTATTATAATCTTAGGAATATTTATTTATTATGCCAATACAAGCTCATAGCCGCGGAGTGTCAAGTAGCAGGACAGTGGGCCAGGAGCCTAAGGGATTTTCCGGGGGAAGAGAAATTCAGAATTACGTGAAAAGCTTCAATTTGTACACGATACAGCTTGGCAGGCCGGGAGATACGAACATTGGAGGAGTTATTATGCTTCTTATGTTTTATTTTTTCTCTGCTACGTGCACGTATACATTTGTATCTTGGCTATCTCATGCGCTGTATGGTGGGCCAGCTATGTTCATTATTCCCAATCCTATAGGAGTTATTGCGTTCATTTTTATATTAATGGGATCTTCTTATTTTTTTGGCAAGAAAGTAGGACTTTCTTATGTGCAGAGTATGTATTTGCTCATTTTTTCCACTGTACATATACCTATTATTGGATTTATTCTCAATTTTTTAATGGTATTTATGGCATCTACAGTAATACGGACAATATACGACTTGGTGTCTTTGGTTTCTATTATTCTTGTTAGCTCACTTGGCGGGTACATTTTAAGGAGTAACTTCAAGAAGATATCATCTAATAGTGGAGATATGGACGAAAGAAAATTTTATATTAGAGAAATAATTACTACGGTGGCTGGGTTTATTGTTAATATAAGTTCTTATATGTTGTTCTATAGGTTGCCATTGGTTGTGAGTATATTGCAGAGTAAAAGATAGCGCGATGCAGAGGAGAATACGCACTATGTAATGCACTGTGCATTGTGTACTGTGCAGTATAGTACATTGTGTATTGTTCAATAAAACCATGAGTATATACAATAATGGATGTAATGTATATGTAAACATACAATAGATATGGAAATATTTTAAGATTATAAAAGATGACAGGGGAAGTGTTTGTGGAGTGGTGGGGGCGAAACATATGGGATATGTTTTGGAATTGGGGGAGCGGTATGGATTCGTCTATTTTATGTTGCCATGGATAAATGCATTATGTTGCAGAAAAATTTTAGATATTTAGATGCAAGTTAGAGCAACAAAGAAGAGCATGGTGCTTAAAAATATTTCTAAAGAGCTTTTCTTTGCTAAACAGGCTTTGCTTCTTCGCCCGCTTTCCAAGCCTGGGGAGGCGCAGAAATTTACTACGTATGGGATAATTTCTAACGTTTTATATTTTACTTTTGTTATGATATTTATTTCTTCTATTCACATAATGGTTATATTGAACAAAGAAAAGGAGTTTCACTTTTACTTTGGGTTTAATCTTCTTATTTTTTGTTTTTGGATTATGGTTCTATTATCTACTGTTATATATGAGTATATGCTTGGGTTTCCATTTAGAAAATCAATTTATGTTATTTTCTATTCTATAACTACGGGATTGCCCATTCTTTGGTTGGGAAGGATTATTGGAATATTCTATGAGGGAGTAGGAGAGTGGGACTCTTTGGTGTTTTGGGGAATCAGGATATTTGCGGCTTTTTTTGGGACATGTTTTATTTATGCAAACATTCAAGAAAGAAAGATTAGCGGGGCATATAAGGTTATTTCTCTATTTATTTGTATGTTTTTGCAATTGCTAATTATTCTATCTACAGAAGATAAGAAAGATTTGCTTATCCTCATTAATAAATTTTAATTTTCACAATGGTATAATAAGAGACAGCGTGGTAGGATATACGGGGTGTGATGTGATGTATTTTATTGGCATATGCTATTCTTTTTACTTAAGAGGTATTTTATTGGGCTTTTCTTTAACTTTTGATAATTTTAATTAATACGGAGAAATCTTTTATGTTGACAAATGACAAGTCATCTAATAGCTTGCATACGAATGATTAAAAAGAATTTATATTAAAAAATAAGTTTTGTAGAGAATGAAAGAAATTATTGGAAAAAATCAGGAAGTAAAGGAAATAAAGAAGGAAGAGATGAAAAAGGAGGGAAGTGCGCAGAAAGAAGAGTGTATCCAAATAGACATGGACATGGTTATTTCTGAAAGTAAAAAAATGAGATATTTAAGCTTTGGGAACGAGTTAAAACACATAAAAAAAGCTGTTTTGCTGCAGAGAATAAGGAATAGTGGAGAAAGAGGGAATTTTACTATTCTAGGATGCTGTTTCCAAATATTCTTTTCTTATGTTCTGCCTATGCTGATATATGCTTTTTCGTATACAATTATTGGGTGTCTTCCATATGGAGAAAAAAAAAATTGGAGTTTTACATATATAATAGAGAGTATTTCCTTAGAGTATTCTTTCCGATGGGTGCACTCGGTTTTTACTCCCATCCTTGTATATCTCTCTGTTTTTGACGAAGGACTGTTTTATACATTATATATGTGTGTTCTATCGCAGATGTACGTGTTTTTAGGAGCTATTCTATACGGGCTAGTTAACAAGAACACGCAGAAGCTAACTAGTTGTTTTGGCTTATTTTGCTGTGGACTGTCATTGCTTTCCACTTTCTTTGTTCAGAAGAACTTTATTAAGAAATCAAGCAATTACGGCGCTAAAAAATCGACCCAATACTTATTCCTTGTTTTATCTATGCAAACGCTTCTAACATATGGAACCACTATGCTTGCTCCCAGAATATTTATCTTTCTCAGATAAATCATTTATAAGTCCATAAAATAGATAGTATGAGAATGTTTTCTAAAGGAAATGCATGTAGTTCTATCTGTGTCCCAATAGTACAAAACATTTAGAAGCTTTAAAAATATTTTAAAAGACTTCCAAATATAGAAATAAAAGTATTAATTGGAAAAAGTTTAGGAAAATCTTGTTTATTTTAAAAGAGAAAGAGCTCTTCCAAGGGACCAGCTTATATCCGTAGGAATAGTTGCTGTGTCTTTAATGGGAGTAAAAAGACCTACTCCCAAAGCCTCCATAAACATAGTAGCATACATTACACTGATGCAGTCAAGATTCTGTGGTTTTGCAACTGGCCTCTTTGGGTTCTCAGGAAGAGATTTCGGCATGTTTTCAGAAGCAACGGGATTGCTGGCAGAGGATAAGCTGCGCGTAGAGCATACACTATTTGATATATTTTTTATATTCTGAAACTCTATTGTTCCTTTGTTTTTTATAACAGAATCTTTGTACTGGTTAAGAATTTCTGAAATAAAAGAAGAAACGAAAACAGTGCTCACCTGCGACAATCCAGGAGATACTTCTTTTCCCTTTGTTTTTTCGAGTATCATCATATTTAAAGATATTTTGATTAATTTTCTGCATTTTTCCATATCAAAGTTCTCTGCTTTCCACTCACACACCTTATGCGTGTCTATTTTTCTAATTCTCTCCAGACCAGAAACAAGGCCCATTCCTAAAAATGACCTAGACAGCACACTTCTTCTCCTCCCACGAACTACTCCATCGTGCATCCCAGGAATATCGCTATCTATTTCCAAGGATATTTGAGCTGAGCCTCCTCCCAAATCAATAATTGCAATTTTTTCTTTGATTTTTGTTATAAATGTTAGAGCTGCCCATGCATAGAACCCTTCTTCTTTTCCATCTATGACTCTCGCTTCTACTTCGTTTTTCTTAGTTACTTCCTGCAATACCTTTTTTACCAGCTTGAGGATATCTTCTCGCTTAGAGCTCTCTAAAAGGCGCAAGCCAGCTGTTCCATTAAATACTACAGGAAAGTCATATCCACTCATATGGCCATTGTCTAATAAAAATTTTTCTCCTTTCTTAAAAAGGAAATTAATATCTTTTTCAGGAGAAACACTCTCGTGTATCCCGGGAAGCACGCTCTCCAATGCATGCGCAAGCAACACATATCCCTTAGAGTCAAACTTATAAATGTTTAGCCGCGTTCCAGTCGACCCTCCATCAAACACCCCAATAAATTGATTCTTGTCCTTTTCCTCTTTCGCATGCTCCTCCTCCTTAATGTGCAGCGCTATATCTTTAATTTTCTTCTGGAGTGTCTGCAGGCACTTTAATCCCTGCACCACTCCCCCAATGGCCGTTTGTACTTCTATGCTAAGCTTCCCCAAGGACACTTCTATATTCTCTGGCTCTTTGTGCGACTCTTTCGAGCTCGCCAAGAAGAATAGCGCGCATGCTATCCAGAGCATCTTCATAAACATCAGAAGAAGTTTCTTTATTATCCCGTGAAACAAAACATTCTGCTACTTGCAGCAAACAAAAGACTCTTTTATTTTTCTAATTTTTGTGTTCCAGAATTAAAACTATAGAACCAATATTTCTTTTACTTTTGTGTTTAATTTTCATATGGAAGACTTAGAAGGCGCAAAGCTTTTAGAAGAATTTACGAGCATGCTGCAGGAAATGGGAATGGAAGGCCACAAGAAGGAGTGTATGTTTGCTTTATCTACAGAGCAAAAGATACAAATGCTTGAAATACACAGGAAAAACAAAGAAAAAACATATTCCCTTAATGAGCAGAAGATAGCAGAGCAAATAAAAGAAGCGAGGAGGCCCTTTAGCACATCGTATACGCTGGTGCACATTGAAGCGTGCGCGGAGCTCATGAATCAAGCGCGCTTAGAGATTATCTCTTTATGCGAGCAAAGAATAGAGAAGGAGGTGGAGAGTGGCATAATAGAAGAGGTATTAGGAGTTATACAAATGCTAGCTCCCCCGGAATGGAGAACAGAATCGCGAACTTATCTTTCCATAAGCGAGTCTAAACAGAACAAGCCAATATTTCTGCTATTGGAGCCCGCAGTAAAACTTTTTAGGGTGCTAATTAGGTCTCCAACAGTTATTAGAAAAATCAAAGAACAAGATAAAATTTTTTCATCAATAATTGATTTGTTTCCCTCGCAGTATATGGAGATATCTAGAGCATCTTTAGAGGTAGGGAATAAGTGCATGGACAAAATGATGCATTTAATACTCAAACACTTATTGTCTACGAAGGAGGCTCAAGATGCGCATATAAGATGCATTCCCTTATGCTCTCTGCGGATGAAGTACATAGTGGAGGAGGTGACGTATAACATATCTATAGGAAATACTTCTTCAGAGTTTTTTTCGGAGTTCTTGGAGGTGCTTACTGGATTCTATAACGAGTCTCCATTAATTGGCATAATGATTGATGGCATGCTAAGATTGTGTTCATTCTCAAAGACATTAAGTGCTGCCAGAGAAAAGCATCCAGAGATAAAGCAAGTCCTTATTGAGTTTATGCGCAAACAAGAGGAGTCGCGAAAGAATGCATCAAAAATAGATGTAAGAAAAATTATTGATCATATTCCAGAAAAGGAAAAAGAAAATCTAAACAGCATAATCAGCATAGTAAGTGTTCTGTATAGAATCAACAGCAGCCAACTCTACAAACTGTTGGAGTATGCAAAGAAAAGCATCTTAGAAGAACCCAATTTTAGAAATAAAGCCTCTTCTCTTCCTCTGGTACCCAGCAGAGAGAGTCAAGAGAAAAGTACCACAAGTGCGCATATAGATATGGTGCTTGGAAAAAAAGAAGATGTCGTATGCCGAGAGTGCAAGAAAAAGTGCCAAGCAAAAGAAAAGGAAGAAGACCTGCTCTCTGCAACAGTAGAGGCCAATAGAACACAAAAATCTTTTTTATCTCCCAAAAAGGAAATAGATAAGGAAGAAGAAAAAATTCTTTCTCCCCTTAGATCATCATTTTCAAAACTGTCCATTGGCGTATCTCCACCAAAGAATCTCCCAAAGTGTCCACCCAGTCCATTTGCAAACATAAAAGAAATTCCCAAAGCCCCATCTCTACCAAATATGCCCAAAGCACCATCTCTACCAAATATGCCCAAAGCACCATCTCTACCGAACATGCCTAAAGCCCCATTGCTACCAAATATGCCTAAATCCCCATCTCTACCGGGATTATCATCTACCAGCGCATCTAAAGTGCCTGTTCCCCCTATGCCACTATTTAGTGCACCTAGAGCACCTGGTATGGCGGGAGGTAATATGGGCGCTCCTCCTAATATGCCTTCTTTAGGAATGTCATCCTTAAACTCTTCTTCAGAGCTTACTGGACCGCGAGCAGAGTACATAAAAGAGGCAAACAAGCTAAAACCAAGTAACCCGCAGCAAATATCATATGATGTATACATTAGAAAGCCCCAGGGAAGCGGGTTATGGTCTATTTTAGAGAAGAAAGACTTAAGACTCTTCAAAAAAGAAGACTTTCTTCCCTTCTCAAGACAAGACGCATCAAAAGCCCAGGAAGTACTAACAAAAAAACCAAACGAAATAAGCCTTTTAAGCCAAAAAAAGTGCAAAGCAATAGAAATCAGTCTAGCTCGAGTTCGTGTGCCAATTAAAGATCTTGTATTAAGCATCCACGAGATAGATCCATATTTATTCACAGAAACCATACTATCCGGGCTGCTCTGCGCGTATCCCTCAGAAGAAGAGCTCGATTTAATCAGAAACTATGAAGCAAAGCTCGTTCCAGAGATATTCTACAAAGAAGCCCTAAAAATAGAACATTTCAAGGAAAAAATGATTCTTCTTCACTTAATAAGTACCTCCTCAAACGTAGAGAACGTTCTTCTTCCAAATCTTAAGAAGCTCCACACTCTGTGCGCCACTCTGTTAAAAAGCAAAGGCGTGCATCGCGTATTGCATATGACATTGGCAGTTATTAATATTTTGAATGCCACAAGAAGAAATGAAGGAGCATGGGGAATTAAAGTAGAAGCACTTAGCCGCATATCGGAGAACAGCAAGATAATGGAGCTTATAAGAAGGAAAGTATCTGAGAGCCCTCCTATTTCTGCAGAAGAGCACGAATTGTTAAAAGATAGCATATTGGTGTCCTTAGACATAATGGATGCAGAAATAATAGAGCTGCAGAAGAAACAGGAAGAAATAAAGAAGCTAAAGCTCACGGAGGAACAGAAAAAAAGAACAGAAAAAGTAATGCATGCCTTACATACGCTCAACACAAAGTACAAAGAGTTTAAGAAGTGCGTAGAGGATCTGCGCATATTTTTAGGAGAAAAAGAAGGAGGAGGAACAGGATTTATCTATACGTTTACCAAGTTCCTTCTTTCTACTTGCAAGGATGCATCCCTTAAAAAGTAAAATGATGTATTAAATTTTTTAAATATTTTTTTATTCCCTAATGAGGAAATTCTAATTTATTTTTTAAACTAGACTATCTTACATTGTGTCTCATGTTTTCCTTTTGCCTATTCTGCTTATGTACACATGGTCTTGCTCTAGAATGCCTTCTAGCGCCATGATGGCGGCTCCCATCTGATGAACCCATGCCAGAACCACTGTGTGGTCCATGTCTTCTATGCCCTAATCCATTACGCCGCGTACCATTTAATCTAGCGTGTTCTCTACGCTCTTGTTCATTGCGTCTCATAGCATTAACATCCCTGTTATCATTGAGCTCATCTGGACGGTTGCCTATGGGAGAAACTGGCCTTGGGACGCCATCTAATGCGCATCCTTGCCCACCTCTGGAGCAAGATGTACAGTTTCCATTTCCACAAGCATTCCTTCCATTATTAAGAGGATTAACTGTATTTCTCAACTGTTCATCATAATCTTCTCTATTTGGATCCGTTTGCGCATGCATCTGTTTAGAGCGACTATGTATTTTGCCATCTGGTCCTTTTTCTTCACTGCTTTCCGCCATCACTACTTCTGCATTTGTAACAGGAGCCTCATTTTCTCCTGCTTGTGAGCTAGAACTTATAGATGTAGATACTTGGCTGCTGCTGGAACCCTCACTAGTCATTTCCACTTGCTGTATTAGTAAAATAAGTATATATACTGCCAAATACTTTTTCCTACTACTTATTAATAAATGTGCCATATATAGTTAAAAAACAAAAATTATTTAAAGAAAAACCAAGAATTTAATCAGTTATCCAATTGGTTATTCATCTGATTCTCCTTAAATCTATTTTAATCCCATGGAACAAAGAACCAATATAAGAGTATGCTTTACCTCTTAAATCACTTTTCAACTCTCTTTTGGGAAATATCCGTTAGTACTTACTGAAAAAATATTTTTAACTTCTTAAAAAATCCCATTTTCTCCTTTTTCTTTGGATTGACACTTTCCTCGTGTTTTCCGCCCCCAGAAGACGCTTTCCCGTTCACAAAGGCCTCCTCAGCAGCTCTCTGCGGCATTGTGGAAATTGGAGGAGGAACTGGCGCATTGTCATTGCGCGCACCGGCATAATATTCAGAGGGCCATCTCTCCTCAACAGCTCTTTGCGGCATAGTGGAAATGGGAGGAGGAATTGGCGCATTATTGTGGTGTTTTTTCTTCGGCGTGTTCCTATACCTCATAAAGCGCTCTTTCGGCTGAGGGAAGCATTCGCAGTGTTCTTTGGCCCGCGCAAAAGCAGAATCCTCGCGATGCGTCTCAAAAGTCTCTGATTCCGCCAAAGAGTACTCCGAGCTATACTCCGAGTTAAAAGAAGGAATAGATGAAGATAAAGATGCTATAGATGGCGAAGGAGTAACTCCCGGCGTATAATCATTGTAATTGTATGCCTTTTCTATGCTAACATCCTCTGCACTTTTTACAGACTCATCTTTCACTTCTCCATTTAGCTCCACTTTTCCATTTAGCGCCTGGGCGTCTTCTGCTACGTACACTTGGTCTATGTACGGGATATTTTCTTGACTTGCAGCATTATAGCAATATTCCTCTTTTTCTATTTCTTCATTATGTATTGGCTCTATTTTACTTTTACTTTTGTAACTGTTTTTTACAGTGTTCTTATTTTTTTTATACTGTCCTCTTTTTTTTCTTAAGCCTGTTCCCTTGGTGTATCTCTTATTCTTTCTATGTGCATCCTCTCTGGCGCGCAGCTTATCAATGCATAAAGCATCTTCTGAAGGTGTTTCTCCGCAAGAAGAGTAGTTTATTAGCACAGAAATAACTAATAAAAGAATATAAACATTCTTTGTATATTTTACTGGGTATTTCATAAAAATGCAATTTTTTTTCTTTTTGATCATTTTTTCTTAATTAGGAAAAGACTTTAAAAATATTTCATTATGCATACTTATTACTTTAAAGTATATCTACTGGAACAATAAGTTATTGTGTTCAAGGAGATGGTATTTCTTGTTTCTCCGCACAAAAAAAACAAAAATTAATCTCCTGCCTAATAAAGTGGCTGCATTCCCCGCAGAGATTCGTTTTACACTCCGAGCACGTGTTCATAACGAGTTTCTCCGTGGAACATCCTCTGCACTCCGATTTTCCCTGCGGCTCATGGAGAGGAGCGGAATCCGTCCAATGAAGAGCCTTAAGGAGGTGCACAGAGCTACTTAGCACTTCCTCGCATATGGGACATATTCCAGGAAGATGGCACACTTTAGTGGAGCAGAAAGGACAAATATACCCGTATTTAGTGGGTTTTAAGTGACAGGCGCAAATAGACAGTTCCTCTATGCTCTTAGGAAACCCAATGCGCAGCATAGACACTCTGCTTGAGCTGCTGTACGGAAGAGGCACACACAGCAGCTCAAGCAGCGTGCCAAGATCCTCTGGAGCATCTACCACTCCAAATAGCCCTCCGCTATCCACGCTGATCCTCCTAAGTATCTCTAACTCTCCTCCCATGTGGATGCTGTGTATTTTAGCTCCTTTTCCAAGTAAAAACTCAATAGATCTACTGGGATACTTCCCGAAGAAAGAAAAAGAAGAAATAACGAGGACAATCTCCTTAAGAGATGCTCCCTCCTTGAAGAAGGCAGCAGATGAGTCCATAGCCGCCTCAAAGGAAAATCTTCCTTTTCCCTCTCCATGGGACAGCGCCTCTATAAGCACCTCTTCCTCGGATATAATCGATGCCACAAGTTGAGCGTGTCCATCGGATAGAACTATCATTCCCATTGTGGATAAGGGATTGCTCTCTGAGAACGCCCTGTAGAACTCAAGAAGATGTTTCTTTATGTGCCACTTCCTCGAGGGCAACATGTCTCTTTCCTCTACGCTCTCTGACATATCTACAACGAGAAGCAGTTTTCTTACTACTCCTCTTTGTACGTTCTCTGTTCTTCTATTTATCCTCAAATGTCCTCTTTTTTCCTGGCCATTCTGTCCGTCCCACGTGTTTTGGAACTCTTCCTCCCATCTGAATCTGTTCTCCTTCATCTTTTTAATTATTCGGAATTCTTTTGTTGTATTATGAAGAAAAAAGAAGTAGCTCTTACAACACAAGAGATAAATGCTCTTTTGGACTGTGCGTCTCTCGTGGGAGAAATAGCAGAGAATCCTCTTCTTAGAAGAATCTCTGGCTCCCTGGACTCCCCGGAGCACTACGAAATAATTCATTCCTTGGCGAGAGGAGGCCACAGTGAGGTATTCGTGGTAAAGGACGTAAGGGACAAAAGAGTATATGCCATGAAAAAGGTGCAAAAAACACATATTTTAGAGGATCCCCTGGTAAATCCAATTATGAGAGAAAGATCATCTATGATCATAGGAAGAGAGAGTAAATGGCTGCTTGGCCTGCAAAAATCATTCCAAGATAGTACGTCTTTGTACTTTTTAACGGATTTCATCTCAGGAGGAGATTTAGGGAGTCTCTGCTGTAAAATAGAAAGATTCACTGAGGAGTCCATTAGGTTCTTCTCCGGAGAGATACTTTTAGCGCTAAGCGAGTTGCACTCATTGGGCATGATACATAGAGATATAAAACCAGAGAATATTTTGATATGCTCAGATGGCCACATAAAACTAGCAGATTTTGGGAGTGTAGCCTTTTTAAACGGAGAAGACCACGGCGTAGTGGTAGGCACTCCGGATTATGTAGCTCCTGAGCTTCTGGAGATGACGAGGCAGTATATAACAGAAAAAGTAGACGTATGGTCACTTGGAGTAGTAGTTTATGAGTTATTCTTTGGAGAAACGCCCTTTTACATGGATACCATTAAGAAGACCTATCAAAGGATACTAAAAATGGAGTATACCATTGGAGAGTGCTCAGAGGAGCTTAAAGATCTTCTTCAGAGGATCCTGTGCCCAATGGAGAAGAGGCTCTCTGTTAAGGAAGCCATGGAGCACAAGTTCTTTGATGGGTTCGAGTTCCAGAATCCAGAGATGAATCCCGTAACGTACATTCCTCAGTTCCAAGGGGATGCCTCCATAGACAACTTTGAAGTAGAAGAGTTCGTGCATGCGCAAGGAGTGCCCCCTAAGCCCCTCGAGAACCTCCAGAACTTCCTCGGCTTCGGATACGATCCAACAGTGCGCCTCGTGCACATAATGGAGGAAGAAGACGTGGTCAAAGACGCTATAGTAGGCATTACTGTAGAGAAAGACGTGTCCACAGGCATTACCATAGAAGAAGATGTGTCAACAGGTATTATAGTAGAAGAAAACGAGGCCGAGTGCATTACCGTAGAGAAAGAGGTGTCCAGAGACGTTATAGTAGAGGAAACCATGTCCAAAGACCTTATAGTAGAGGAAGATGTAACCGAGTGCATTACCGTAGAGGAAGATGTGACCGCAGGTGTCGTAGTAGAAGAAGATGTGACCGAGTGTGTTATAGTAGAAGAAGAAAGTGTTGTAGAGGAAGAGGAAAGTGTTGTAGAGGAAGAGGAAAGTGCCGTAGAAGAGGAAAGTTCTGTAATGGAGGAGAGTGGAATAACAAAAGAAGAGGAGCCACTTTTCTCTAAGAAAGAAGAAGAAACCTCTAAGAGTATCCCCTTGGAACCTACTCATTTATCTATTACGGCGTGTGTTGAGCAGCCCATTAAGGAGTACCACATTCCGCAGAAAACAATTAACTATCTAACAGAGGTGGAGTCTCTTTTAGAGGACGGTCTAAAGGCACTAAGTGCCTTGTCACTAGCAGCCGCGGAGAAAGACATAGACACTATTATGCAGCAGAGTAAAGAGAGAGAAGCTCTTCTTATAGCAAAGAAAGAAGAAGTGGAAAGAAGAGAAGAAGAAGCCTCTTTTAGGTCAAAAAGAACAGTTAGAAGGCTACAAGCAGAATTAAGAGATTCTCAGAGCAGAATAGAAAGAGAGGTAGAAATAAGAACATCCTTAGCGGATAAAAAAAGCATTTTAGCAGCAGAGAACAAAGAATTAAGAGAGCAGATAAGAAGACTAAAACTCGGGTCACAAATAAGAAACTTTCCAGTTAAGCTCTACCAAGAAAAGAAGTGGATACCTACTGTTATGTACTTAGAGGAAGACTCAATACGCATACAGGACACCAGGCTTCCTCTGAACAAAATATACTTCCAGAGCCTTAGAAAGAATGAATTAATGCGCATGAACTCAAAGGGAGAGGCTTTGTCGTTTAAATTACTTCTTCCCATCGAGGAAGACTTGTCCACGGGGCACACGGAGTCATCTTCGGACATCCAGGGATCAGCAGCTGATGACTCCGTGCTAAGAAGCGACTTGGAGAAAGAGATGAAGATACTTGAGGGAATCGATAGGATTTTGCGCATATCCGAGGACGAGACATCTAAGAGCATTATAATGAAGCAAAAGATCGGAACAGAGAGGAAAATCAAAGAGATAAAGCAAATTCTAGCGCAGGGATCGCCAACATTCTCTGAGCCGAATACCGTAAAGTACAACAACCACACCTTTAAGGCTACTACATTTAATACGTCACTGCAAGTGTGGTGCCATGAGTGTAATAGGCCATTGTATGGGACCAGTAGGCAGGGCCTAATATGCAGAGGATGCAAAATAATATGCCACAGGGACTGCCACACGCTTGTGGAGTATTCGTGTGAGCTGCAACAGGCAATGGACAAGGGAACATCCATTACTCTTATGGCCAAGCACATTGAGGATAAGGAAAGGATTAGGGATATTATTGGAACCAATCAAGGATAATATTTAATTATTGCTGTGTTCTTATTTATTGGAATTAAAATTTTCTTTCTTATTGATTACAGATTGGGAAACATTGATCAAGTATTTTTAGTAAATGAAATTTTGTATTAAAAAGCATAAAGTAATTAATTGTTAATTAATAGTTGTATGATGAGGGTGTATTTAATAGCACTGTGCTGCGTGGTAGGGAGTTTGTGCCTTGGGGAGATGGAAGTAGAGGAGTACATCCGGGTAATAGATGGGTACGGAACATTTTCTCGGGTTATTGATACACTGCGTGTTAAAGGAAAGAAACAGGGAGCGGGATGCTTGGGAACACAGGTGAGTGTGAGCGGAGTGCAGAAAATGTACTATTACGATGAGTTTGGAAGTATTGATAAGGATAGGAAGTATAATAGGGAAACGCGGCTTATTGGGTATAGGTATCCTGTGCAGAATAACGAAAAGATATCATTTACTGTGGAGCGGGTAGGAAGTGTGTGGCAGGAGAAGATGCCTTTGTTTTTTTGGGAGAGCGCGGGATGCCTTCGGGAGGAAAGATCATCTTTTCCTTTTTTTTGGAAAGACGTGCGAGAGGCGCATGGAGTGTCTTGTGAAAAGTTTTTTAGTGATCAGAGAATTGGAGAAAAAAAAAGAATTTGGAACTTTTCTTCTGTTTTTGTTCAGTGCGTAATTGGAATCTTAACGGTTTATATGATTGGTGCAAAAAAGAAATAATTGGTTTATTAGGCAAATAAGCGAGGTGACCAATTGGAGGAGAATGCAGGAAATGATTCTATTCGTGAAAACCTTTAAAAAAAGTATATAAAGATATGATTACCTAAAAGAAAATGAAATCTGTTACTTGTATGCAAAAAACAAAAGTTTTTCTTCTTATTTTACTTGTTTTATCTCTTCTTTTCGCCCCAATAGATGCTAGACTCTTCCGCAGAAGAAAGAAGGTAAATGTATCAGGAGGAGGATCAAAAAAACCTACATATGGAGAAGCTCCTCCCCCAAGTACCTTAAATGTGTCCCTAGGAGGAGGAAGCTCTAACCCGTAAAAATACACAATAAAATTAGTAAGTAAAGCCTTTGGGACTTTTTATTTTTTATAACGGACTTTTCCTTATGCAGTCATTGTAAAGCCTATTCCTAAAATAGTTTCTGTTCCCTCTAGAAGCTGTCCGCTAATGTTCAAAGAGGCTCCTTCTCCTATTTGTATATCTGAAACTACCTCTAAGGTCCCATATGTATCTATGCTTACACGAGTGGTAGCTGACTCTCCTATTACAGAAAGACCCACTGCCGCCTTAACAGCCTCCATGGACAGCTTCTTTCTCTGGAGCATCTGCTTGGCATCCAATAGAACTTCTGATGAAAATATCAATGAATCATCGTATGCCTTCTGCATAAAGCCTCCCACTTGCCCAGTGGACTGGATCAGCCCCAGAACATTCCACGAAGAGAAGATCTTCTCAAGAATAAACGTATGAACCATTCCTGTTCTGTACGACGAAAGCTTTTCTTCAGAAGTCCTTGACTTTTGGAAAGACAAAATACTTTCTACTCCAAAATGCAGAGAGGAAGACAACCTTCCCACAATAGAAGATGAAACCATGCCTTCTTCTATGCAGCTCTTGCTCTCTCTTAAAAACTTAGATACCTTGGATTTTTCTGGTAATGAAAACTTTTTAGAGAAAAATGAGCTTTCTCCAATACAAGAATAAAACTTTTTCTTTGTTTTAGAAAGAAATACCTTTTCTATTTTAGGATTAATTATTTTAACAGAAATAGACCCATACTCGTTAGCCCGCATGTATCCCGCATCAAAATATCCTTCTTCTCCAGGTATGTTCATATATGTTCCAAAAAGTCCTCCTGTCTCTTTTCCCGGCATAACCTTCCCAAGGAATGATCCATTCGCATAGAGACCCACGGAAAACACATTTTTAAGCCAATTTAGCGTATAATTCGCATTTATACCATTCTCCGAGTTGGAAAGAGAAAAAACAGAGTTACCAAACATCTCTTTAGCTATATCCAGCTTGTGTCCCTTAAACACATAGTTTCTGATCTTCTGTCCTTTGCTTCTGCTCATCATTTCGTCGTAAAATGGAGATGCTCCCTTCTCTCTGTTCTGCATAAAGATTTTACAATTAAGTTTCCGATTTAATTTTTTCTGCGCATGAGCCTCAGCACCGCACAGATGCAAAGCATCATCGTAATATTTGGAGTATCAGGAATAGACAAAAACACGCTCATAGATCTCCTCAACAGAAGAGCGCCCGACGCATTTACCCACGAAAACATCCAAATCCAAGGAGATGTTCTTTTAGGAAAGATGAAGAGCATAGAAGAAGCAAAAAAAGCATCTTCTAAGCTCTCAGGAATGCTTATAAACGCAAAACGAGCAACCGTTCTAAGCTTAGACAGAGTACATGCGCTAAGCCGAATAGGAGAAAAGGGAAAAACCGCTCTAGCTGCATCAAAACCAGCAGTTAAAAAGCTCTCCGGAAAAAAAGAAATAGACCAGTGGAAGCAAGAGATAGATGGAGAACAGTTCCTTATTTACAACGAGGGAGTTCTAACAAACTACCAGCTCTCCAAGCTCTTCTCCTGCAAAGCCACCCGCTCAAAGCCTCTCCCAAACAGCAAACTGCTTGTGGAGGAAGATCTGGTGCTCATACAGAGGCAAAAGAACATATTCATATACGGAGGCACTTTAGACCTACTAGATGGCCATGTAGAGGATGCTGTTATAAAGTACTTTACAAAAGGAACTATTTTCTTCATATGCACGCGGGTAGATGAAGAGACGCATAAATGGGAAGGATACGACATTTACACAAAAAATCTGTTTCTTCGTTTAGAGCTCTCCTCAGAAGGCTCCTTTTACATTTCCAGAAAATGCACACACTACGCCGTGGAAGACAAGGGAGAAGTTAAGATGTTCAGTGCTGCTCTAAATGAGCTAGTGTACCAGAACCACTTAGAGCTCAGAGAGCACGAGAAAGTAGAAGTGTCATTCTCTCCGCTGGATAATGTTGTTCTATTCTCCAGAAACACATCCGTGGGAATAAGATTCGTTCTCTGCTGCCTGGATACAGGAGAAACCCTTAGAACAAAAGTATTTGCTAATGTTCTGGACTACTCTGTTGAGTACCTTCAAGATGAGGTATCCATTATATACAAGAGGAAAACTGGAACAAAAATCACCACGTACATTGACATTTGGACTATCTCAGACAATTCTGTTATAGCAAAGGCCTTAGGGGAGGATGTGCAAAGAGTGCATCTTGCCTCAGAAATGCTTGTTCTTTCATTCTCTGCATACATTAAGGTGCTTTCTAGAACGAAGAACAGACTAACAGAGGCGAGAGTCATAAAGGGATCTTTTGAATGCATTGCTCCGGGAAGAGTTACCGCTGTTCTGGGAGAAGACAGGCTTATGCTTCTTGATAAGAATGGAGTATCTTTAAGAGAGCTGCCCATGCAGAGCGTAGACAGAATAGAATGGTCACCATTTGGCTTGTTTTTGGCACTGATAGATGCGGGACAAGTGCATATACTTGATCTTTGCGGAAAGGAAATCTTTGTTTCTAATATCACGGGAGATGATGCATTCTTCTGGAGAAGAGCTATTTCTCCTGTTTCTAAGGACATGCTCTCGCAGGAGGACATCCTTAGATACAAAGAAGAAGATACAAGAAGAAAGCAAGAGTCAAAGAAACAGCTAATAGAAGAGAACAAAGACTTAATTAGAGAATGGAAGGCCTTTTTAACGGAAATGAAAAGTATGTTTTATGCGTCTGTTTCTGCTAATTGAGTATTTGACAGTTAATAAATAAATATACTTTTAATTATTAAATGTTTTGTAATTATTAACTATGTGCGTTAAAGCTCTTCATTAATAAAATATTTTATGAGCTCACAAGGCAGAAGAGGCTTTATGTTTTCCAATGAGCTGACGCGGGCTCTTGAGCTGCTGGTCGAGGCGCACAAGAACTCTATTTTAATGCATGAGATACTTTCTATTGTGCAGATGCATAGACTGCACACAATGAAAGTGCTGCACTCTCTTAAGCCTCTTATTAAGAAAGAGGATAAATGCGGAGAAGAAGCCTTAATAATGCTTCTTGGCGTATACTGCGCATTTCCTGATTTAATTGAGACGCACATACTGCTTGCTCTGTGTAAAACTATTCCTGAGAGCAAAACAGTTCTTCTTCTAATTTTTAAAGTGCTTTTATGTTTTTATGAGATAGATGGGAATATGGATATTGCTATGTTCCTCGAGCAGTACATTGACCAGAGAATGGGAAAAGACACAGAACTAGACTATCTTTTTATTTCTCTTATCTGTGTCATTACCGAAAAAGGAAAAATTAACAATCAGTTGATTACTATGATTCAAGATAAAATAGAAAAGGTCTCTAATAAGACTCTTTCTCCTAAACTCATCTACCTATCGGGTCTTTCTTCTCTCCAGTACACTCTTCCGATCTCCTACTTGTCCATAGATAATCCTATTCTGTATATTAGAATAATGGATGCCATATGCTTCTGCGGGTCTATTTGCGAGAAAGAAAGGTTTTTACAGATAATTCCCAAGGAAAAAGACCAATTTGAGCAGATCTTTTCACGATACATACATAAAGAAGAGCTTCCCTTCATGTACAACAGTCTAACAGATGACCAGAATGACCTATACAATGTGTATTGCATTCCAAAGGTTCTAAGGGAGTTTGTAGAAAACCCAAATAACACAAAAGAAGAGATAGAGAAGATAAAAGACATTATTAGAACATATTTGCTAAATTGACTCAATGCAACATACTGTGCACACATCTACTATAAGTAGACACTATACATTTTATATCACCCCAATAAAGCAATTAAATATTAAAAAAATAGTAGAATTTTTATGGAATTAGAAAAGAAAAACGAAAAGCATCCGCACATACAACAGGCTCTTCTTTCTATTCTTCCTGAAAGCCTTGGAAAAACCAGCGAAATAGAGATTCGATTGGGAACCATTATAGATAAGTATACGGGATCTAGATTAAGCATAGAAACCCCGCATCCGTGTCTTATAAAGAAAGCAGAAACATTGAGATTTGAGGCATTCATAGAGCAGAAGGATTATGATACTCTGAATAAGCATTTCCAAAATGAGTTCCAAAAAAAAGAAAAGAAAATCATTTTGGATACTCTGCTAAAGGGATGCAGAAGATCCGAGATAACTCATGTAAATGGAGAGCGATCGAAAGAGCCTCCCATTTTAATCACAAAAAAAAAGATGGCAACAGTTGACATCTTTTGTCCGTCTTCTACTTATGACTTAAGAATCGGCATCAGTGAGGAAATCATTAGAGAAGACACGGGATCTATGCCTATTTCCTTTGGCACGCGAGAAAAAAGAAGAGACACATTCTTTGGCGAAGGCTATGTAATTGATGCATCCCACGTGTTTTCCTCTATTAAGTCATCTTCGCAGAAGCAGGAAACATACGAGGTTGAGGTGGAAGCAGACAACCAGAAATATTCCCAAGAAGGATTTACAAATATTCTTTTAAATCTTTTATGCGTTTTAGAAAAACATGTTCCAGAATAAATATGTGAATGGTTTTTATTTTTAAAAAATAAATGCATGAGTATGTAGTAAATGTAGTGGCACATGTAGACCACGGAAAGACCACTTTTATGGACAATGTATTGGAGCACATAGGAATATTGAGCAAAAGCACAGCGGGAGAGGCGAGACTGCTAGACTCCAGGAAAGATGAAGTAGAAAGAGGAATGACCATGAAAATATCACCCATTACCGTTAGAGTTGGGGAGAGCGCAATAACCTTTTTAGACACTCCCGGGCATTTGGAGTTTAACTCTTTGACTCTTTCTACGTTTATTATCTGCGATACCTCTTTGGTGCTTGTAGATATAGTAGATGGAGTAACAGAGAGACTTAAGGGGTTACTGGAGCAAGTGAGAGAAAATAGAGGAAGAATTATTCTATGTATAAATAAGGTGGATGTTCTGTTGAAAATGAATGTGTCATTAGATGAAATAGAGTATAAGGTGGAGGAAATAGTTCAGGAGGTAGAGAGAGAAATAAGCCATTCTGTTAGCTGGAAGGAAGGAGGCGTGGTTATATGCAGCGCAAAGGACAACTGGGCGGTTTCATCTGCGAGCTGTTTATCAAAAATATTGGGAAAGCCCCAGGAAAAAGAAATAACCGTTAAAAAATCTTTATCGCTAGCAAAAAAAGTGTATGAGCTAAAAGAAGAAGAGTTGCTGCGGATAGCAGAGCGAGTGGAGATGACAAGAAACAGGCAGATTAAAAGATGTCCTAAACCAGGAGAAATACTCTCGCACATATTCGGATTTTTTTCTGTGATCAGCAAATCAATAATTAGAGAACAAAGTGAAGAGAGCTGTTCTGTGTATAGAAAAGACGAAAAAGAGTATCCCGAGAGCGTATTGGGAGTGATATGCGCAAACACCTTAGTTTTAGGAGAAGTAACAGGCATTCTTCGGCTGATGAAAAATAGAAGAATAGCAGTAGGAGACGAGGTATGGGTACAGGAGGGAGAAGAAACAGAGAAAAGAAAAATAACAAAAATAATTAGGTTTTTAAAGAACCAGGAAACAGTAGAGGAAGGAACAGGCCTAGTAGGAGTGCAGGGTCTTTCCTCAAGAAAAAGAGGAGTTTTATCGCTGGAAATAACAGAGGAAGTAAAAGAGTTTTATAGAGCCCTTCCCTGGAAAAACTTTTCTCCTCTTTTTATTGACATTATACGGTGCAGCGATGAAGTATTTCCAGAAGTGCTAAGAAGAGTCTCTCTTCTTTCCAGATGTGAGCCAGGGATGTTCTGCTCTCTTACGGAGATGAATGAAATAACAGTACAGAGTGATGGAAACCTTCAGCTAGACAAGATCAAAACAGATCTAGAGGGATTAGAGTATAAAATAGAAGAGAACTCTTCAGTCCACTATGAATCCGTGGAGGGAGGAAAAGGCTTTCTTCAGATAAACAACCATGTCTTCTCTATAAAGTTCAAAGGGCTCTTCTCCGATAATGGAGAAAGAAACACCATGAAGGATAATGCATGCGCCGTACAATATGGAAGAAACACATACGGAATATTTTCAGCAGATGTGCCTAATGAAATAAAAAGAGTTGTAGGATCTTTAATGAAAAAAGGTCCTTTTCTCCATTCACCGTGCATGGATCTTCTTGTTACCGTAGAAAAGGAAGATGAAAACATCTCTTCTACAGCAGATATTCCACCCATTTATGGACATATTAATTTAGAAAATACCTCTATATCAGAAGAAGAATCAAGTTCTTCAGAAAAACAATATGAACAGCTCAATGCCGCTTCAAAGCCCATACACACCTCTTCCATATACTCTATTTATTTAAACAGCTCTCCTCGCTTGCTTCTCAATCACACAATGGTTCTTCTAAGCATTCCGTCTTCCTTTTCAAAAAGCATATCTATATGCATCCCCAACTACCAAGCAAACATTCTTTCCTCAGAGCACACTGATAAAAGAATCTTTTTCAAGATAAAAATACCCATTCAGGAGATTAGAGGGTTTATAACGCATATTCGCTCGCTTACAAAGGGAGAAGGAAATGTTCTTCTGGAGAAAGAAGTATTTTTCTCTCTTCCCGAAAATAGAGCCTATGAGGACCTTCTTACAGTGAAAATAAGAGAAGACAAAGGAATATATGAAAGAGAAAAAATTTTCAACTAATAAGCTAATATTATTAAAATAAATAAAATTTTTACAAGTATCCAATGGCAAGAAATGCAAGAGCTCCAACTAGAAATCCAGTAAGAGACCGCCCGCATATGCGCATGGGAAAGAGAGAGCCAATAGAGTCAGAGCAAAATCTAATTAAAATAGGAGAAGCCTCGCACCCAATTAAAGACTCTCTTCTTCTAGTAATCAAACTAACCGAAAATACTATTCCATACTTCTCCGCAGGCATTTATGGAGAGGGAAACAGAAGAATAGCCTCGGTGCATGAGATATTTGGAAAACTCGACGAAGAAGCCTACTGCTGCATAAAGATAGAAGACAGACTTTCTCCAGAATCTTTCGCAAAAGGATCAATTTTCAGAGCGGATCGCTTCAAGTGTCTCACCTTTGAGAGAGTCAAGGGAGCCAGCCAGGTCTCGGGAATACAGGAAAAAAAGAACTCGAAAGTTCCCCAGCCCTTCAAAAAAGGGCCTAGCTCCAAGTACAGAACCAATGCACAGAACCAAAGAGTAGCAGAGTACGCAAAAAACGACGTAAGAAAAAACATGAAAGAGTACAAGCACAGAAAAACAGAGTTTATCTCCAAAACCATGGAAAAGAGAAAGAACCATTTCAACAAAAAAAGCAGAATCACTTTTACAGATTAAGCATACCATTGCGCAAACGATTAAAGCATATAAATGTCTAAATCTTTAATAGAATTAACACAATAAAAATATTAACTTAATATACTGCCATTTTAGCTCAAGCGCCCTGGTAAGAGAACAAATTGCCAAAAGCAGACATACTTTATGCAGGGGCATGCGCAGGCACAAAAGCATATTGCGAAGTACAGGCCTATAGCAATTTATCCTAAAAAAATAAAAAATTGTATGAACAAAGAAACGATTTTTACATTCGCAATGGGCATCCTCTTTCATCGAGGAGCTCTCTCTCCCCCCAATGATAGGATATCAGGTATTCTTTCTATTTGCGCATTTGTTATTGGGTGCCACAAAAGCTTGGGCGGTATTTTAATTCAGAGTTTTGTCGAAAAGGTCACAGGAAAAAGGCCTACAATGTTCACAGGGCTTTTCTTGTTGATTTGCGCTATTTTTTTCTGCGAGGCACTTATTGTGCACATGGTGGTTCCTTTTCTCCCCAAAATACTTGTTTCGGCCGTAGAAAGAATTGGAGGAATATTTATTGGTTTGGCTATTTTTCTTATTATATCCTCTCTCTGGGTGCTTTCCAGATGCGACATAGAGACATGCGTGTATACGGAGCAGGGAATATACACGTATATTCGGCATCCGTATTACGTGGGGCTAGGATTGCTATACATAGGCTGTTGTTTAAGCATATGCAACATATTTTCCATTGTCTTGGCATTCTACATTTTCCGCGTGCACATTACTGAGCATATACTAAGAGAGGAGGCATATCTGTTACAAAAAAACAAAAGCTATCTGTTATACAAAGAAAGAGTATGTCTGGGCATTCCCAATTGGTTCAAGAAAATGAATACTCCAATGGATGATCCGGAAAGTAGTTCTGTACATAGCATCAGCGCATTTTAGGAAATACAAGATAGACCACGTCTAGAACACAACTAGAGCTATTAATTAGATATTATTTCTGAATTAGGATATATGAAAAAAAGACGTATATATAGGAGAAGCATTAATCAGGTATGTTTACTTGGAAAAATGTTCTGATGCTTACTGCCGTGGGGTACGTAAAGTGTTTTGGCAGGTACCACCCACACCCAGCTATGTACCAGGAGGAGGTGTTTATTAGAACCACTCAAGAGAATGAATTATCACATTCCGCAAACAATTTGCTTTATATCGATCACAAGCAGCGGCAACAGCAGCCCAACAACAATAACAACAGCTTTGATTCTGAGTATGAAAGTGTCTCTGAAGAGAGCGAAGATCCTAGAGATGATTCTCTTTTAGTTAAACAAGGCTATGTTATCAAGCAGTATAGCAGAAGCATAGAGTATCCCGTTCCCGGAGACGAATCGCCCCAGAAAGACTCTGCAGTAGAGAAGAATACTGAAGAGAAGGCCGAAGAAAAGGCTGAAGAGGCAGATAAGAACGCTTCAGCAGTAAATGACCTATTGTTATATGAATCAGATAGTTCTATAGAGGAAGAAAATTTCTCAGAAGAAAAGAAACTAGTTGAGGAAGTAGTTAAAGCCGCAGTTGAGAAAGAGGTAAAGGAGAAAGAAAAAAAACAAGAGAAAGAACAGGAACAGGATCAAGAGCAGGATCAAGAGAAGGAAAAAGAAAAAATAGCAGAGATGGAGTATGGCGGATTCAGCCGCCCATCATGTGGAGGATGTGCGCTTAGTGAAGAAGAGCAGAGACCAAATCCAGAAGTGCCTAGGCCACAACAGCCAGTATACCAGCAGCCAGTACAGCAACCTACCCAGCAACCAAATAATGTTCAACCACAAGGCTTATCTATTGAAGTAATTCATCTGTAAGGAATGAGATAAAGGTGCGTGCTATCCTAAACTCTATTTTGGTATTGAATAAATACACACTAATTCATTTTTTATGTTTAAACATTCAAAATAAAAATTTTATTATTTTGATCTTAAAAAAGCATATAAAGTTTTTTTACAAAAAAAGATAAAAAAGTATGAATATGAATAATAAACTTAAAACTCGGAGACAGGTGGCCAGCAGCAGCCAGCAAGAAAGAAATGTAGCTGGCAGAAGCCAAAAAGGAGCAAGTGTAGACGGAACAGCTCCATTGTTTGATGGAGTGATAATGAATTCAAAAATATACGAAAAGTGGTTAATTGTAGTATTGCCTTTCATTTTGCTTATTGGATCGAGTATTTTTACAGCTGCGGCTGTTGTTTTAAACATAGATAACACCACATTAGAGGAAACACACCTTATAAAACGTGTTTTGGTACTGGTAATAATGAGTTCTTCTATTGCAATGCTTATTACAGCAGGTGCAGCTTTACTTAGAAATAAGAAAAAAATTAAAAGTATAACTACTATATTTAAGATATTTTTATATAGTTCTTCCATTGCAATAATATGCGCTATTACAGCGCTTTTGCTATGCAATAAGTTAGATGCCGCTGTTATTCTTTATAAAGGAGGAGCGTTTATTCTGTCATCAATTTTTATGTGTCTTGGCTCTTTTATAGAGGAAAACGGAATATTTGTCAAAAGAAATGGTCCTTCTAATAGAACTACACAGGGTAGTTTTTGGATTGTTTTTGGAACGCTTTCTATATTTACTATACTAGCAATGGCTGTGTTCTTTGCATTTCTACACGGAAGATCCATTCCAAAGGAGATGTTTGGAAATGGCCAATTACAAATTGGATGGCACTCAATGGATATCATTCAATAGGTGTCATTCAATAAATCTATTTAAAAAAATATAGCTATATAAAGAAAAAATGCACGCTATATAATAAATATATTTTTTTCCTATATACACCCTATTATGTGAAAGCCCCGAAAAATCTCTGGAGCCAATAAAGGAAAATTTTTCTAAAAAAGGGAAAAAAATATTTAATAGCGAAAAAAATTTATATTATGCAGAAATTTAGTAAACGATTACAACTATCAGCTATATATTCTGTCATATTCGGGATGTTTTTAGCAGGAACATGCGAGGGCATGGGGATAAATCAATCCAAAGACTTAAACCGAGTAGAAATGCCCAAAGGACCAGAACAAAAAAGAACCTCTAGTGGTATACAGCGAGAAGTAGATCCATTTTCAACGTTTAGATCTTCTCAACACTCCAAGAATAATTCGCAGAGCGGATCGCAAGAAAGCCAGCGCAGTTCAATGGATGTAGAGAGCATATTTGATGATTTCGATAAAGATTATCACCATTCGTCAGCTCAAAATGCGCGTCCATATAATGCGGCCGCGTTTGATCAACAAAGTATCTCTAGTGAAGATAATGAATCAGAATTTGCATCTGAAGTGAAATTCAGAAAAGTCCCTCCTATTCCCCCCATCAGAAACCAATCACTTAAGACAAGCAGAGGATCCATTTTTTACGCAACCGAATGCAGTCCTCTAAAGCTAGACTGTCTCTGGTCGAAGATTGTCAAGATGGCTATCAAGCATCAGATTTCGCCAGACAGCAATCCTGACCTAAACATTCTAAACATTGCTCCAGATACACAGATAAACATTGCAAGTATCTTTGACGCGCTTCAAAAAAGCTCCAATCTTTTAAACAATGCATACCATTCTATGAAATTAAATAGTGTTCTTCCAAAGGACAAAGACGGCATGTTAAACAGAATGGTTACCTATAATCAATTTATAGAACGAGAAATATACAGCTTAATTCTTGGACAGAGCAACATAGATATTTCTAAAAAGCTTGTATCGAAAATAACCATGCTTTTCTCTTTTCCTTACCAAGACATCGACATATCGCGAAGTCTGTTTGCAGATCCTAATGAGTTCGTCAATATGCTATTGGTCTACAGCATTTTATGTAGCAAAATATACACCCCTCAGTCTCTGGAGAATAATGAGCATAATCCTCCTCTTCTAGTAGACCAAAAACTTCCCGCGCTTTTTAAAGATCGAGCCCTCCAGTGGATCAGCCTATTGACTCCTCAGAAGAAGAAAGAACTTGTACTCGCATTTGAAGCTATTTTTATAACAACCGAACAAATAAGCACCAGTGCTATATGGAAGGAGAAAAATGTAGTTAACCGAATAATTAATAAGAGAACAGAACTTAACAAAAAAACTCTAGTTGTTGGAAAAGATTCATTAGACATTATTAGACCTTTAAGTGGTGTATTTGCTCCCTTACATCCACTGTTTTTTATTATAAGACAAAGAGGAATGAAACTCATTTATTATAAACATCAAACCATGGAAGAAGAAGGATATGTAGTGTTATATGATTGTGATAAAGGCCCGACAGACGACGACATAGAGTTAACTATGTGCTTAGAACTATGCGGTACCACAAAAAACATAACAATGTATGCGCCTCCAAAGGATAGTGCCAATATGCTCACATTGGCAGTTAAGAAAAGGCTTTTAGACTATGTGCCTAACCCAGCTATTAAAATAACTCTTGTAAACTCTTTAAACTCTAAAAAGAGCATACATGGGTCTGATGGCAGTATAAAAATGGTTAAGAGCAGAAATAAGTACGTAAATAGAATAACAACCTTCTTTGGTTACATCTTTACAGTCACACTCTACACTATTATGGGACTGGTTTTATTCTTAGGGAATGCATCTTTTGTTTCATTTGTAATTCCTGCACTTATACTTATTTTTACACTGTCTATGCTTTATTTCGAGAGAAAAAAAATTGCAAAGACCTATATAAAACCTTTTAGGTTGGCCGGATTAGCTGTTGCTGTATTTATTTTGAGCTATCTGTTTTATAGGATGGTACAAACCACCCAAACATCTACAGATAGTCAGAGTGTATATGTGTTTGTTTTTTCATTTGGTCTAGTATTAGTTGGATTGGGAGTAGTTTTTATGTGGATATCCTCCATGATGCCCAAAAAAAATTCAAGATTCTCATCTATAGTTAGAAAGATCTTTGTAATATTTTTATTAACATCTTCTGTTATTTTAGCAGTTCTTCCATTGGTGGCTTACATTATTGGGTTTGACATCGATGGATATTTCTTGTTTAAGGGACATGTTTGCTTAATTTCTGCTGTTCTTCTCTTGATAGGGTCTGTTATTAACGCTGATATAAACAATGGAAGTGTTAAGAATAGAGAAATTACAGAGGGCGCCCGCATAGCAAGCATACATACTAGGTTTATCGCGCTAGCCTGTGCTGTTCTTATTGTTGTTTTCCTCTCATACTTTATAGCTTCTGATAAAATGCTTCCTAATATTCAGCCCAATGCTGAAACCACATCTTACATTACAACGCTTTTCTCTCTCTTTACAAAAGCCAAAGGTATGTTATTGACATAAATCTATATTTTTGAATAGCGCAATAAATTAAGCTATTTATAATATAAAATTTTCCAGAATGTTAGACAAAGTATTTTTATAAATAATAGTAAGGTTTCCTTATTTAGAAAACATAAAAAAATTTTTTATAATTCTTGATGACTAGGTTCTTAAGAAGAAAGAGCCATTTTCTGTTTCTTGTTGTACTTCCTTTTCTCTATGTAATGGGATCTGCTGTGCCAATTAAAGAAGATACAGGTATTTTAGATAAAAGCATGCATTTAACTGACCAACCCGAGAGAGAAAGCAATACTTTAGAATCATGTACGGTTTCTAATGTGAATTCTGAGTTTGCGCAGTCATCTAAAGAGAAAGACAATGCAGAGATGTTATCTGCAGAAGGAAGTGTAGGTACTTTAGTACCAGATAGCTTACTATATTTTAAGATACCTTCTACAGTGGTAAATAATGTCTCTTCTTCTTTGGAAAAGGTTTCAGCATCTGCTATAGTGGCGAATGAAGAAATACATGATGATCACGATAACAGTGATGAAACGCTTATTATGCATGCTAATGTGGAGCCCGTGCGAGTTGTGGAGCCCGTGCGAGTTGTGGAGAGAGAGCAACCTGTACCTGTCTACAATGCAACATCTACCAGACAGAATTCGCATAAGCAGGCAGAAAATAATATAGTTGACCAGTACATACCAAGCATGCCTATTTCTATTGATCAGCGCACAAAAAGCACTTTTATCTATCTAATGGAAGACCTGGGATCTACTACAGCAACTAGATTCATCAACGATTTTAGAAAAATACAGATGAACAAAATGACTCTGTTTGACCTAAAAAACCAATATTATCATTTGGACAATCCATACTATTTAACTGTTTTTGATAACGAATTTATAGAGGATGTCAATAGGCTAGCTAGTGGACATTATGACATTTTGAACTTTCTAGACAACAGCATTATGAGCATTTTCTTTGGAAGCCCAAAGAAGAAAACAGTGTGGAATATACTTCGGCACATAAAATACATATCAGAAGAAGAGTTTTACACACCAAGTCATTATCCTACTATAAGCAATATAGGAGAGCTTCTTGACATACTGCTAATGTATGCCTGGCTGTTTGAAGGATTGGAGGGGAACCCTAAGAGACATAATATTTTCGTTAAGAATATGCAGTCATTTCTTGGAAACTTTAATGAAAAGAGCCAGTCTTTTATCTCTGAGATGTTTAAAGCGATCTTTCCATCTGAGTACATGCTTGAAGCGATTAATATGTCTGTAGCCCACATGGAAAATGCCGCATATTACAAATCTATAGTAGTAAGCAGTGGACTTATGTCTGATATACATCTAGAGCGCCTTAGAAGAGCAAAGAGGCTGTTTATAGACATGCATCCGATGAACATAGAGTTAATGAACAACTACATCCATTATAGAATCATTCCACACACTTTTTCCGTAGAAGTATGGTCATACAACAACTACTATATGCCTACCGTAGAGCCCATCACAATGTCTATGGCTGTATATCTGTGCAGCGTAAGAAGGGAGGACACTATTACAATTGTATCTACACCGGATGTTGGTATTAGATTCTTGGAAATCCTAAAGAAGTATAGAACAAATATCCTAGGCACCATGGAGGATGTTTTTGTATGGGATTACACAGATAGAGACCTATCTGTATATAGAGGAGGGTCTCCAACAGAAAACAGTCTATCACCAGACAACACCCTAGATGGCACGCTAGAGGACAACGATTACCAATATTTGCTATTGGGAAGCACTTCTGTTGCTAGCACGCCAAAAGAAAGACTTTTTATCGGAGCAGGAGCATTTATACTTCTTATCTTGCAATGTGCATGTTTTGTGTTTCCTATGAATATTTTTGTGCACATCTCTATGCTGTCTTTTATTTTCAGCTTTATGTTGTTTATTTATATCCTGTCTGTTAAACAAATAATTACGAAAAAAGAAAAAAACTCTATTTGCGCATACATTTCTTTTCTTAGTGGAGCTGTTTTCCTCATAAACTTTTTCTTTCTTTTCATTTTTGAGAACGAAAACATGTTCAGGCTGGAAGCTGCTTTCTACTCAATAACAGGAGCAGCTACTATGTCTCTTTTTATTGGAAGTATTTTAATATTTTCAGTGATAAAAAAGATTATTATCATCAGTGAGAAAAACTTCTACAGGTTTAAGTCCATTCTTACGGCATTTCTGTTTGCGATTACAGTAGGAACCATTTTGTTCCTTCTGTGCACGCAAATGCAGTGCTTTTCCAATGCTATTAATAAGAAAAACTTTGTGGTGTTTTTCTCCTTATATGCAGCACTACTCTATGGAGCGCTTCTTCTGTTTTTCCTCAAACTGCCTTCTGAGATGGATATTTACTTAAACCAAACCAATAAGAACATAAAGAAGATGTTCATTATGATTTTCATCTCGCTCTCTCTTATGGCCGCATGTGGAGCCATAACATACTGCACAGTGGAGTACATATCCCATATAAAGATCTAAAAGAAGCAGTATGAAAAAATAAAAGATTTTTAAAACTTTATTCCTTGCATTTTTTTATGGAATGCTTTCTTGTTCGTGTATGACTTTTTGTTTATGTACAATTTTTTCATTGGGATTTTTTATGGTTTCAGAATGTTTTTTGGGATAAAGCATTTAATAATTGTTTTGGAATGTTACATAGTACAATGGGTTATGTCCATCGAATACTGTACACCTGCATGCTTTTGGCTGCAAGTGCCGCATGTGTTTCAGAGAATTCCGCTAAAGAAAGAGATCTAGCCAGGATGGCAGGATTCCTTGTGTTTATGGCTCCTTCTACGCTCTCCAGCAGTCTTTTCATCACATATACCCAGAAGCTTTCGTCTTCAAGGGCTGTTTCTATTATTAAGGACATTGTCAAGGAGAACTCAAAGATTCTTCAAAAAATCACAAAAAACGATAAATCTTTTTCTTCTGCCCTCATATCGCATCTTCATGTCTTGGAAAAAGAGTATGACAGAACCACCCCCAAGAAAAACAGATTCTTTGAAATGGATACCTCCACACAGGCCAGTGCCATGCAGAAAAAAGAAGTGGAAGAGCACATATATATGCTTAATGAGAAGTTTGCAGAAGAAGATATGTATATTCTCTCTATATATATTATAAAGCTGTTAAACATTAGCAAGTCAGATAAAAAGAAAGTGTGGAAGGCATATTCAGAGATCTTTATGAAGGTAGAAAGGGCTATGTCGTACCAGACATCCGTGGCCAGCGCGATTTCTTCTTCAAAAAATGAGTTCTATGCGGCAATAGAAAAGCTTCTCATCCATCCAGAGATAAATATGAAAGAGTTTCATTTGGAGAGAGCAAAACTTAATTTGGGAGGAGCAATATACTCTCCCGGGCTTCTCATCCAGCTGGCCTTAAACATCTCGGACTCTGATAAAGAGGCATTCATCCGAAAACTAATTACCTCTTTATTGGCTCCCATCTATATCTTAAAAAAAGAAGTTGCTTCTCTCTCCGACGAAGACGCAAAGGAGCATATTCTCAAGTACATTAATGCCTCAATAGGAACTCTCCAGGTCTTTTCTCTCAACAAAGAAATTAATGATGCGTATAATATACGGTCAGATTTTATATGCAGAAGCACAAAAAACATGAAATATAAGAACGAGATAAGCACAGAAATAGATCGAATTCAGGTAAGAAACTCAAACAGGATGCTTTCTGTTCTTCAACTGGCGCCCTCTTCTCTTTTTAAGGATTTTATCATACTGGAAAAGTCTTTGGCCTCTACATATATAGATATTGCTCTTTCTCAGGGAGAGGGCTCAAGAAAAAAACAAGAACTTATTGGGAAGTTCGAACTACTATAAAAATTATATCTATTTATTTACTTTCTTTAGACTTAAACATTTACTTATTCTTTCCCTCTTTGGCTTTCTTCTTAGGCTTTCCCTTTTTTATGGACTCTGCTTCTTTTTTTGGTGGGTCATTGTGTGGTGCTTCTTTTTTTTTAACGGCTTTGTCTTTTTGGGAAGCAAGCTTTTGGATATATTTTTTTGCTTCTCTCCCTGTACTTGCGATATACTCCTCAGGAGAGATGTAAAAGGTAGAATCTTGAGGGCCATCTACTTCTCTGCACTCGGAGAGGAAGTGGCCATCTGCTCCGCAGAAGCAACAGGACTTCTTAATTGGATGGCTGGGAAAAGATATATTAGCTCCTTCTCTGTATGTAAAACACGCGCTTAAAGTATGCTTTCCACTGTTGCATCTTTTGCAGAGAGGAATATAGAATCTTCTGGAGCAGACAACCTCAGCGTGTCCAGACATGCTGCATATTCTGCACACTCTATGCGCACACCTATTTTTCTTATGGTCGCGGCCTCCGCATATGGTGCAGAGGAAGAAGATGTTTTCTTCGCAGTCTCTTGCTGTATGCCCACTTTTCTTGCACTGGTAGCATACAGTACTTACTTGGAAGTATCTTTTTGTCTCAATAGGATCTAGCTTCTTTAGGCGCCCTTGGGTTTGTGGCTCTGCACTTCCAAAATGCACCAAAGCGTATAGCTCGTCTTCTAAATACTCAGAAATAGTTTCTTCGTCATCTACTGCGCATATTTCGTCTACAATGTGCTTTTCTGCTATGCTCGATAGCTCATACACGTCAGAATGAGAAAAGTACGAAAGCATAAGAAAAATTTTCATGGCTCATACAAATGCGAGTCTCTCGACGTATGAAGAAGCTCTTGTGTCTTCTCTACGGGGATGGAAGCCGCTGACTGCTTTGATTGAGGAAGAGTTTCCAGAGAAAGAAATAAGCATTCTTGGAAAGTCTATTTCAGAAACTCTTTTCTCATATAGCCGCATAGAAAAAAGTGATTCCATTGTAGAGTTACTTGAAGATTTTATTTCAGATGTCTTTGACCAATATCAAATTTCTTTAGAAGAATCGATTATAAAAGAATTGTCTTCTATTTTGATTTCTACACACAACCATTTAAAAGCATAGAAAATACATAATTATCCAATTAGTCGCTTATCTTATCTTTTTTTTCTAAAGCCGTGCAAAACATAATATTTTCTTGTTCTAAGCGGGAAACAATGTCTGTTTTGTAGAGCAAAGAGCCTGGTGTATGCACTCCCTCAGATCCCTGGAGAATAGAAAGATTTCCCAGAATAGTTTCCGCACAGACTAAAAGAGATGCTGGAGTAGTAACATATCCAGGATCTGGGCCAGATACAACAGCACAGAACTTGAAATCATTGTCTCCTTTTTTTCCTTTAACGAATATCTTTGTTTCAAACCCAGAGCTAGATATTTCATCAGCAGTAGGGCCGTCTTTTCTTACTCTGCCAAAAGTAAGAGTGTCTATATGCGAGTAGAAAGGTGACCGGCACTTCATAGGCAATAAAGAAATTATTCCAATGAGCATTAAAAAGTATAATAAGAAAAAAAGACCCAATACAGAGTCAACTAGCATATAGCAGTGGCAGATGGGATGGTTTTTAAGAGTTTCTCTGGTTTTCCTCAAAATATAAGAGTCTGACCCCGGGAAAATAACAGCATATTTTTGCAGTTTTTTCAAATAAAATGGGAATCTTTTTACTTTCCTCTTTTTTATCTTTTCTTCTTTTCCGTTTGGTTTGTCCTTTTCTTGTGGAGTGTTTTCTTTTTTTTCCAATTTTTGTTTCTTAGAGGTTTTTAGTTGATCTAAACTGGCAACAATCGTTTTAAAGGTTCCTATGTTAATTCTGCAGTTTTTGAAGTTTAAATAGGACTCCGCCTGCATTTCGTTGACGCTTTCGCCTTCTTGTATCACTACTTGCTTTATGGCGTACACTACTCCTATGTCAATGGGAAGCGAATCAAAGCCGCAAGCATGCACCACCATAACTCCTTCTTTTTTCGCCTTTTCTCCAAACATGTCATAGCTCTTCTGTATGAATGCAGGCTCTCCTGTGCAATCTACATAATGAGTTCCCGCTCTAATGGCTGCTTCTATAATGGGAAGCCCCGTGTATATAAATGGGCCTATGCAGTTAACAACTACTTTATACTTTCTGAATACTTCCTCCATTTTCTCTATGTTATCCACTCCAAGAACATGCACATCTACCTCCCAGTTGTCACTTGTGTCCATGCCATTGAGTATACTTTCTATTTTAGAAATATCTCTTCCCAGCACGCCTATTCGCAGTGTCTTTCTTTTCTCAGCAATATACTGAAAGAGCTTTCCTCCCGTGAACCCAGTCACTCCGCATATAAGAATGTCTTTCCTCTCTTCATCATTTGTTTCTCTCATTATTCGTGTAATTAATTTTTAAATTACATTCAGTAGAACAAAAAAGATATATACTATACGCACAATAGTACTTATTAATTAATTACACGCTAGAAATGCATAACATACAGTACATACGAACCATGCATACCAATAATACATAAGATATAATATGCATTGCACATACGATAGCAAGTATATTGCTGCGTGTCATTCATATAGCGCCTTCTCAGATAAAGTATATTGAAATTATAAGAATTTAATAATTTAGATTAATATGCGCAGAATAGAAAAATAAAGATTAGAGAAAAGGAGAAACATACTCTTCTTCCTTTTCCTCCTCTTCCATTTCCCATCCTTCTGATATTAATTGCTTAATTTCTTCTTTAGAAATTGGAGCATGCGAGAATTGACAGTTTTTTCTTCTACAGTTTTTTTTTATGTGAAAGAGCTTACACGGAAACTTAGATAGATCATGGGAGAATGTGCAGTTTCTTCCTCGTATACAGGCATTTTTAACAAAATACTTACATAAATGTTTCTTCTCCGGCTGCTGGTAGACAAGAACTCTATTGTTTTCTTTGCTTTTGTCTTTTCCTTTTTCGTCCCTTCCTTTTCTCTGTCTCTTTTTCTTCACGATCTTATCCTTTACGTCGTTCTCTTCTCTAAAAAGAGGCACCTTCATCTTTGGAAGCTTAGGAAGATTTATACTTGCCATTATAAAAAAATATTTTCATTTAAACATTCAATAAATATCATATGTATAAAGAAAAAATAATTTTTTCATTCAATAAAATGTCAAGAAGAGCACAGGACACCCAGGAAAATTTCATGGGGAAAAAAGCCATAACAGTAAGTCTTTTACTTCTAATGCTATGCATCTCGTGTATAAGTGCTGAAGAGGTCCTGGAAGACAAAGTCTCCGACATAGAAAGAATAATGGAAAAAGGAGGAAAAATAGATACTAAAGGGTTCTCCATAGAAACAAAAACAAATGACTCAGATAAACCCAAGGAGGATCCAGATGTGACAGAAGAAGAAAACGCAATAGAAGAGTTTGTGAAGGGAAAGGAGTATTTCCTTTCTGAGAACTTTCCTTCTGCTCTTGAAATGTTCACAGCTGCCCACGGAAGAATAAGTATTATAGAAGATGAAAAAAAGAGAGACTGCGTAAGAAGATCAATTGGTTTTTTTAAAGCAAAAACTCTTTTTGAGCTAGGAAGATTTAGAGACGCGTCAAATGAAACTATGCGTCTGCAAACACTCAATCGGCCGGCTATTGAGCTTCTTCAAAAATCCATGAAATATGCAGAGTTGACAGAAAAGCCGACAGAGGAAGGAATAAACGAGGCATTGAAAGAGAACGGAACCATTCCCTCTCTTCTTCTTATTCGCGCAAACATGCGGATAAGCAATGGCTTGTACAAGCTTGCTTCTCTTGATGTAAACTCATTGGCTCAGCACACGTCCCATGAGAATGTAGCAGAAAGACTGAAGATGCACCTGTGCTTTTTAAATGGAAAGTACCAAGAAGGAATAAAGCTGCTAAAAAGACAAAAAGACTGCTCTGTGCTATACCAAAGAGCTCTCTCTATTACAGGAAAGCTCAATGAGATAAAGCTAAAAAAGCACACAGATGCCAATATCTTCAGCAGACTGAAAGAAATATTAGAAATAGACCTGCAGGTAGCCATGGGCTTAGATACAAAGTTTAAGCCAAGCATCTTTTCTTCCATAAAAAAGGAGACCATTAACAAAATAGTTGATGCTTCTCTGAAAGTGAAAAAGATGCAGGATGCAGTAAAATACTCAGAAATGCGTATAAAGAGCACATCCTCTCCAACAGAAGAAGAGTACTGCGAACACATAAAGCTTCTTATCTCAGTTAAAAAGTTCCAAACAGCAGAGATTCTTATTAAAACAAAGCTATCTCCAGACTCCCAAGCGTATGCAAACATAAAGACGCTTTACAATGTAGAGGCAAAAAAGGCAAGAGAACAGCAGGATATCAAGGCCAAGGAAGCACGCGAAAGTGTAGAGAGAGAAACAGAAAAGGCCCAGAAAGAAAAAATCGAAAAAGAAAAGAGACGAGCAGAAAGAAGAATTTCCTACGTGAAGTCCAAGCGAGGATACTCTATCTCAGACCCAGAAGGCTTCTACAAGTTCTTAAAACTTAAAAAAGGCACAAAAAGCACAGAGAAAGAGATAATGACAGCATATAGAAAAACCATAAGAGCTGCAAACATTCTTAAAAAAGATGCACATGGAGACAAAAAGAAAGCAGATGCCGCCATGGATATCATTATAAAGGCAAACAAAGCAAAGGAAGTGCTCACTATCCCAGAAAGAAAAGATGAGTACGACAGCGGATACTACATGCTCCAATCTGAAATGGAAGCATGGGGATACAATGATGATGCTATGGACCAATACGAAGAACAGAGAAGAAATCCAAGACACCACCAAGCAGACCACTCAGATATCTTTGATATTCTTATGGGCGGAGGCTTTGGAGGCTTCGGCGGATTTAGTGGCTCCTCTGGCGGTAGAGGAAGACGCGTAGTATACTACATGTAGTAGAATAAAAGATCTTTTAATACATAATTAATACATTACATAACACTTCTACTAATATTTGTTTATTGATTGCCAATTAAGTACTTATCTATTGCTATGTAATATAGATACAGCTATCTGCCAATGAAAGGCTCTTCCGCTATGCGCAGAGATACTGCCGAGGATACCACTACATTATTAAGAACACTTTGATGGGAAGTGCGCTTATTATTTGTGGTGACTATTTCCTTAAGATCTACCTCTGAGAACCCACAATTAGACAGAACCAGAGGAGTAGGAGAAGCCAGGGGAATATCTATTTTAAGAGGAACCTCCTTATTGAGAACATTTTCTATTTGTATAGGACTGCCTGAGCCAATCATATGCAGAAGAGCAAAAGTTTTTCTCACTTGGTTATGAAGAAAAGATTTTGCTTTAATTCTCATACAGTAAATATCCGGAGAAATTCCTTTATAGTTTGTAAGTTTCTCAAAGGATATAGAATCTATTGTTCTTACTGCTTCCTCTACCAATACTCTGTCTTTTGGTGTTTTTTCCAGTCTTTTCTTCTTAGACTGCGGAGTTTCTGATTTTGAAAGCCTTCCCAGCCAATGTGTTCCTAAAAGCTTTTTTGAGTGCGCTTCCATAGAGGATATGTCTAAAGAGCCCTTTACGAAGTAATACTCGTACTCTCTCCATACACACGAAAACCTAGCACTAAATGCATCGCTAACAGGAAGGTATCCTAGTATTCTAATATTTTCAGGAAGAAATTGATTTATGATTAAATCGTAGGGATACGGAATACTATCTTCATTTTTTCTGGAAAAAGGAAGAAACATAGAAATATACTGGGAAGCTGCGGATACGCCTGCATCTGTTCTTCCGCACTTCTGGTACTTTATCTGGTTTATTGCATCTAGAAACTCCCGGGACAAAGAATACTTTTCTTGTTTAGGAATCCGTTGAGAAAAAAGAAGTTTTGCCTTATGAATAGCCAAGAAAATATGCCATTCTACAGTCTCCTTTCCCGGTTGGTATGCAAACCCATGGTATGCTGCCCCATTGTATGAGAGCTTAAGAAGAACATTCTTAGAAATGCGCGGCATAAAAAAAAATCATGAAGGACGAGAAGGAGGACAAGCGCATGCAGGTCTTTGAGTTAGAAAAATATATTGGAAAGAATGTAGAAGTATCTTTCTTTGGAGGCATTCAATTATCTGGTCGCTTTATGGGCTACGACAAGATACTTAATATTGTATTGGAAGAAGCAAAAATTACCAAAGCCCCCAACGAGGAGACCGCAGAGGCAATGCATCTCTGGGGATCTGGTCCTTCCACCATCACCTGCAAAGGCGCATCAATATGCTCCATTGTACTGCTGTAGCCTGATGTATTGTACCACGCACTATATAATGCGTAATGTACAATATGTACGGCGGCAAATAAAAGAAATAAATAGCACTAAGAATACATGAAAGTGTTGCAGTATAAGATTTGGGTTGTTTATTGCTGTAGGAATAAGGAAATATCCATTATTTCTGGTTGCTGGATAAGAGGCCTTTCTGGGTCAAAGAGAGGATCTTCTTCGTGGTTCATTGAGAGGAAGTCGTCCTTTAGGGAGGGAAGGAAAGCTTCTGAGAAAGTCTCAACGGAATTTTTAAAGGAACTGAGGAGATGGCTGAAAGAATTGTGTATTTCCTGATTGGGTAAGCCGTTTAAAGAATGTAAAAATATTTTTTCTATTGATTGAATGTTTTTTACCAAATCAATAGACTTTTTGATTAGCTCGCTTAGTACGTACTGGACGTATTCTTCTTCGTATCTTCCTCCTACTTTGTTTCTGAGTTTTGAGCTTCTTTTTTTCTTTGAGGAGTGCGGGGCATTAGACATAAAGGTGTTTGTTATGAAGGACCTTGTGTACGCGGTGGTTTCAAAGTCTTCATCTGCGTAGAAGCCTTGTGCGAGTTCCTCTCTTTCTTTGTCTTTTCTTTCCCGTACGGATAGCAATCTGCTTCTGTTTTCTACGTATTTTTGGGGAAGATCCTGGATACTGGATAGATGCGCTTCTGTTCTGGTAAGGAGAGCCTGCGCAAAAGCATGTTTATCCACTACTTCTTGTTTTTTAGTGATTTCTAATATTTTTTCATATGCATCGAGATCAACTAAGAGAAGAAGAGCCTTTTGGAGGTTTCCGTGCGCGCAGTGCATTTCTGCTATTCCCAATATGTCTTTTTTGCTCAATAAAACGCCTTCTATTTTTTCAAGATTTTCTTTTGTAACGGAATTTGGATCTATAAAAAGATCTTTCCAGAGGCCTAAGCGGATTCTGAGAGCATCTGCTTTAAGTTTTCCCAGAGATCCTGCTGCCTGGTACACTGAGAGAGCCTCTTCTAAAGAAGTTTCCTTTAAGAGATCATCTCCTGCGTGCACAAGAACAGAGCTTGTTAGAAGGAAATACTCATTAAGAGATGTTCCAAATAGAAGCTCTTCCTGGTAGGATGGATCATCTTTTAGATTTACTTGCTCTACGAGGTATGCGTAGTAGTCTCTAATTCTTGCTTTTTCGAAGATGGTTTTCAGTTGCAAAACAAGAGAGGGAAGCTTTTCATGCAACTCTTTGGGGTGCAGAGGCAATAGCATCTTTTTTACGGTATAAAGAACCTCTTTCCTCTTATTTCTTAGGAAAATAGCAATTTTTCTTCTTCTTTCTATTTCTTCCTCTATATTGGTTATATCTAGTGTAATGCGTCCTGGAGGAAGAAGTAACTCATTTGTTTCGTCTTGAGGAGAGTCTGTTGTGTGCAGAAGAAGATACGCGAGATCATATGCGTATTCCTCCAAAGAAAGAGAAAGAAGCTTTTCCTTAGTAACTACAGGAAGACTTTTTCTAAGAATAGAAAGAGGCACTGTGTACCCAGAAGAAGAGAAGGAGTACGGGGAGATGCTTGTAGAGGAAATGAACTGTTTGGCGAGCAGAACTATTTTATCGTGTTTTTCTTCATTAAGGAAGATCTCTGTGAGCGTCTCGCACGCTAAGATGGTATCCGAGATCGGGGTAGAAGATTTGGGATGTTCTTTAGACTGTGCTGTGTTGATGGAAAGCACCAAATGCTTTTCTATTTCTCTAATCATTTTTTGGTCATTTGGGTTGGGTGTTAGACAGAGCTTTGTAATGTCTGCAAGAAGAGAAAGGGATAAAAGATCGCTATGAAGAGCTAAGAGAAGTTCAGAATAAATGGGAGATAGAGAAAGACCGTGTCTTCTGCAGAGAACAACTGCTTTTTTAAAGCTTTTTTCTTGCGCTAGGGATTTTAGGCTCTTTTGCAGAAGGAAAGAAAGATGGAAGGTTTCTAGCATTTCATACTCGTTGATTAGAATGACATACGTGTGCGCAACAAATAGAATTTTGCTGTCTCTTCCTGTTTTGACTCCAAATATTCTTTCTATTTCTCCATTGGGGGATCCTGTAAAGAAGAGTATCTCTGTGGAGGAGAGTTTGGAATGGGAGACAAGGATTCCTGGGAGTTCTCCTTTGCAGAGAGCCACTGAGGTAACAGATGATAAATTTACACTGGAGCATGTGCTCTGCTCTATGTTCTTTCTGTATGTTATGGTCACTTGGCTATTGCAGTATGTAAGAAGAGCAGTGGACTCTCCAAATGGAATGGTTACATCTGTGCATGGATTGGGTATTTCACTTATTTCTTCTAAGGAATCTATTGATTTTTCAATAGAAAGACGAGAAAAGAGCTCTTCTAGGTTTTCTTTTGATGAAACAAAAGAGGACATCTCTTTTGCTGGATATTTTCTTGTTTCTTCTTCTCCCTCTACTTCTATTATGGAGCTGCTGCATTTAATGGATTTTGGGATATATGGGAGAGCGTAGGAGAAAGAGAAAAATGGAGGAGGAATAATATGCTTAGAAAAAGAGGAAAAAAGAAGCATACATCCATCTACTTCTATTACTTCTGTGGCTGTTCTGTTTGTTATATGGGTTTTTCTAATTAAAATTTCTCCGGAATCACATATTATTCTAATATAAGAGTCTGTGTCGGTTTCTTTAAGAGAAAAAGAAATAATTCTTTCTATTGGGTTTTCCAGCTCCTTTGTAAGATTCACTTCTGCCTTTAAATACACGGTGTTGTTCTTTATGCGGTACACTTTTAAGAAAAAAGTGTTATTCTCTCTATGGATGATGTACAGGTAGTCTTTATCTGAAAAAAGATCTATTATTAGGTTTTCAGTTATTTTTTCTTTTTTCTGATCAGATTTTCTTATGTACTGGATTTCTTTGTACTTTAGGGAGTTTCTCTCTAAGAGGAATATTCTGTTTTCTTCTGTTACCGCGTATACTAATGAGAACTGATTGTGCCATCGGCATAGCTTATAGGAAGTTACTTCTTCAAAAAGAACATTTTGCTCTTCTTTTTGGTTAATTGCGTGTTCTTCTCGTATATCTTCTTTTGTGGGCACTCTTTTGACTATATCCACGTACGAGCTTTCATGTTCCAAATACTTCTTTGTTCTCATAAGCCGACTATTCATAACTCGGTTGCAGGATGTAAAAGTATCTGATATTTCGGTCATATCGTACCCAAAGAAGAGAAGAGCTGCTCCAACTCTTATAAGGATGTACTTTCCATCTGGGGACCAGCTTCCTTCAACAGATATCTTCTCCTCTCTGCTGATTTTTTCTTTAATTTTCTCTGGAATAAGAACTTCTTTTATGAGGTTCAAGTCTTTATCCACCAGAGACAGAGAGCTTTCTGAGCAGAAAAGAATATTTCCATTCTCTTCATTGAATATGCATCCAAGAAGTGTTTCTTCCTTAAACTCTGCTCCGATATCCCACTCTATTTCTTTTGCATGTGCACAGTCTGCATGTTCTCCATCTAGGCCTACAAATCCTACATATACATCTCCTGTTTTACTTATTACTTTAAACGTATTTCCATTTTTTGCCGCAAAAAAACCTACTTGGTTATCAGCTGGAATTGGAAGATAAACCTTTTCGTCTCCATTGGAGATGCAATTCCCCTCAATTATCCATCCATTGGATATTCCGTAGATCTTCGTGTTTTCTACTTGTTTTATGCTTAAAATTGTATTTTCCATTAAAGATTTTATTGAAAAAATTTTATTGTGTAATATACTGTGCTGCTGTCTGTGTACAGTTTATATTTCTAATAAAAAATATTTAGCTGTTAGATATTTAATATCTTATAAATATTTTGTTTAGTGTATCAGCGTGTAACACGTGGATGGGTTATCTTAAAATCTTCCGCTTCTCTTTCTTCCTGTGTACTTTGAAGGGCCTGGCACATTATGTCCGAGTTTTTCTCTTTTCTCTTTCTTTTTAAGTATCCAGTCTTTTTTTGCTAGCTCTCTGTTTCCGAGCTTTTTGTTCTTTTTCTTTTCCTCTCTAATGGCAGGAACATGCTTGCTCGCTCCTCGAGACTTAGCCATTTCTAAGACTAAGTACGTCTTCTTCTTTTTCTTGCTTTCTTGATTCTCTAAAAGGGTTCCTCCTGAGAACCCAAACTTTTTGGCGTACTTCATGATGTCCTCCATGTGCTGGTCTGTTTCTGGGTAGTACTGCAGAACAGCCATTCCCTTCGATTTAAGGATATCGTACAGAGTATAGAAGAAGGCGGAAAGAAGCTTTTTATAGTCTTTTTGTACCACCAGCCACTGCAGCACACTTACACTTACAGCGTAATCAAAAGATGCGCTTCTAAAAGGAAGACCGGCTCCTATATCTACTAGACAGAAATCGCTTACTTTCTCTGCTGAACTTTCATCGTAATGTACACTTTGCATTCTTTTTTGCGCCAAAACAAGCATTTCTATACTGATATCTACTCCTATTACGTAATTCCCATTGTCAATGATCTTTTCCGTACTTATTCCACTACCGCATCCTATGTCCAAAACTAAGGCATCCTTAGGATCGTTTAGAATTCCAAGGCATCTTTCAGTTATTTTTCCTTGTATGTTATTTAAACTAGAGCTCCTATCATACTTCTCCGCTACTTCCCCGGTGTAATAAACTTTTTCTCCACTACTCTCTGGTCTTCCCATAAAAAATTTTTATCCAATAACCAATAAAAGTGTAACCGGTACAAATTTTTATTATACAGATCCAAAAACAATAGGCAAATCCACACAACTCAACCCAAAAACCAAAATACAACTTATTTATCTCTTTAAAATTTTTATCTTTTCCGTTAATATTAAAGGAATAATTAAATATTAAGCTTTTCTTCTACATTGGCGTATAGTTGCACGGCTTACAGAATTCCGGATGTTCTCCGTAAAAGTTCTTATACCCTCCACTCATAACATACAAATTAGGGAATATTAGATAAGGATAAGAAGACCTCTTCCTATCTTCATTTCTAAAGTATGTAGCCAGCTTAGGAGCCCGAACAGAAGAATACTCGCAGTAGAACACGAAAATAGAAGAACTGTTCTCTCTCTTCTCTATTAACTCTTTAAAAATATTTTGTATGTCTTTCTGCGTAATCGCATTAATTGCTCCAGATATATGTCCTCCGCTGTACTCGTACTCAAACCGGCAGTCAAATAAAAAGAATCTTTTTCCTTTCTGCAGCAGCTCAGCAACCGCAGAGGAAGGCAAACGAAGAATTCCATCAGAAGGCCCTACTCCAGTAGACCGCAAAGAGCAGCTGTATGTTTCCGCTTCAAATACTTTTTCTTTTTCCTTTTCCTTGCAGGAGAAGGTGTGCACACGCTCCATTCTCGTCTCCCGCGCCCATCTCCTCGGCGCCATGTCTTTTCTTTCCTCCTTTTCTTCTTTTCTTCTGCCCTCTGCTTTTACCTCATGCTTTGATTTTCCTTTTTGTGTAATCTTTTTGGTTTCGCAATATTTCTTCTTCTGTCTAATCGGATGGGCAATTACTCCTGTTTCCTCCTCCGAGTCGCTCTCTTTCTTCTCTTTCTCTTCTTCCAGATGCTCTCTACGGATATTTTGCATTCTTTCCTCCTTGAACACCTCATTGAACACCTCAGAAAAGGTAACGGACGATTTAAAGCCCATCCTGGATATCTTCTCAGAGGATGAGTCCTTCGTGTTTCTGCTTATTCTCATGCATATTCCCTGTATCATAGATCTCCCTAACTCCTCAATCTCTCTGTCATCGGAAACAACCACATCTAGCTCTGAGTCCAAATCACCCATAGATGGGGCTGAGAAAATAAAAATATATAAGAAGATCTCTGGATCATATAAAAGATCCAAAACATACAATCTTTCTTGTTCTGTTTATATTCAAGTAAACAAAGAAATGTTTGAAGGCTTTACCATCCGCACGGAAAGAGGAGAAAACTCTTCCTTCTTCTCAGAACAGAATTTCTCCTTAAGAAGATTTTTATCACTTGACCCAACATCCACTCTATATGCAGAAGAATTCTTTATTTGGATACTTATTACTCTATCTCTTCTTCTCCTCCAATACACTTACTCCTCCGTAAAAGAGTATCTTCTTAAAAAAGTATCTAAGAAACAAGTTCTCCCAGAAAAAGAAGAAATTCCGTGGAATGATGCGCGCCCCGCATAGAGCACAGTGCACTGAGAAATAGAGAATAAAGGAGGGCTTTCCGTAATACTACACCAATTTACGTGATATTACACCAATTTACGCAATATTACACCGATTTATGTAATATTTTAGTACTTTCCGCGGTATGTGGCGTAGTACATTGCTCCGTGGAACATGCCCGCGGTACGCAGCACATTGCTGTGTCTTACGCGAATTAAAGGATTTTTAATATTTTACGTTTTATTTTTTACTCCCTGTAATGTCAGAAAACAAAGTAATACAAGATATAATGAGTCTCCGAGTATCTCAGAAAAGCGAAGTCCCAATGGGAAGAGGATCTCGGGAGTGTAGATCATGTTTCAATCACAGAGGATTAATTAGAAAGTACGATTTATTCATGTGCAGAAGATGCTTTAGAGAGTATGCATTGGATATTGGCTTCCAAAAGATTAACTAAAAATACTTTACAATTATAAGTAGGCAAGGAAATAAAAAAAGAATATTACATAAGTTTAAACTAGTTCTTACTTTCCATTAAGTACTTAAACTACCTTGTGCTTCTTCTTGTAGACTTCTCCAAAGACTCCCTCGCACTTTCTATGGCTCTGCTGGCAGCCTCTCGAGTTACTTTAATGGGCTTAGCCGCGGCATCCTTTCCAGTGGCTAATGACTTGCTTGCGGCATCCTTTCCCGTAGCTAATGACTTGTTTGCAGCATCCTTTCCGGTAGCTAATGACTTGTTTGCAGCATCTTTTCCGGTAGCTAATGACTTGTTCGCGGCACTTTTCGTGGAGGAAGATGCTTTGGCGGCTACTTCTTTGGTGCCTTTTGATGCTTTAGCGGAGGCATTTCTTGCTATGGCGGATACTTTAGAGGATGCCTCTTTGGATGCGTTTTTCGTGGAGTAAGATGCTTTAGATAGAATATCCGATGCTTTGTCCTTTGCGCTTGCTGCCTTTACGGATGCCGCTCTTACGACACGCGGCTTTTTTGGAGAAGAAATGCTTTGTCTTCTTGCTCTAGAGAGTACAGAGCGCGGAGAAGAACTTTTTCTTTCTCTGAGGTACTCTAATACTCCCGTAAGTATTACGAGGAATATTCCTATTGGCTGTAGAATACTTAAGTAAGCATTAAAGTACTTTAGTACTCCTATACAAGTGAGTATTCCATCCTTTACTAGTATGTTTAATCTTCCTTTTCTTTTTTCTTCCGTTAAAAGTATCTTTATAACTATAAAGGATGCCATTCCTATTCCTATTAGGCCTATTGGGCCACATTCCTCGGAGAGCTCTAAAACAAAATAAGCGTCTAAGGAGGAAAAAAGAGAGGAAACAAGAATAGCCTCTTTTTTAGGCTTTAAGTGCAAAGAAAGAACATGTATGCCCACGGAGGCTACTGCGAATATAAGAGAAGGTATAATAGCCGGAGACACTCCTACTATTTTCATAAGAGAAATGTATATAAGGAATATACCTGTTCTAGGAAGGTTTTCTATGGTTCCTCCTAAAAGCATGCAGGTTCCTATGGCTGCTCGCGGAGTAAGAACCAGCCACCAGAGCTTATGGAGATTTGAAAGATTTTCTACTTCTCTCTTTGCGTAAACAAAAACCATTGTAAATTAAACTTATGTTTTATTTATCTGCTGGACTTGGCTACTCGTTCTATTTCATCTCTTTTCTTAACAGCGTAGGAGTTTGGGTTACCGCGTGCTGCAGCTATTAATTCCTCGGCTATTGCCTCAGGAAGAGTCTTTGCGTTTTTAAAGGCAGATTTTCTTATTCCGGTGGTTAGAGTGGAAATGGACATGTTAAGTCTTCTTAGAGGAGAAACATCAACTGAGGATCTCTTAGCTGATCCTCCTTTTCCGATTCTCGCGGTGTACTCTCTTGGTCCTCCATTTACGCAGGCATCCACTAAAATTTGAAGAGGATTCTTTTTTGTAAGTCTTTCTATGATAACAAAGGAGTCTTTTATGGCCTTTAGAACAAGAAGAGACTTACCGGAGTTTCTTCCGTGTCTCATGAGCCCGTGAGCTAATCTCATGGTAATAGGCATTTCTGCTTTTGCGAAGGCTTTCTTTGAGTAGTTAGCTCCTGTGTGAGGAATAGCTATTCTTGTGTGTACGTTCATGTACGGTTTAAGAGAAAGGTCTTCTACTACGATGTCATCGTATGAGAACCTCCCGAATAACTTAATGGATTTTTCTCTTGTTTCTATTTGTTCCATGTGCAAGGGATAAAAAAAAATGAATAGAATATTTTTAGTAGAAGAAGAAGAAGCATACCAAGATGCTTTAGGGTACCTTATGGCGGTAGTGCACGTAGAGGGATACGGAGTACTTCAGGAGAGTAAGGTATCCAGATTAAAACTAGGAGTTAAATTGCTTTCTCTTCAGGAAATAAAAGAGTTTCTATCATTTAAAAAGTATCGAGTAGAGACCAAAGACGAGTTACATTCCTCGTTGCAGGAAGCATTTCCTAAGATATCCGCAGATGCCCTCATTCTCCACTACACCGCCATAGAAAATGATCCACAAAGAAGCATTACCGCAGAAGAAAGAGACGCGTGGAGTGCCATTAAAAGATACATTGCTAAGTGACAATGCACAACACACTACGCACTACACATTTTACGGTGTATAATACATAACACGTGGTGGTATGCTGTACATTACGGTGTGTTGTACATTACGATGTAGTGTGGTGGTATGTTATACATTACGATATGTGATGTAGTAGATACATAAAATATATTTATTCCATATACGAAATATTTATTAGTTGGTGATTGCGTTGGGATGCTTATTGCTTAATTTCTTTGCCGCTCTTTATGATTTCATCTATCATGAGGATCTTAGTGGCTGCGATGGTGGAGGATGATATGATATTTTGGATGGAGGAGTAGTTGTCTAATATAGAGGATTCTACTGCATCTACTACTTCTGCTGTTGCTAAGTCGATGGTTGGGAAGCTGTGGGAGGAAGAGGAAGTTTTAGAGAGGATGTCTATTGAGTTGTTTCCTGAGTTTCTGTAGAGGGCTCGGGGAACAGAAAGAAGAGCTTCTTTCCAAATGGCAAAGGAGGCTTTTTCCTCGAGGGACTCTCCTTCTTCCATTTCTAATGCAATTTTTAAGAAGGAAGATCCTCCTCCTGGTAGAACGGCTTTTTCTTCTGTTACTTTGCTGAGTGACTTGATGGTGGACTTAACTGCTGCCTCTAAGTACTCCATTTGGTAGGAGGATATTCCTTGGATGAGGAGAGTACATGCTTTGTTAAATGGAGTATTTTCTATAAAAGTAAACTTATCTTCTCCTACTGAGATCTCTCTAACTAGTCCGGCGTATCCGAAGGAGTCTTTTGTGAGCTCTTTGAGGGAGGTGACATGGGAGGATCCTGTTATTTTTTCGAGTCTTTCCATGTTTCTCTTTTTTGCTCTTCTTAGAGCGAGTACGTTGTACTTGGCAAATACTTCTAGTGCATAGGCATCTATTCCTTTTTGCGTGATGACCATGAAATTGGGTTGGCTGTCTTTTGCTTCTTCTGCTATTTCCCTCATTGTGCTTATGATTTTTTGGACTCTCTCGAGGATGTTTCTTCTCTCTTCCTTCTCCATTTCTATCTTCTCCGCTGTGCTTTTGTAGTAGAACTGGGAGTTGATCTCTGGCTTTTCATACTCGAATGAAAGATTGGTGGATAGTATATATACGTTGGTGATCTTTTTTGGCATATGAGGATGTCTTCCTCCGTGATCCAGAACTAGTCCATCTACTAGGCGTATGGGGGATACGGAATCGATATTTAGCATTTTAAGTATTTCTATCATTTGGACATCTGAGGATCCATTTTCTGTTACGCGCTCTATGGCTGAGGAAAGGATCCGTGAAAACTCTTTTGATTGGTTCTCTGAGAACTTCGTGCGTAAAGAGGAGAGAAGAAGAGAGGAAAAGACTTCTTTGGGATTCTTTATCTCTATTTTTATCTTTTCTAGTTCTTTAAGTATCTCTTTTTCTCTTTTAATAAGACCAGATATAAGAACTTGTGGATGCACTCCTTCCTTTAAGTATTCAAGGGACTTGTTAAGAAGAGAGGAAGCCATAAGAAGAGAAGAGGTAACTCCATCTCCGTAATCTACTCCTTGTTGAACTACTATTTTTGAGAGGAGAACAGCTGCTGGCTGCGCCAATTGAATGTTTCTTAGTAGAGTTAGTCCATCTTTTACTAAACGTATTTCTCCTGCTGGTGTTATTAGTAGTTTCTGTGCGCTATTTGGGCCTAGTCCATTTCTAACCATTTCCGCCAGGTTCTTTATTGCTTCTATGTTAATGAAGATACCTTGTCCTACTTGCGTGATTTCTGTTTCTTTTCCGAGATACATAAAAAATAAAAAAGAAAAGAGTTATAAAGGAAAGTGTTACGGGGAGAATAATAAAAACAGAAACAAAAACTCAGAAGGCAATTTCAGAAAATAAAATGAAAAGGAGCCTTAGAAGGAGCAAAGTAAATAATTGGTTTATTAAAAGAAAGTGTGTTGGGTTAAAGAGCTTTTCAATTGGCCCCCTTCTAGGATAAATAGAAAGAAGGTTATATGAGAGGCAGAATGAAGAACAAAGAAAGGGAAGGAGAAATATTAAGGGAAGAAAGACTTTCTTCATCTGCTGGGGAGGAGAGCAGCCCACAGGACTCGGATAGTGGATGGGTGAACACGCAAGAATCAATATTGGGGGATAGGCCTTATATTCTGCCTAATGGAGAGATATATAAGAAAAGAGTTCGCACGGTGATGACTCCTATGCAGAGCGAGTCGCTGAAAAAGTACTTTAAAATCAATCCATTTCCATCGGCAGAGACTCGGGCAGCTATTTCTGTTTCTTTGGAAATGAAGCCGCGCACTGTACAAATTTGGTTTCAGAATCAAAGACAAAAGATGAAGTACATCCTTCAGGAGGAAGAGAAAATCAAAGGACTGCGGAACAAGTTCGTATATAATGGAGAAAAGGGAGAAGAAACTCTTTGGGTGCTTGCGCATGTGTCCTGTGCTATTTTCAATACTTTTGATCAGATATAATATTATAAAATTTTGATTTGTTTAATTAAAAAATAAAATATTTTTAATTTTTGTTGACATAAAAACTATATATATAGAATTAATTATTAAAATATTTTTATGCATTTTAATTAAAATGAAAGTTTTTCTTTTTCAATGGATGTGTCTTTTGAGCAAAGCTGGGGGAACCCTCTTTAAAAAAAAAGAAAAACAAGAACTAACTATGCTTTCTCTTTCTTTTCAGCCAGACAAATCGCATTCTTCAATTTATGAAAAAGTTTCCGTTAGCGCTATTGGAAAAAAAAATTTTATTTTGGATAATTTAAAACTAGCAAAAGGCCATCAGAATATTATTTTTGTGGAGATAGAGGAGCCAAGCATAAAGAAGCATATCACAATGCAAGCATTGAACTACATTTATTTTTCCGGAATCCCAGATAAAGAAGAGCTAGACAGCTATAAAGAAAGCCTTCCAAAGGACATCATTATAGAAAATGAAGAAGCTGTGCTTCTTTCTTATCTTCTCAAACAAATATACCGCGAGAATTTTGTGTTATTTGTCTCGCAGAAAACAACAAAAGAAGACATTGCCTTTCTAAAGAATCTTTATATAGATGGAGCCCTATTGGATTTAGATCTGGAAAGCCCCCAAGAGTATTTTAATATAGATATAGGAAGATTTAACTATCTAAAAATATGGTCTTTTTCAGACAAACAGGTTATTTTGAAATGCCTAAACAGTGTCTCTTTAGACGCTTCTCCAGGCTCCTCATCTAAATGGAACCTTTTTATCTCCAGACACGGAGAAACCCTAAAAAACATCTTTGTATATTCTTTTTTTTCTTTGTTTATTGGGACTTTCCTGGGCATTATTCTGTTCTGCGTATATACACAGTACAAGAGAAGAAACAGAAAAGATGAAAATGTCCTTACAAGCGAAGAGATAGAAAAAATGGCTTTAGTCTTCTACAAAAACGAAAACCCAGCGCAGGAGCAGGAAAGATGCATGATATGCTTAGAAGACTACAGCTCAAGGTCTATATGCAGAGTACTCACATGCACTCATTTTTTCCATCACTACTGCATAGACCCATGGCTGATGAATCAAAGTTCTAAGTGCCCATACTGCCAGGTAAAAGCATGTTAAAACATATATTGTTGTTCTATGTTTCAAACAAAGAATGAGAAGAGAAGAGCAGGAGTATGAGTATTTATACAAAATTGTTCTAATTGGCGACAGCGGAGTAGGAAAAACTCAACTGCTCCAGCAATTAGCCCATAAAACATTCAGCGAGGAGACCAAATCCACAATTGGAGTAGAATTTGACACCCAGTTCTTTATGGTGGACGGAAAGAGAATTAAAGCGCAAATTTGGGACACAGCCGGACAAGAGAGATACAGAGCAATTACCTCTGCGTACTACCGAGGAGCAGCAGGCGCCATTATTGTTTATGACATCACGAGGGAAGAAAGCTTCAAAAGAGTAAGCTCAGAGTGGGTGGATCAACTAAAAAAGAATGCCGATCCAAACATAGTAATTTCCCTCGTAGGAAACAAAAGCGATTTGGCCCAGAAAAGAGAAGTCTCTTCAGAGCAAGCAAAGGAAGTGGCCAATAAGTATCTTTTCCTCGTAAAGGAAACCTCAGCAAAAAAAGGAGACAATGTCTTAGAGGCCTTCACCAATCTCATAAAAGAGATCCATAGATCAAAGCGCATCCCTGCAGAAAAAACCTCATCTTTCATCAATATGGAGGAAGACTCGCTAAGTAAAACAAGCTTTTGGTGCTGTTAAATTTTTATACGAAAATTCTATGAGCAGAGCACCACGAGAATCCATGCCTCCCGAGGAGGAGGAGGAACTCACAGAAGTCCTCGAATTCCTCTCTTCATCAGAAAATAAAGAGCAAATAAAAGCAACTATTAAAACTATATGCACAGACCCTTCTTTTCGCAAAAAGCAAAGAAGACATTCTGACCAGTTTCAGAATATTTCCTCTAACCGCCTCTTTCAAGAATTAGAGAAAAACAGAAAAGTAAAAATTGCCAAAAAGTTCCTCTCCTCCAAGGAGTCTATCCTTTCCGCCACAGAAAAATGGAAAAATATTCTAATTCTTCTATTTTCTGATCTAAAAAGAAACATCTCCCACGGATCTCCAGAAGAACTCTACAAAGCACTAAATCTGCAATATGCCGGGGTATCCAGAGAGGACGTAGGAATAGACAGTGATGCAGGCAGTGATAATAAGGATGCCGATGCAAGCATAGACAATGATGTAGATGAGGGTGTGTTTTGAGTATAGTATAGAGTATGTTGTGGAATAAACAATAAAAAATATAATGGATAAGTGTTTATTAAAGAACATTAACTCAATGTATTATTGTGTGTTGGTGCGTAGTGGGTAATGCGGTGTATTTGTTTACTTCTCTCGCTTTAGAAGGATGTGGTGGTTATTCTCTAAAAACAGAAGAAATAGCTTTATATACTCTATGGCCTGTTCGAAGGCCTCAGGTGTTCCCTGAAAAGATCCTTGCAGTTCAGGAAGAACTAAAAACATTCTGAGTATATGTGTTAGCCCGCACGCCTCAAGGATTTTCTCTGTGTTTGGATGTAGCTCTGTGAGGTAGTATGGTCTTTCTTCCTTATAAAGAATAGAAGTATGCACGGAGAAAAGAAAAAGTTCTTTTAGTCCTTCAACTGCCTCTTTTATTTCTTCTATGCAGTGGGGACGGGAATCCCTTTGCGCCTCGAAAAAAAGATTAAAGATATGATTAGCAGATATTTGATCAGGAAAAGAAGATACTCTCTTATTAAGCAAAGAGGGCTCTTTAACAAGCAGCTCCCTAAATGCAAAAGATAAAGAAACCCGGGAAAAGGAGGAGTACGCCGGAGGCATGTCTTTTTCTTCTTCTTTTATCTCCTCCAGAGAAGCCTCTGGAACCCACTGGATGTTTCCGCTTATTGTTTTTACTTTGTATAAAGGAGAAAGTTTTGTGGTTCCCCGTACTTTCTCCTTTTTTTCAATAACCAATGCCTTTTCTCTTTGTGCTTCTGCGTGCACCCACACGAACTTGCCATCTGGGAAAAGAACATGCGCTGGCTCTCTGCTCTGCATTGCAAAAATTTTCGTAGCAAAAAGATTTATCAAAAAGACGAAAACTTTGCAGTTAATAAATCTATAGATGCTTAGACCAAAAGAATAGAAGTAAAGGAGGTATTTTTTGCCAATTGGTCCTAGGTGCAGGGGTGATGTTTAAAAGAGAAAAATTTTTATTTTCATAACGAATGCAAATAGAGACATATAAAGAAAACCAAATTGATCATACTACGGAAAAGATCAATGAGGGTTATCAAGGAAAATCACTTTCATTAAAGGGACAAGGACTGACAAACGAGTGGTGGAAACTAGTGGGATACATGCCCACTGTGGAAATTCTTCTTCTTGATGAAAACCTCTTCAGTGAGCTTCCAGAAAGTATTTTGAAGAAAAAGTTTCCGAAGCTGCGTGTTGTAAGCCTAAAAAAAAACAAAATACAAAGAATAAGCGCAGAGGCTCTTTTCCATCCCCTTTTAGAAATAGCAGACTTTGAGGGAAATACGAGTTTAACAGAGCTTTTTGTCTCTGAGGCGTACAAGGAGCAGGAAAAGTCAGAGGAAGGAGCTCCTTCTCTTAGAATTTTAAATCTTTTGGAAACATCTGTAAACTCGATAGAAAAAGAGTTTTTTAGATGGATACCAGATATAAAGTGGCTGTTTATGCATGTAGAGCATATGTGCGGAGGGTGCGGTTTTGACTTTCTTTCGATTTTGGAGAATTTGCAGCATTTAAAGCTTACTGGAGTAAAAACTGGTTCGTGCAGCGTGTGCACTCCAGAGAAGGGCTCTTCGGGATTTTCGACGGCAGTCCAGTTTGCCATATACAACATGGTATGCAAAATGACAAGTCTTGTGGAGATAGATCTGTCGGGAAAAGACATGAACATAGACTACTTTGTTTTTCTCACTCCTCTTCCCCACTTGGAGAGCTTGCGCATTCAAGGGCGGCTCGTTCGGGATATGAGTCTTAGAGACTGGCCGGGCATTTTAAAAACTATTAAGCATCTTTCTCTGGGAGTAATTGATGGGTCAGAAGAGTCTTCGGAAGTAAAAAAACTTGGAGAGTCCACTTTTTACACGGAGAAGATCCTGGAAGCAACTAGTTTAGAAAGTCTTTCTTTTGACAGTGAAACGTCTAGAAAAATCAAATTCTCCTTAGGAACAAAGAAAGTCATTTTTCCATACTTAAGGCACTTAACCATTAAAAACTGTGATTTGCGCCCGCTTACTTTTTTCAATAAGGAAAATGCTCCTCTTCTTACAAGTTTAGAGATCATTAGCTCGTCTTTTACAGAGGGATATTTCTATACAATCAAAAAGAGACTTGGGAATAGACTGACGAGCTTGCGCATCGGAATCGAGAAAATGGATGCTCCGCAGGCTATATACGATCTTTTTACCTTTATTCGGAGCCACAGCGAGCTGGAGTGCTTACACCTCTCTGTGTGCGACACAATTACCGAGTCGCAGAGCTTCTACAAGTACTTTAGCGACCGCCCAACTCTTAAAGAGCTCTGTATAGTCGGGAAAATGAATATACATAGGATGAAAAGGTTTTTGTACCAGTTGGGGCACTGCAGCTCTTTGAGCCACGTGCTTTTAGACATAGAAGAGCCGTCTGCGGTCATGTCGTACTTCTATCCAATTTTCTCTCTTTCTTTCTTTTCTCTTAAATCCACATATGCGGAGGACCCCAAGGCTCCTATTCCTCCAAAAAGAAGCGACTTGGAAAAACTTGCTGCTATGAGCAACTTGCAGAGTCTGGATCTTTCTGGCTGCGGGCTAACACAGTTTCCTACTTTGATTCTCCAGAATCTTTCAAATCTTTCTCATCTGTATCTAAACAACAACAGAATATCTGAGCTGGATGAGGCTCTTCTAGAGATTCTTCGCGAAAAAAAAGATAATCCTCTATACATCGACTTGTCGGATAACCTTATACGCAAGGGGTACATCATAAACGCTCTTATTAAATGCAGCTGGCTAGGAGAGTCTGGATTTATTATCTTTTAACTATTTTAGTGCAGAATGCTTTATTTTATGGATATTTCTAGAAGAATAAAAATTGCATGTAGAACCATTTGCGTGTTTCCCTTTTAAATCTTTTTAATAGATGATTGGAGTGTTCTCTTCCCTGTTAGGAAATATTTATAATTACGAAAAAATTTTATAAGTGATGGCAGCAACTAAAACGATCAAACTTAATTATAAAGAATTAATTGCTAAGCTTACGCCAAATACTGCGCATGTAGAAGTAAAGAAGCAGCTAAAATGCTGGACTGAAGAAAATAGTGCCGGTCGAAATATGGATGAAAGATTTAGAGGCATATTTTCAATTCTTCAAGAATGGCTAAAGTCCAACTCAAACAGTCTATACTATCCTAATATAATGTTAAAGAAAGAGTATAAAAAAATAATAGATAAACAAGGTATAGATGTTGATTTTGTGCAAAAACAGATCTGTGAGTGGGTTCTTGAGAATATGGTTTACATTCCTACTCCGCAGAGCAATCAAAAATTTGGGAGTATTGAGAACAACACACCAATCCAATCCGATGAATATTGGCAAATGCTAGAACAACAGCTGGACCAGTGGTTTACAATGATAGGAAATATCAGTATATACAGCAAGCTTCAACCAGGTATTCGTATATTTCCCTTGATTACTTATGCAAGCAGCGAGCTAAAAGAAGAGTACTACTACAAACAGAAAATATCCTCTATGTTAAAGAAAAATCGATATTTGAACAACACTTCTGGACAAGTTTCCGACACTTCTCATATTATGCACACTTTATACCCAAGGGTTTCTCTCAACGGGAATATAGGCCAAGTGATTAGTAAGGTAGAGTGGGAGGACATCTATAATGAGATTGTTGAAGATCTTAACCAGCCTAAGCTCTATAAAAAAGATAAGACTGGACAAAGATTTCGTGTCGATGCAGACCATTTAGCAAAGGCAAAGAAAATATCGCGGATTAACTTTTTGAAAGACAATTTAGATACTTCGTATGATTTTAGACTAGCCAACTTTCCACAATTCACCGCCAATGCAATTTATCAGCCTGTAACAGAAGATGAAATATTTCTCAGGGAGATGCTAAGTATCTTTGGAGAAACAGGTGTCTCTAATAGTTTTTTAAATATCATTCCAGATAAAAATAACCCAAAAGCTACAGATGAAACTGCACAGAGAATCACAAAAGCTACCCAAAGGTACATAGAATATATTAACAGCAAATCTCTCCAGGTCTCTCCCAATGATACGCAACCAGAGCACTCGCAATTTAGCTCAAAAACCCAAAAGAAAAATGCTCTTATTATGATTCTTAAGGAGAGGAACTTTGAAAAACTTAAAGAGCAGAACAAGCTTATTAATTACGTAACAACCCAATACATCTCTTCAGATTCTTCTCCTGTTGAATATTTTGACCTTCTTGCAAAAAAGAAAAAAAACATTTTTTCTTCTAATTGGCATATAGAAAATCTATTTGATTCTTTTATGTACGTACTTCTTTTACTAGTAGCTATTATGAATGCTATAACTGTATATCCATGGTTTGCTTACGGAAGTTTTGATATTTTTGTTGTGTTGATATCCCTATCTCTATGGAGTATTTCTGTATTTATTATTGGATATCTTGCAACAAATATTAAAAAGTCCAATGAATCTGATGAATCCAATGAATTTGATGAATTTGATGAATTCAATGAAACATATAGAGTCCCCCAACAAAACCCCTTTCAGAAATTCTTCAGAAATTTAATGAAGATATTCTTGTTATCTCTAGCTATTTTTATAATTTCGATGGTATGGGTTTCTCAATTTAACATGAGATATACAGCATTTAAGAATTTTTATACACTCTCCGTTTTTATTGGCGGCAGTCTTCTTATTGGGATTATTGTCGCCTTTATAATAACCATCTATAATAATGTTAAAAAAGAAGACACAAAAAAAGAAGAGAGCGCACAGAGAAAAGGCATATTTAGCGAAATAAGCAAAAAGATGACAATGATAAAACAAGGAATATATATGCCAAAGGTATTGAGGATTTCTTTTTGGAGAAATATAAGAGAGAATCTTAAGTCGTTTGCCACGAAATGGGCATTGAGAGCTATATTTACTCTTCTTATTTGTCTTGGGCTAGCTTTTATTGGAGCCTTGTTGTATCTGGTCTCAAATGACATAGAACATACTATTAACGCCATAGGAAGTCTTCCCAACCCGCCTATATCAAGGTAGGCTAGCAAATAAGAATAAACAGCTGAGTTAATAATTAATTTTTAGAGAACACTGAAAAAATAATTTATATGGAATTTATCTGTTAAAGACAGGTTTCTAATGTTTTAAAGAGGTCATTAGCGCATAGAAATGTTTTTTATAAGGAAAGACATAAGGGGAAGGGGCACAGGACGCACCAATTAAAATATTAAAAAAATAAATTTCTTAAAAAGGAAATAGTAGCAATAAATAAATAAAAGAGCAGAAAAATTTAGTGGAAGAAATGATCAACTTTGAGAATCTTCGAGAGAATAACAATTCGGCTAATATAAAGTTAGTTGATGTAACTTTAAACAAAATATTCAAATCGGACAACACAGATAATCCCCGAGAGAACATATTACATGCATTTGGGTATTTATTCTGTGCAACTAATCTTATAGCGATCACAGGAACATATAACAGCTCTACTCAAATGCATTTTATCAACTTAAATGTTAATAACAAATATCATATGAAAAATGCTATTAAATGGGCGTTGGATTGCATTATATATCCAAATTATTCCGGAGCAGCCTATGAAACAAGGTTGCTGGCGCAGGCAAATAGTGACAATGTGGAAGAAAAGAAAAGGATTTTTAGGAAGGATCTTGAGAAACACATTCTGCAGTGGGTATCATATTACGACGCAATTCTGGACTTAAATGCGTCAAAAAATCCAGGCCAGGAGGCAGGGCTATTTGGAGATCAGTATAAGGTGCTCATTGAAGAGTTGTGTATGCTTGCTCGCATGCAGAACAGAGAATATGCTTATTTGGAAATGGTATTAAAGAAGGAAGAGGCATATGCTAAGAAAAAAGGGGAAAATTCCCCTTTACATGATGTTAATAATATTTCACTGGATGAGTTTTTTGCAAATAATAAGATTGTTCACGCTACAAGTATTCAAAACTATATGAATCTAGAATTATTTTCTAAATTTCAAACTGCACAGGGGCAGATCAAAAAGAGATCTATTAAGCATCTTAGTATGGAGGATAAGGAATTGGTAAAGGCTTTAATAGAGTACAAAAAGAATATTATTGCTAAAAGCAGTTTAAACATTTCTCATGTAGACTTTGACAATCTTTTTTCTGCACTCAATAACTATAGCAAAAAGGTCTCTTCGGCGAAGAAAACCATGAACGAAGGCGGCCAAATGTCAGCGGAGGATTTAGAAGCTATAAAGAAAGAGTATCGAATGAAAGTAGACGCTGCTTTGATGAACTGCATTTTACGGATTGTGGTAGACACGCAAAAAAATACACATTTCAAACCCGGTAAGGACACCCTGCTGACTATGTTTACGGAACCACAGTTTAAGAAAATAGGAGATTGTATCAATGCGAATCAAGAAGTCAAAGAGTTTCTACTAAAAGAGACAAACAAAATGATTATCGATAAACTTTCTCCTAGCACCAATAGCATATATAACGAAACAGAAGAAGAAATCGAAGAGGAGCATGAAAACATGGAATCTCAAATAATTGCCAATAGAGACGTGTTTAATCAGAGGGATGTGGGGAATCGAGGAGATAAGAGTCTTCTCAGAAAGCAATATAATTTTATACTAGATAACTGGGTTTGGATTAAGCTTTTCTCTTATGTGGTAGCTTGTTTTATGATGTTTTTATTAAGCATAATTCTCTGCTGCCTATTTTTCTATTATAGCAAAGCAGACGCGAACAAACTAGAAAATACGACTCTTATTCTTATATTCATTTTTACTATGGTTGGAATGGTTGGAAGCTTTAAATGGAATATTTATGACCAGTATGTGAAGAGGGAGGTTGAAAGAGTCTATGCGAATTATTTGCCTTCTGTTTGTTTTATAGGGCTTGTTGGTGTTCTTGTGGGTTTTGCACTTCTAGGAGCCATTCTTTTCTTTTTATTCCATGACAAGATGGGAACAAAAACTATTACTCTTTTAAGATATACTTCGTCAGGAGTTGCTGGATTGTATATACTGCTTGTTTTTGTTACAACTTTTATGACTTCTCATAAAACCCAAGAAAAAATCCGAAACGCGTCCTTTACAAAGAAGATGTTTGCATTTGTTCTTTCTATCCTTCTTCTTACCGTAATGTTGACTGCTCTCACGCATACTATGGAGCCTGCCTTTCCTCTTCTAAATCCAAATTCTTATAATGCCACACTCTGAAGATGGGCATAAATTTAAAGATTAATTGTTCTAACTAAACCTTTACAAATAAATATTTTACATTTATAGTGTTTCTCCGTAGTATTTGTAAAAAATATAAAAATATTTTAATTTTATGTAACACTATGCTTCTCAAAAAATATGAATTGGATGGGTGTTTATTGTAAGATTTTGGGTCATATATTTTTGCCATCTGCTAATAGAATAAATAATATTTTGTGTATTCTTTTAAGATGCTATAGAGTCTAGGTATTGAATATATGGGTTTCCAAATTCATCGTAGGTTTTTGTAAGGTCTGGTATTTCTTCACATGGGTCTAGAATGTAGAATGTGCGGGGAAAAGAGTCAAGGGGTTCGATTAGAGTTTCTACAACTAAAGACGGATGTGGCGACTTACAAGAAATAGTAGGTCTTGTCTTTATAATAAAAAAGTCATATGTTAGAACAAGTCTGTTAGAGAAAGGGTTCTCTTGTACAAAAACCTGGTTTTTAAGAGTTTTAAGAGTATCGGAGAAAAATCCCAGAGCTCTAAGATGCTTATGGAAAAAAGAATTAAGGAGGACATTGGGCGCATTTAATATTTTTTCGATGTGTAGAGAGGTATGTATATCCTCATGGGTAAATCCTATTAGCTTTAGATCTTGGGAGAAAGTGTGTAGTATTGTATCATTTATACACATATTTCTGATAACAATATAAGACACCTTAGCGAAAATATGTTTAAATTTTTCGGACGACAGGTGTAAAAAGAGAGAGAGAGTGATGTCTACAGTGGCTGGGAGGGAAATATTTAACAACATATTTGATTGTATGATTTTTGGGTTGGGATTATAATGGAGAATAATTCGAATCTGGGGCGAAAGCTTGTGAAGATTGAGGAGCAGATCGTTCAAAAAGGATATCTTGTTAGACTGGTAGAGAGAAATGAATCCAACGGTTTTCAGATTTCTATGGATAATCGAGGCAGATAACATGCTGTTATAAACGGTAAAGTCAATTGAAGACTCTCTAAATTCGTATTTTTTTGTTCCATTGGGCATAGAATATAGTTTATAGAGCGGGGATATTGTTATAAAGAGGTGTTCGTATTTTAGAGAGATTGGCCCAAAATCTTTAAATATGTTGTATATTTTTAGAGGCATGGTGTTAGTAGAGTTGTATGTTGAAAAGTTGTAGACCATTAAAAAAGGGGTAGAGGTGTTCAAGAAAAAGGCATATTTTTTGATATAGTCAAATTTGTCTTTAAAAAATTGGGATCTTTGGGCTGGGGTTTGTATTAAAATGCTAGTATCTTTTTCAAATGACCATTCAAGAATTAGTGAAATGTGTGTGGGCAAGTTATTTATAAAGATGAAGACTGCGCTGTCTTGGGAATAGAGTTTGGGATTCAGAGAGTATATGCTCTGGAGAAGAATCCAAATAAGACTTATGTTAGAAAACACACTAGAATCGCGTATGGGGGAGGTAAGATAGAACCAGTCTTGTATAGATGGAAGAAAATATATCGGAGAATTGCAAACAATACTGTTGTGCAAAATCAGAATGGGCAAAACATTAAAAAATTCTATATTTTTTATGGAATGAATCTCCATTAGGCAGGATTGGGTTGGTGAAGATAGAGAGTGCGATGTCCTTGGATTTGTTGGACACTTTGTTTGCTGGAGCTGCTCAAAGCAGGGTGCTAGTTTTTGTTTTTTAGGGATGGATGCATCCTGAGAAGAAGATGCGTGCTCTTGTGAGAAAGAGGGGTATTTTCTAGAAATAGGGTTATGTGAGCTGCTAGTATTTGGCATTTCAATTGTTTTTTGCTTACTATTATCCGACGTAGAGACAGAGCATCCGTATAAAGCAAATAGAAGCGTAAGAAAAAGAGTAGTAGAAATAGTCTTCGGCATGTACTTGAAAAAAATAATTCAACTACTTGGAATAAAGAAAATTTTTTAGTTAAGTAACATGTGTCATAAAACTATCAAGCTAATACTAAACAGAGAGTATATTTCGTCTTTATAAAATAGTTTAATTGCTGGGGTGATAGAAGAGATATTAAAGAAGTTTCTAGCAACATATTAAGGAATAAAAACCAATTTATTTATTTCTCATATATATGAATAAAAATAGCACTCCGTGTAATAAATAGTATATTGTGACAATAATACTTTTATTTTTAATGAATCTGTACACAAATAGAGCTGAAGCATACATTCTTTCCTTTCCATATGGAGGCTTTAGCACTGCTGTCTCTTCATCTGCTAAAGCAGAGCTTGAATAAAGTAGACGTTTAATTAAAAATTTAGTCTATGATAAAAAGATACTAATTTCCCAATTAGGAAAGGGCTAACACATTTAAAGAATAAATAGTGTGTAAACCCAAATCCAAATATGACAAAAATTGAAAAGCAAGTTGGGATAGATGTTGACCTACACAAGAAAGCACTATCCAAAAGTATGTATACTCCCGAGAAAAAGTATATGTCCAAAATTTCTGGAAGAGACACTGAGAGAGCTGTTAAAGAAATCAAGCAGGTTTTCCAAAGCGAGCTAAGCAAAGCTTTGGGGGTGGAAAGAAAAGCATGTCCTTTGTTTGTGTCATCAGACTCTGGACTAAACGATGGACTAAGTGGCTATGAGCGCCCTGTGGCGTTTGATTTTCGATGTGGTGTTTCTGCGCAAATCGTGCAGTCTCTTGCCAAGTGGAAGCGCATGACCTTGTATAACTTTGGATATGAAGAAGGGTCTGGCATATATGCAGATATGAATGCCATTCGTAGAGACGAGGACCTTTCGCCTATCCATTCGTACTATGTGGACCAGTGGGATTGGGAGCTTGTCATTAGTAAAGAAAAAAGAACATTGGAAACTCTTAAAAGCATTGTAGAGAAAATATACGCTTCTATCAAAGGGGTTGAAAGACACATATGCTCGATGTATCCATCTCTTGAATGCTCTCTTGCGGACAAAATCACATTTATTACGAGCCAGGAGCTTGAAACAGCATATCCGGACTTGTCTCCTAAGGAAAGAGAGGATCTAGTCTGTAAAAAACATGGGTCTGTCTTTCTTATGCAGATTGGAAAAGTTTTAGAGTCTGGAAATATTCATGATAGCAGGGCGCCAGATTATGATGACTGGGAACTAAATGGAGATATTTTAGTGCACTATGATGTTCTTGATATAGCCTTTGAGCTTAGCTCCATGGGCATAAGAGTCGACGCGGTTTCTTTAGAAAAACAGCTTAGACACTGCAAAAAAGAAGATTTTATGAAGTTTGAATATCACCAGCATATCTCCCAAAGTCTTCTTCCATTTACCATTGGAGGGGGAATTGGTAAATCAAGGCTGTGCATGTTTATGCTCAAAAAGCTGCATATAGGAGAGATTCAGCCCTCTATTTGGCCGCAAGAGGTTCTTGATCTTTGCGAAACATATGGTGTGCATCTTCTATAAGAATAAACGCTACTGTTTCTCCATTTTATTATTTTTCTAATAAATTCCTATTTATTTTTTTCTTCTAAAGCTCATACTTTCTCTTAGACTCACTTACCCACATTGCGATTTTTGTTCCTTTTTGTGAGCAGAAGGGTCTTTGTCACAGCCGGATGGCCAGTGATGTTTGTCTTGGGGAAGACAATAAGAATATCGCCATCTTTGTCCTTTCTTATAAACTC
>JALPMU010000035.1:0-13837 GCA_024243985.1 Nematocida sp. LUAm3 | reverse complement strand
TATACTCAGAATTGAAAATAGAAATAACTGGGAAAATATCATGGAGATGCTTCATAAATAACAAACTGCTGATAGGCTGATTGTGATAGGCTGAACTGGGATCTTGGTTAATTTTGGCTTGCAGAGTGTCTAGATTATTAGAACTCCATCGGAAAACTCGGGGATGGAAAGTATATGGATTGGGGGCAGTATTAGAGTTTAGAGCCAGTTGGGTTGGGTTTATGTCTTGATTTTTGAGGGCATGTTCTATCTCTTGGGTTGATGTTTCATCATCTTCCTCCGAGTTTTGTTCTTCTGTTTGCTCTTCCTCTAGATCTTTTTTGGATAGCTCTTTCTCGGCTTCTTTCCCAGCTTCTTTTTTGGTTTCTTCTGTTTTTTTCTTTTTCTTTGGCTTAGCTCCTTTTTTCCTTTTCTTTTGTGTCTCTTCTTTGTCATATGATACTAACTCTTCTTCTATTTTTTTTCTGTCCTCCTCCTGTTTCTTTAGATTTTTAGTTATATCTTCTGCTTTTTTAAGTATGTCAGCAATTTTCCAATTGCTGACGATCTTATCATTTATTTCCAAATAAATAAGTAATTCTCCGGTTGTTATGGGGGATTTCCCCTTTAAAAAAGTATAAACTCTCTCTAAATCAGAATGTATCTTAATAGGCATAAAAAAAGTTTCAGTGATTACGTTCTTTTCTATCACCCACTGTTTAACTGTGGTTTTAAATTCGTCATCCACGGCATATCGAGCAGCAATACAGTTTCCGAGCTCTTTTTGAAACTGTATGGTGTTTTTTATATAGTTTTCTTCTTTTAGAAAAGCGTATAAATAGAAAAGATTGGATACATTACCTTTTTGATCATATAAAATCTCTTCTCCCTTCGATAGAGGCTCCTTTCCATCATTTTTCTTTTTCGCTATTAAATTAATCGTTTTTCGTAATCTGGCGAATAGTTCTATGCTCTTGTCTATATAGTTTTGAGAGGGTTTCTCTTTGTTAATTATCTCATCCGTAAGAGTTTCCAGAAACTCCTTGAATGTCTGTTTGTTTTTTCTATATTGGTCTAGAGCTTGCGTGGTAGTGTTTTTAATATTTTTTTTATATTCCTCATAATAATTTGTTATCTCTGGAATAAAATCTAGTGAAATAATAAGTTGACTTATTATATCATCCAAGATATGATAGTGACTTATGTGATAAGCGATGGTATAAATAGTATTCTTAAATAGTGTCTTATCTTCTTTGGTTATATCTTTATATGTCATGTTTGGAGTGACCATATTTCTATTCTCAAAATATATAACTGGAGCAACAATCACATTGTTTTTTGTTTGATCAAGTACTGCTGACATCATATCTTCTAATTTCTCGTCACGCGTGCCCATGCTTATAGAAGCAAACACATTTATCATATAGATGAATAGTCCAAATATGCATACTGGTAATTTCATTTGTTAAAATTTTTTTTTTACTAGTTATATATAGTAGATTTGTATAGGCTGATTGACAGAAAAAAATTTTAATATTTGTATATACTATTGGAGAGTATAAAACTTTTAATTGGACTGTTATATGCTTAATAATTGGGTAATATATAGTTTAAAACTCAGAAATAATCGCATCTATTAAATAAACATTCACAAGTTGTAATGTCTCTTAATGATTTAGGGTTAAGGGTTTGCGCTAGTAGACATCCTCAAATGCTCATCCAAATTTAATCCAATGAAAACCAAGCATTATAGTTCTAATGCTCCTAGTAAGATGTAACTAAAGGCCCAGCAGTGTATAGCATGCTGCCTGGAGGCTGAGGAACTGCATCTGGCTTCAAAAAAGAAATACTACAGGATGGCTTTTCACTGTGCTTTTATTAAATTATTTTTTATTCTCAACTCTTAAGCATGTACAGATAAAAAGAATTATGTGTTAGTGTATAAGCCGAGTGTTTAACTCATTGGGTTAGTAAGCAGAACAGACAGCGCAGTCTCTCCATCAGGCTATCTGTAGAGAAGCAATTACCATCTTTCTCATTCCGGTTACAAAGAGTGCGTATTGGCATGCGTTTCCTCAAAGAAGCGGCTATTTGTCTGTTTTATGAACACATGACCAAAGGCCATGTGTATAATTACTCTTTTTTTCTATCCATGCAAAAAGAGAAGATTTATTGCAGGAATGTAAATGCAATAATTAAAATGTTTGTTTATTATTTGTTTATTGTTTGTTTATTCCCAAATTAGATCAAACTGATAAATTACTCCCCCAAAAATATAAATAGCAGGTTCTTCTAAGCATTATGAACAAATTCAAAGCTGCAGCAATTGCAAAGGTATTGGCAGTAGTATTTTTAATGCTTATACCATCAGCTACTGCAAGAAAAAACTGCTTAAACATTGAACATGTGCTACAGCAGCTATGCAAAGCCCAAAATGAGTTAACAAGTGAGTACAAACCCAAATCAAAGTACGATGAGGAAGCTTCTAAAAACTACTTAAAAGACATAAATCTTTTTATTGGAAGGACGCAATTTACTTATGAATTGAGTCAACTCAATGTTTCTATATCAGATACACGAGAATACATAATCAACCATGATGGGGAATATAGCCTATGGATTCATATACCCAGCCCAAATATTTCAGCCAGAAATTTAGACACTTCATCAGAAAAGAAATTTTCTCGTCTGCTCTATAATACCTCAAAAATTCAAGCAAAGAATATAATTATTAAATCCCATAAGAAAAGTGGTGAAGTTGATTTAAATCTTGTGATTTTGCTTATAACAAAGATAAGAAGGTGTAATTCGATCAAATTCTATGGGATCTCTAATGTTAAAAAGAGCATGCACTACATAGATACAATTTGTAAAAGAAGGCATTTACTAATTGGAGAATTGATAAAGGAAGTACATGTGAATGTTTGTGGAGCTACTCTGAAAAATGCTGTAAGTATGCTTGTTGAAAATATTTTCAACCATAATATGTCAACAATTCAGAGACTCAGTGTTAACGAAAAGGAAGTTTCAAAAAAAAATAACAGTATGTATAATGTATCAAATATAGAGTATTCCGAGCAGAACAAGAAGGATATAGACTGGGATAAATTTAAACCCACAGGAAATAGTAATGATGTCTCGACCGATGTTTTAGGGACTATAAACAAATTTATTGCTGTATACAATAAGGATAATGGCCTATATGAATTAGGTAAGAATAATATTTCGATAGCAGACAATAAGTACATAATAGATGCTACTAAATATAATGGTAGCAGTGGTATCGAAGAGTTAACAATGTATATTCAACTATTTAGTCCTACAGGAGAAAACGAAGAAGACAAAAAAAATGAAGAAGCTCTAGCTCAATTGGTATATTGGATATCAGAAATCAAAGTGGATTCAATATGTCTTTTAAGTTTGTCTTCTACACCATCCAAACCCATAGATTTCTACACTTTAACTGCAATTATGTCTAAACTAAAGAACTGCAATAAGATTATTTTAGAAAATATAGTCAATATGGAATGCAACCCGAAATATAAACCTGCTCTCAATATAGTAGATAAAACCACAATAGTTAATAACGATCTATATATAGAGGTAACAGAAAGCGTTTCTTTGGAGAGTATAGAAATATTTACGAAAAGAATTTTTATACCATGTAGAGAAAAGATTCTATCAGTTAAAGTTTCTGCGTTGACATTAGAAGATAGGGAAAAGATATATGCAATATTTGACTTGTATAAGTTGAAAAGGGGTGAAATCATCGCAAACGAAACAAATTGTATTTGTTATCCCAAAACAGCAGGGACTAGTAGCACTTGAAATCTTCTTTAGAAGAGCCAAGGTATAGAAAAAAGAAATATAAAGGTAAATATTTTATTTTTAGTAATCTTATACATATTAGTCTCTATTAGAGCCAAGCGAGCGCTTAGTTATTGCATTATTTTATTATTAAAATATTTATACTACGGATCACAAGAACTTCTCAAAGACTTTTTAGCGGAGCTTCTCCAATGTGTTAAGCCCGTTGCCGCCAAATAGAAAAGCAGAGAAGCATCTTTCTTCCGCCATATTTTCCCTCAGAGCGTCTTATTGCATGCTTCTCTATTCTCCCGTGGTGAGTATACTGTCTAATGTTGTGTTGTGCATATTGGGTTGCGCTTGCTCAATAAAATTGACGTACTTTTCTGCTTCTATGGTAAAAACTACTATATTGAATACTATTGCGGTTGTTATTAGCAGATACACTAGTTTCACCAGAAAACGGCAGAACTTTGAGTTATTATGTAAGGTTTTCCATTTTTTTGCTGACATGTTCCATGATGCATACATACAGTTTTTTGCTGAAAGCAGTAGTACATTTACAAATGTTAAGCTCAAAAGAGGATCTAATACCCTTCTGAGGCAGTTGAAAAACAAGAAAAAGAGATTGCTTGCCGCATAGTTTATCCCAAGCAATAGCAATAAAACACTCACAAACGCCATTGGCCTAAGCATAATTAGACAGCTGTTGTCTTCTCCTATTTTCCGTATAATGTTTGCGTGTACAAAATAGTATTTGAAGAAAAAGCAAAATAGAGTGATAAGAGAGGAAAAGATTACTGTTTGGTGGCTATAGGACTCGCCTAAGTCTAAGCTGTTTCCAGATGCGCTATTTTCTCTTATAAAAAAAGAAAAACACGAGGTAACTACCATGGCCAAACAGAACTGAAAGATAGCAATCAGCCAAAACCCAGCTAAGGCATCCGGGCTTATATTTACAAGCTTTCTTCTTTCCTTCTTGCTATTTGGGTCTATATCCATGGGGTCTCTTGTAGGAGGCGTGTTTTCTTCATAATTGTATCTTATATCTTCTTCAGAATACATTAAGAATATTTTTAAAATATTTTAATACTTTATCTTTGCTGCCATCTGACAGATGTCTATCATTTGTTTCTATTTTACTATCTTTCCAAACCGGAAATAAAGGCTTTCAAAATACAGAACAAGATATGAACTGCACATTCACACAGCACTCTGCCATTGGGCGTAAGTACGGGCTGTGCTTTATAGGGAGCATGCGCATAGCTCGTACAAAGCACGGGATACGCAGAGTATATGGATGTGTGGCTTCAGAGACTCCTTCCATCTGACCTTCTGTTGTTCTTTATGGGAGAGAGATATAGGTAGCCTAGATATACTAGCAAGCATACTCCGCATGCAATTTGGGCTGCGGCAATTTAACCCAAAGAATATTGTGGGTTTGGGCTCTGTTTTTCATTCTAGACACTCTTCTTTTCATATAGTTTTTTGCTTCTTCTTTCTCATGACCTGCAATTGGCATAGACACGTGCTTTTCCTGGGCTTTGTGGGCGTTCTTTGTTTCACAGGGTCCTCTGCCTATAAAACACAGCCAGACTCCCGCGTGGCTTTTCTTAACGCGCATCCTGTGGAGTTTGACCCTGTTTCGCGGGAAGCGCATGCGAGATATTTGGACAAGCCGGTTCCCAAGATCATCCATCAGATATGGTTTGGGAATCGGGAGCGGCTGAACAGGCTGGCCTCTGTGCCGAAGTGGAGGGAGTACTGCAAGACCTTTGGATGGAAGTACATGCTATGGACCGAAGAAAGCGAAAAAGTGTACGAAAAGTTCTGCAAAAAGAGAAACATAGCTCTTATCAACCATCTAAGGCAGGAGCGCGTCTTTTGCGCAGCCTCGGATGTGCTGCGGTACGAACTCCTTAACAAGTATGGAGGCGTGTATTTGGACTGCGACATGCAGCCGCCCATGTACAGAGGAAAAAACATCTCGCTCTTCGACTGCTTCTCTAGCACGGGAATATCTGTGATGTCTGAGAACACAATGCGCAACACGGGAAACATCGGCCTCTTCATCACGAACGGCCTTATCTTTTGTCCCAAGGGCGACCCCAGGATAAATGCTGCCGTAAACCAGGTGCATCGGAACTATGTGGCATACAGCACAGCCACCAGAACAAACAACCCATCGTTTATCACAGGCCCCTTTTTCTTCAACAAAATCCTCTTTGGGCCCTTCAGCACGTTTTCAGCAAGATACTGCGAGTTTCTCAACATATGGATCCGGACCCGCTAGTAGTCCTAAAATAAATACCACATGTATGTATATATGCTTGCGCTGTAGAGAGCTCTTCTACAAGCTCAGAGGCTGTTCTCCTCTTCTTTAAGCATTTCCTTATGTGGGCATATTGGCATTGGTGGACACGTATATCCTCAGATCAAATGTTGCGGACATATGAGAAGAGCTGGAGTGATTTTCTGTGTGATGTCGACTTTGCTTCTGGCGCCTTTGCGTGCAGAGATGCATAACAGACTGGTGCTCAAAGATCCTGAATGCGAAAACATGAACTACACTCTCGACCCCAATGTGTCTTTTGCATGCTCGCCAAAGTCCAGATACTCCGCGCGAAAAATACCCAAAGTCATCCACCAGGCCCGGATAGGCAGCGAGCTTCCGCTAGAGAGCGCGGAGGAGACGCCCTGGGGAAAGTACTGCCAGGATACAGGGTTTACCTACTGCATGTGGACAGAGCACATTCCAGAGCTGGAGAAGATATTCGGCAAAAAGAACTATGCGCTGTTCAAGCAGCTGTGCCGCGAGCAGCTCTATAAGAGCGCAGAAGATCTTTTGAAGTATGAGGTGCTGCGCGCATATGGCGGGGTCTTTGTGGGCAAGGAGATCATGCCTCCTATGCAGGGAGAGGCCTTTGTGGATCTGGAGAAAGTGATTCCCCTCAGGGGCATCCAAGTGCTCGTTAGCAAAGCGCCCGTCAATGTTGGGAACAGCGCGATCTACGCGGACTCAAGCTTTTTGGCCTGCTGCAAAAAGCATCCCATTCCCACAAGCCTCTGCGCGCAGATCCGCCAGAACGTAGAGCACTATCGGCGCAAAACAGGAAAGCATGTGCGCAGGTATAGCACAGGAAGCGTTTTTCTCTCCTCTGCGCTGACGGGATCCGTTGGGGTGCTCCAGCCCAATTACATAAAGCAGTACGGCATGCTAAGAGATTCTAAATAAAAACAAAGATATTCATGCATCAATCTAGCCGCATAGAGCGCGGCATACGCCAGCAGACCTCAAGCACAGAGCGCATGCAAGCGGCAGAGACCTTCCTGGCCTTTCAAATGGGTATGCTAAATAGAGACTTTCTTCTAGACGCAATACTTGTATATTGCGTGTATATTGAAAAGTATAAATATACCCAGGCACCATCCATACGATCTAGACTGCCATGTTGCAATATAAATAGATGTATTTACAAATGAACATTACAATGGGATACCACTGTGGGTTTGGAAACAGAATCCTGATGCTTTTTGCACTCTTTCTCTTTTTTTCAACTTCTTGGACAAGGGGCGCTCTTCTGCTTAATGGCGCTATTCGCGAGTTTATAGACCCTCTAAAGAAAAACGGAATAGAGCTGCAAAAAAGCTTTGGAATGTACACTGTGAGCCCCGGCGTGTTTCTGGCTAAGTACAAGGGCAAACCCTGTGTGGCGAAGATCATGGGCGGGTCCCAGGGGCCGAACCTCCTGCAGCCGCTAAAAAACGAATATGCTGCCATGTCCTCTGTGTCCTTAGAAGGCGTTGTGGCGCCAATTGCATACTTTGAGGAAGACGCGTTTGAGTGCATTCTCATGGAGCATGTGGAAGGCGTCCGGCTTGACGTGTACATCAGAAGGATGACCAGCTGGAAAAAGAACATAAGCAAAATCATCAGGGCATATCCAGCAGACTTTCTTGCCTTCAAGAAAAAAAGAGGAGCTTCGAACAGGACCGCACACGAGAAGGAAAAGTGCAGGTTTTATTTCTGTCTTGACAAGCACCCGCACGAGCTGCTGGAGGAGTGCAGAAAGACTCTTCTTCCCATCCGCACCGTCGTAGACATTCTCTACCAAGTCAAGAATCTTATTCTCCTGCTGCACGAGGCGCAAATAACGCACACAGACATAAACCTAACAAACATCATTCTTACAGAAGGCATGCGGGTAAAGCTTTTGGACTTTGGCTCGGCCAACAGGCAGGCAAAGGTATCTGAGAAAGACTGGATGTATGCTGTTGTGCACGATAGGCTCTGTCTTGGGCGAATTGCGTACGACTTAGTCTCGTACCGCGCCGCTGTGATCGAAAACGACAGATACCACAACCTAAGCACTGTGCAGAACAAGAATGTGCCCACAAGGAAAGAAGTTATAGCAAAGCTGCAGCACTTGGCAGCCAACGAAGGAGCAAGCTGCGTACATAAAAACAAATTTATGGGCGTAATGAAGAGAATAGAAGAAAAAAGAGCAAGCAGCAAGTATTTAAGCATCAGCGAGAAAGATGCGGTGTTGGCAGCAGGAAAGCCAGGAGAGTGGAAGTATCTGATCAAGCCGCTATTTGACATCCCGCGTATCCCCAGCGAGCTTCTAGACATCATAAGACTCTGTGCCACTGGAAACGAGCAAGACTTTCACGCAGCCTGCCAGCAAATAGACACAATATACAGGGAGTGCCAACGAGACATGTTAGCCATGAAGAAGAACATAAACGAGGAGGTAGACGAGGAAAACGTAGATGAAGAAAGTGTATTTGAGGAGGACATGAAGAAAGAGACTGTATGTGTAGGAGATGCAGAGAAGAAGGATGCGCGCCAGATGCTTCTATGCTAAGCGCAGAAGATCGTATATATCCCTCCTGTTTAAGATAAATGTATCCCTTCTGTTTAAAATAAATGTATCCCTCCTGTTTAAAATAAATGTATCCCTTCTGTTTAAAATAAATATATCCCTCCTACTTAAAATAAATGTATCCCTTCTGCTTAAGATAAATTCATCTCTCCTGTTTAAGATAAATTAGCAAAGCATCTCGTATTTGGATATAGACAATATATTTCTTGATTGGGCTTAAATTAGAATGTTGTTTTGATCCAAAAGAGTATGCTATTTTTTAAGGAAAATTTTCTTAAAAAGAAAAACATATTTCATGTTTAGGGAATGCAGATGCCACTTTAAGCTAAAATAAATTGGGCAGGAACATGTGGGTCTAGATTGCGCAAAAGTATATATAGGCGAATCCTATTACAATTAGAGCAAATATGAAAGTTATACTTTTTCTTTTGGCAACTCTTTTGCATGTTATTTATGCCGAAGAGCCCATACAGGAGATTCGAGTGGGCGTTCTGTCCACATACCCGCCAATCCCCTGCGGCATTGCAGAGTTCACAAAAAACATGATTGCCGGGATGCTGGACAGCAAAGAGGCGCAGGGAAAGAAGCTGTCATTTGAGGTGTTTTCTATCGCGAGGCACGGGCACACAGGGCCTTCTCCCAGCACTCCAAATGTTTCCGTGCACCAAATAAACCTAAAAAAAGAAACAGAGAAGGAAACCCTCGCGAAGCTAGGCGAATCCATCAGCGAGAAGAAGCTGCACTGTCTTTTGGTTCAGCACGAGAACGGCCTGTTCCACAACCACAAAAACATTTTAGACTTGATGGCGAAAGTTTCATTAGACACAAAGATCTTTGTTTTTATCCACACGGGGCTTCCGTACCCGCGGCTCAACCGAAAAGAGTACACGCGGGATCTTGCTCTGTATTCTGATGGGATTGTTGCGCTGGGGTGGAAGGTGTACAAGTCGCTGCACCACGCGTACGGGATAGACAAGAAGAAGCTTCTGTACTTTCCCCATGGAGTGGGGCTTGTGCCGCAGGTCAAAGCTCCCAAGAAAAAGAAAAACTGCATCAACCTTCTGATGAGCGGGATAATGAAGCCGGAGAAGGGAGTGGAGGTTGCTCTGGATGCGCTAGAGATTCTTCTAAAGAGGAACCAGGACACAAAAATAACGCTGACTGTGGCGGGGCTGGATAACAGCCATGGATCCTTCCGCCAGGAGATCGAGGAGAAAGTGCAGGAGAAGGGTCTGCAAAATCATTTCAAGTGGCTGTATAACTTCTTCTCTCTTGCAGAGCTTGCTGAGATCCATCGAAGTGCAGATATTTTTCTGGCACCCTTTTTAGGTGAAGTTCCTACCTCCGGCACGCTGACATTTGCCATGTCCTGCGGGCTTCCCGTGATCGCCACGCCCTTTGGAATGTCTGGGGAGCTGCTGGAGCTGAGCATGCATGTTCCTGAGGGCAGCTCGGGCAGCGGAGCGAGAGGAGATAGCAAGATCAGCTACACGAAGTATGGAGCCATTGTTCCCAGAGACAGCAGCAAGAAGCTTGCCAATGCCATTACTACCTTGATCCACGACTCTAAGCGCAGGAAGGACATGGGAGCGGCTGCGGAGAAGAAAATTAAAAACCTGTCCTGGACCAATGTGGGAGGCGCGCTGGTTAAGTATATTGAAACGGGGAAGATTCGGCACGTGCTGCCAAACCCCTACAAAGAGAGCATGCTTCCCTCCATGTGCGAGTGGAGCGCAAAGAAAGCGGTGTCTTTTTCTGGCCGGCCTATTTTAGAAAAAAATGGAGTGTACTCTCTGTACAAAGACACTTTTGTCAATATAAATGCAAAGATCTACAAGGGAGCGATTGTGGCTCTGGGCATCCGTCTGTACAATGAAAGCACCCAGAGGCGGGGCGTGAAGTATCGGGAGACCTTTATCTATGCTGCAGTCAGAAAGTTCTCTCCAGGGAGAAAGAGCGCAAATCCATCACGGAACACAAGCACGTACATACACATAGTTGGGCCCAAGGACAAAAAAGCTATTTTGCAGAATGAGAAGGGCGTGGTGGTTACGAGCCCCAACATTATTTTTGAGGTCACAAAAGACACAGAGCAGTCTCTCTCGCTGCGATTCCGCAAGCAGGATCGGTTTGCGTATGCCACAGGGCTGCTCGGAGTGTCTATTCTGGAGCACTTTGGGAAGGCTGTGTACGTCACCAGCATAGCTCAGAGGAAAGACTGGAGGCTTGGTATGTGGGAGAACAATGTGTTTAATGCGTACGAGTCGATGTCCAGGGTGTCGCGGTATGTGGGGCAGATGTATGGGCCCCCAGAGAACCTGCGAAGGAGCGAGAGCGGCAAAGGCGAGCAGGAGCAAAACAGCCGCAAGGACAAAATGGAGCAGGCAGCCAAGGAGCAAAAGAGCCTGATCAAGCTCTGGGGCGACCTAGAAAAGCCTGTGCAGTTTACTGCGAAGATCAGCGACATAAGGGAGCCCAACATACGAAAGGACACGCTTGAAGAGTATGTCAAGCTGCAGTACATCCGAGAGTCTGGCACGTATAGGAAATAATGAAAATGTATGGTGTAGTAGATTTTTTCAGGAGGCGCAGTTTTGTTTTCTATTAGTGTGTTCCAGCTAGTACCTTCTATGTGTTTATTTCTTCATTGCTGCATAAAAAAGATTGTTGGATAGTATATGCAACTGATAATTATAAATAAAAATAATCAAAATGCTCCAATGACAACCCAATGTGTTTATTAGTGCGTGTTATGCAACTCTTCTTCTAAGCCATATTTCTTCATCTAAATCATTTTCTCTAAATATGTAACTCAAGCAAGTGGCAGGAAGACTTGGCTGGTGGTGAAAGAGTATCCATTTCTTAGTGGTACTGTATGTTTGAAGTAAAAATAATGTTATTGTAATAAACTGTATAGGCAGTGTAGCAAAATAAAAATAAAAAGTATTTCAAAAATAAAAAGAATAAGGTTTTGTATTGCGAGTGATATATTCTTTGTAATAAAATATTTATTTAGGAGAGACCAATAGAGTAGGAGTAGATAGACAAGAGGACAAAGAAGCAGAAAAGTAGAGGAGGGCGGGGAAGAGGATATAAGATAGAGATGCATAGGAGATGCATAGGAAATGCATAGAACAAAAGAGAAGAGTAGAGAGGAGAGAAGAGTAGAGAGAAGAGGAGAGGAGAGTAGAAAAGAAGAAGAACTAATAGAAAAAGCGATACTGGCATGTTTCTTGAGGAGAGGTTCCTTTATTGGGCCATAAAGCGTGTTTTTTCTCTTTTGTGCTGAATATAGTCTATATTTCTTTTTTATTTTGGAGGCAGTTTTTAGAGCATAGTAGAGGTACTCTAGCTGAAATTCTAGGCTTTTCTTTTATTAAAAAGAAATATATAAACACATCCGGGGATAGTTTAGTTAGTGTAGACCGCAGATGATTAAAAGCAGGCGAAAGATCTTTGATGCTGACACAAAGATGCCAGAATACATAGTTATACTCATTGGCACGAGCATGCTTATACTTATGCTCTACATCTGCATTAATCTGCTTATTACTATTCTGGCGGGGCCCATAGAGAGGGCTGTGAGTCTTAATGAGATCATTGCGCACATGTCTCGGTCAATTACTGTTTGCTCAGAAAGTGTCACCTTGGTGGTTCTAAACATTATGCTGATATATGGAGTTCTTATGCGGGACCAGCTAGAAATCTTCTACAACCTCTTTTTGCAGATTGTGATAGTTTTGTACAACTTTTGGGTAAACATGCTTCTTCCCTGGGAGATTTATACCGTTCTTTTGATGGTCAACCGCATAGTGTATCTGGTGTATCTGCTGTGCATTCCGCTTCAAATATACGTCTCTCGCCAAAAAATGGAGTGGGCGTTTTTTAAGAATCACGGCGCAAGCATAGAGCTGAACAACATGTACATGATCCGGCGCTCCACAAAAATAGCGTACAAAGTCTTTGTTATTCTTTTCTTTTTTGAATGGTCTCTAAACATTATTATAGGAGGGACTGTGGCAACTACTGTAGTTTCTGTATGCGTTTTTTGGATCCAAGTTTCAACGGGGCTGTATATCGACATTGAGTCGTATGCTCTCAGATGGATTACGCTTGTTGTGACCTTTGGTTTATGTGTGTACAACATAGTGCTTCTATCCAATCCGAGCTTGTTTATAGACAGAAGCATTATAACAGGACTTGACATAGGAGGCAACCTTCTTGCCATTTGGGTGTATTTCATCTCTTTGATTCTTTTTCTTGAGCTAGTTTACGGAACCCTTCTGCTTATTGACATTCGGTCCTTTGGGAAGAATCTCTATGGAAGAGAAATAAAAAAGGAAAGAAAGAGGCTGCTTGTGGATTGGGGCACTTCGGAGCAGAACACGCTTGATGCTAGCGAGAATAGATAGGGTGTTGAGTAAATAGAGTGTTTTTTATTGATCTATACACACAGTAGGATAGTATGAAGGTTTATTCTGGGATAGTCTGTGCCAGTATGTTTTATGTAATGCTAGCCCATTCAGAGGTATTTTGTGGTTGTATTATTAGACTTAGTGAAAATAGTCTTTGTGCAAAGATAAGATATACTTCCGAAAACTACATCTACATCGATCTAAGTGGATATAGCATTAGATGTAAGGAAGCTGGGTTAATTAAATTGCGTAATGAAAAGCTAGAAGATGCACTAGAAAGGATAAAAGTCATCTGGTGCAAAAGTATACATGTTAACTCAGATATACCTGCTAAACTAGCTGAAATACTTACTAAGCAAACAATAATGGAACAGGTTGTGCACATACATGATATATGCTAGGAGAGTGCAGAAGCATCTTTTAAAGTGGAAAGCTATATGTACCAAATGGGTTCATAACTGCGGATGAAATAGCAGACATCAAATGGATGGATGTAGAGCATATGTTCTACGAAGATCATTCACAAAAATACTGTGTCATTTTCAAGAAAATACTAAAATAAAGGCTTTTTAACAGGTTATAAGATATACTTTTTAGTCTCTAATGTACATGGCATGTTGTCTTAGCTTTCTATTTTACGTGCACTGGCAGTCTATGAAAGACTTAGATGCTTATACTTCTCGTCTAGTCGTGCTTAAGTGTTGTGGTATGCCTTCAGAATGTGCAGTACACAAAGAACAGTGAGATCTA
>JALPMU010000018.1:2307-29183 GCA_024243985.1 Nematocida sp. LUAm3 | reverse complement strand
CATCGTTTTGAGCTGCCATACTCTTTTCCAAGTCTTGTTGCAATGTAATATATTTGTTATTAAGAGTGTTGTATTGGGTTTCCATTTCTTGTTGTGTGCTATCTAATGTTTCTTTTTGGGTTTCTAGTTCTTTTTGTCTATCTTCAAGATGTTTTATTCTCTTATCCTTTTCAACCCTTTCATTTTCATTTTCATTACTAAGCTTCTCTATTTTTTTTCTATCCAATGCTATACTATTATCCAAGTCTTCAATTCTTTTTTCTAAATTGAGAATAGTAAGAGTTAGATCTTTTTTATCTTGCTCCAGCTGGTCTATAGTTTTATTGGCATGTACTATGCTCTGGGTCATCTCTTTTATTTTTGCAAGCTGCTCTGTAAGTATATTGTTTTCCTCAGTTATTTTCTTAAGACGGCTTTCTAGCGCTGCCTGCTTTTCCATGTTCTGTTTTTCACATTGGTAGATCTGCTGTTTTAGCTCTTTCTGTCCCTTTTGTAAGACACTCTTCTCTTCCTGTAACCTTTCTTGCTTCTTCTGCAAAGTTATCTTCTCTTCCTGTAATTCCTCTTGCTTTTTCTCTAGCTTCTTTTTCTCCTCCAGCAACTTATTATACTTTGTGTTTAGTTGGTCGTTTTGTTTATATAACTCATTTAGCTTTTTATCTGCTTGGGTCTTTTCTGCTGTTGCATTTTGTACTAGCTCTTCAATACTCCTTAAGTATTCATTTCTCTTTTCGACGCATTGATCTAGGTCTATCTGTACTTTCTGTAGCATAGCATTCTTTTTAACTAGCTCCTCTGTCTTGTTTTGGCATTCTGCGATGTATTCGTCTATTTCAGTATTTAATTCATCGATGTAATCTTTCTCATCCTCTAGCGCGTTCTTTATTTTTTGCAGCTCCATCTCTATGACTTTCGATTGGCTCTGCGCTGTTATAAGACCATTTTTTGCGCTTGCCAACTCTTCATATGTTTTTATAAGCATGCTTCGTGCATGGGTGTATATCATCTTATGGAAGTTATAGTCTTTGGGCTGGGCATTGGATCTATTATTCATTTCGCCAATCCATGTATCTGCTAAGAATGGTGTTTGCGTCTGCATGCTCTTTACACTCTTTACCACAGGGGAAAATATGCCCATTCGATGTGGGATGTACATCTGCATGGTTTTCGAATGGGTTTTCTGTGCATTTACAGGCGCATGCTTTGTCCTATGTGCATGCTTTGTCCTATGTGCATGTTTTGAGTTATGTGTATGCTTTGAGTTAGGTGTATGCTTTGTTCTAGGTGTATGCTTTGAGTTAAGTGTATGCTTTGGGTTAGATGTATGCTTTGAGTTGGGGGTATGTGATTGTTTAGTATGCGGTTGTCTTGCTTTGTGCGACAGGTGGTATTCTTTGCGATTTGCATGCACAGTAGAAGGAGGGCGTATGTACTGAACAGAAACAAATATGTACTGAACAGGCGGCCCGTTGTTTTTTGTAGCGAGTGCTCCCGTGTGCAGAAGAAGAACCATAAGCATATAGACCACTCTTATAACCATATGTAGTTTTTTCTTGTTTTTTATATATACCATGTGTACCAACAAACAGTATATACTTATAGCTATTCTCTATCTTTGTTTTTTCCTTTTTAGGATAATTGCACTAATATTTCCATTTTGAGAACTTTTCTTGTTTAGATAAACATTACTCACATCTATTTGCCATTTCAAAGAAAAAAAGAAAAAAAGAGTCTTCTAAACATTACAGAGCTCCCCGGAGCAGAGAAAAGAGTATATATCAAAAAGAGTTGCAAATTTTTTATGGAGAACGGAAGCACGAGAAAAGATGCGCCTGCGCCAAATGCCATACAAAATGAACGGATGCCCAACATAGTATATAAATGCTTAGTCATTGCCTTTGGGCTTACTCTTTATTTTATGTACATTCTTACGGTGGGAGAAAAGATCTTTCCCACAGAGAGCGGCTCAGAGAGCAGAGAGCAGCTGCAGCAAGCAAGCGTTCTTCTCTTTGTTGCCGGCTGCTTTATTTCTCAAATTGTTTTCTATTTTCTTTCCTCGTTCCAAATGGGAGTCATGTGCGCGCCCATTTCCGAGGGATTCCTCGCTCTGCAGGACCTCGCCGTATCCCTTGGGACATCAGGAATAAAGAAACAGGAACTTGTTCCCACAATGGCTTTTTGTATGGTTCTTTCTGCCCTTCTAACAAGTGCGGGGTTTCTTCTTCTTTACTGCGCACGAGGAGAAAAATGGATATCTACGATTCCATCTACTCTATCTAATGCGCTGTTCGCTGTACTCGGCGTATTAGTTATCAAATACGCCAATGAAAGAGTGCATATGCTTAAAGTGCCCCTCTCTCTCCTCTCCAGATACACCATATTCAACGGGGTGTCTCTCTTCCTTATCCTCTTCTTCCTCTGGCTGGAGAGAAAGAAACCTCTTCTCTCCAAGTATTCCATGCTTCTCATAGCCGTCGCAGGCACCCTTTTCTTCTACTCCACTCACTTTTTCCTGCAAAGAAGCATCTCCCAGGAAGTGCATGACAAGTGGCTCTTAAGAGATCCCCGCGTTGCACTTAGTTTTTCTTTTCCCTCGGTCTATGGAGAAGTAAACCTCACAGCAGCCCTTAGGAACATAGATAAAGTCTTGGGAATAGTCTTTATAAACATACTCCAGTTTCCTCTCAACTATCCGGCACTGGTTGCCCACACAAAGAGCAGCCCCTGCCCAAGAAAAGAGCTCCTCGTTAATGCCGTAAGCTGTGCAGCCACTTCTCTAGTAGGGCTCTCCTCGTACGTGCTCACTTCCTCTACCATTGCCATTAATGGAGCGGGGTCCAACCACAAAGCAGACACTCTTTTAATAGGCATACCCATGGTGCTCCTCTTCTACTTCGTCTTCCAATACATCTTCTACCTTCCCTTCCTTCTATTCGATCTCCTCTTAATGTACCTTGGTGGCAGCATTATCGTGCAAGTACTTAAACTAACGGCACAAAAGAACAGAACAGACCTTCCTTTTATTCTTTCAGCGATTTCCTTTTCTTTTTTCTTCTCAAGCATTGTGTACGTAACAGCCTTCACCATATCCCTGTACGGCGGGCAGGCAGCATGCAAGCGCCTCCTTAAGAGACCGGAGCAGGAGCCCCACAGAACAGAACAAGAAACAAGCGCATTATAAGAAAAATATTTTATGGGAGCAACACACGATAGACTAGCAGTATTTCCCACGCGCATGGTGCTAGGGCAGCTGCAAACAAGAATGCAAGGAGCAGAGAAAGGAAAAACTCTTCTAGAGAGAAAAGCAGACGCCCTAAAGGCAAAGCACAAGGAAGTGGCATCTGTTCTCTTAGAGAAGAAGCAACAAGCGCACGCTCTCCTAGAGAATGCCAGATTCCTTATGACCAAAGCAGAGTTCTATGGAGGAGACCTCAAAATGGCCATCCACCAGGCGAACAAGCACAGCCTGCAAGTGCAAGCATCCATGGAAACGGTGGCAGGCATTTTCTTCCCAACTCTCTTCCTGGAGAAGAAGAAGAAAGAGATGTACTTCATGGGCGCAGGAGGAAAAATGCTCTCCGAGTGCAGGAACAGCTTCCTACAGGCCCTCGAGCACCTCGTGGAGCTCTCCAGCACACAAATGGCCTTCTCCCTAATAGATGCCCTCCTAATGGTCACAAACAGAAGAGTAAATGCTCTCAGCTATGTGCTTATCCCCCGATTGGAGAACACAATTGCGTATGTTCAGTCAGAGTTAGATGAACAGGATAGAGAAGAGTTCTTCCGCCTAAAGAAGCTACAGAAGAAGTAAGTAAATAAATAAACGAGGAACAACCCATTACCCAATACGTATTATGCACTACGCAATATATATTACACAATACATATTATGCATTACGTAATACGCAATACACATTACGCAATACACATTACATGATACGCATTACACAATACACATTATACGAATTATATATTATGCATTGCGTGATACACATTGCGTAGTGCATTATGTACAGTGTACCATATAATGTGTAGATGAATTATTTTTGCAATGGAGGAGAAGGATACAAAAATGGATCCTATGCTGGCATACGCCATGAGGAGCTACGAGGAGGAAGATGATGAGGTTTTGTTCATGGGCCACACGGTCTCAGGAATAGATAGCACAATACTAGCAGATACCACGGGCAAGTGCTCAGTTGATATTACAACAGATATCTCTTCAGAGGCTTTCCATCAACAAAGCGCCTCTACTCCCCTAATAAAGCAACTCAAGCACATAAGCATAGGCAGTACGCAAGAAAAAGTATTCCCAAGAAAAACAGAAGACCCACAGAGCAACAAAAGAGCATGCACCACGTGGAGCACATGCGCATCAGAAGAGGAAAAGGCAGCAATATACGCGATGAGCGTACAGATATGCGATGCACTCGAACAGAACAGCCAGGATGTTCACTTGCTCGTGGAGAAGAGAAAAGCATTCATTCATGAGGTGGAGACAAGAGAGCGCAGTAATACACACAGTAATTCACTTAGTAATTCACTTAATAATTCACTTAATAACCCACTAAGTAATTCACTTAATAATCCACTTAGTAATGCATACAGTACCTCCTATACCATGCCACAGTACGAGATACCCCATGCGCCTATACCAATAGAGCAGTTCCAGGTATCTGATCATTACAGTGCAGAGAGCAATACGAAGAGTGTATGGGAGAGTGAGAGGAAGAACAAGCGAGAGAGTGTACGGGAGAGGGAAACTGAGAAGGATAATAGCGCAGAAAGTAAAAACAGAAGAGCTCGCGCCGAGGTGTGCTTACAGGAAGTGTTCAACTTGCATTCCTTTAGGAAGAACCAGTTGCCAATAATTGAGGAGGTTTTAAAGGAAAGGGACGTGTTTGTTCTTATGCCCACGGGAGGAGGCAAATCACTTACTTTTCAACTGCCTGCTATTCTGTCTCCCGGCATTACTGTGGTGATTAGCCCGTTATTGGCCCTAATACAAGACCAGATAAAGAACCTAATTAGAAGAGGCATTCCTGCTATTTCTATCTCCTCTGCTCTTACTAAGGAAGAGAAGAGCCTTGTTCTCTCTCTTTTAAAGAGCTCAGGAGACACAGTGGGCTCCTCTAAGTATTTAGCGAGCAAGCCTCCTCTTGCCAAGATCGTATACGTAACCCCTGAGCTCCTTGTGGTGAGCAGAACCTTCGACGGAATACTTAAGGAGCTCCAGGAGCGAGGAAGACTCTCCAGATTCGTGGTGGACGAAGCGCACTGTGTCTCGCAATGGGGCCACGAGTTCCGGCCAGATTACATGCAGCTCTCTCTGCTCAAGGAAAGGTATCCCTCTGTTCCCATTACCGCGCTCACTGCTACAGCCACAGAAGCCGTTCAGAGGGACATACAGAGCTCCCTGCGCATTAAAGGCTGCCGAGTCTTCTCGCAAAGCTTCAACAGAAGCAACATCCGGTACAAAGTGGTGCCCAAATCCCAAAGCATCCTCACGGACATAGCTAGTTTCATACAGGCGCACTACCCCAGTGAGTCAGGCATCATATACTGTATCTCCAAAAAAGAGTGCGAGTGGCTATCAGAAACACTAAGCACGAAGTACAGCATACAAGCGGCGTACTACCACGCAGGGCTTACTAAGAAGGAAAGACTGGATGTGTCCCGAAGGTGGGACTCTTCAGAGGTGAGCGTAATAGTAGCCACAATAGCCTTCGGAATGGGAATAGACAAGCAAGATGTAAGGTACGTGATACACTACTCGCTCCCCAAGAGCTTAGAGGGCTACTACCAGGAAACAGGAAGAGCGGGAAGAGACCAGCTCGAGTCGGAGTGTCTCTTATACTACTCGTACGCGGATAGAAAAAAGATAGAGTTTATGATCACAAGAGGAGAAGCGAGTCCAGAAGCAAAGAACAGGCAAAGGTCCCTCCTTTGCTCCGTGATCGCGTACTGCGAGAACAGAGTGGACTGCAGAAGAGCTCTTCTTCTCCATTACTTCGGAGAGACCTTCTCAGAGCAGTGCAACAAAACATGTGATAACTGCATGAACAAAAACAGTATCTTCACGGTGGACTGCACGGAGGAAGCAAAAATGCTGCAGAAGCTCGTCCAGCACGCACAGACCATCTCAGAGAGCCGTCTCCTCGAGGAGTCCCGGGCGCACACCGCAAAGAGCAAAGACATCATCTCCCGGACTATTCGGTGGATGGTGGGCCGCGGGTTCCTCAGCACAAAGCTCGTGGTAGGCGGCCGCGGATTCTCATGGAGTTACCTCCAGCCAGGAAAAGGCATCCCCACAGACGTAAAGATACCCGCAGAGCAGTCATCATCCCACAGTGTGTCCACCAAGGCATCCAAAAGAGCATCCACTAAGTACACCTCCAATGCACGTTCTAATACACGTTCTAATACACGTTCTAATACGCATTCTAACACGCATACTAATACACATTCTAACACGCATACTAATACACGTTCTAATACACGTTCTAGTGATCGTGCAAGTGATCATGTGCAGATGATCAATGTAGATGATGGAGAGTACTTTGATGATTGTGATTTCTAATTAGTATGTCGTATCACATTACTTACCGTATCATACTACTTACCGTATCATATTACTTACTTACATTGTTTACTGTGATATGGTATGGTGTGGTATATATACTGGCAAATAGAAAAGTGAATGGATTTTTTTTCATTGGGAGTAGAGAAGAGGATATGCGAGGAGTTGAGGAAAAATGAATGGATCAATGCAACACCCGTGCAGGAGGCAGTTGTTCCGCAGATGCTAAAAAGAAGAGACGTGGTGGCTGAGGCAGTTACGGGCTCAGGAAAGACTCTAGCGTTTCTTGTTCCCATTATGCACTGGATGACTAAGCACTCGGTAAGCGCCAAGAAAAGAGAAGGCCCCAGAGCCTTAATTGTGGCCCCTACAAGGGAGCTGGCTCAGCAAATAGAAGGAGTGGCTACTCTGCTGGCTCAGGGCGTAGGCATATCTGTGCTGTGTGTAACGGGAGGCACTTTAGTGGACGACATAGTAAAAAAAAGAATAGAGAACCCGCTAAGTGGAGAAGCAGAGTGGCCGCATCTACTGGTGGGGTCCCCGGGAAAAATAATGGATCTGTGCAGAAGCGGAGGAATGTCCTTGAGGGGCGTGGAGCACTTTGTGCTCGATGAAGCGGACCGCATGCTCTCCTTTGGGTTCCGGAACGAGCTCTCTGAAATGCTGCATCTTCTTCCGAGGAGCAAGCAGAGCTCTCTGTTCTCTGCCACCATCACAGAGTACGTGCACGAGCTCACCCGCCTAGGCATGCGGAGTCCTCTGTTCATCTGCGTAAGGAGCCAGAACAGGCTGCCAGATAGACTTAACCTGCAGGTGTACAAAGTGCTGCCGGAGGAGAAAGTGGAGAAAATGCTGGGAGCCATAAAGAAACTCGGAAGGAAAAGCATCGTGTTCTTTGCCACCTGCGCGCAAGTGGACTACTTCTACGCGAGGATGCGCGGAGCAGAGGAGGCAGCAGGAATACCTCCCGTGGTGAGACTGCACAGGAAGAGAAAACAGAAAGAAAGAGAAGAGGCGTATGCTGAGTATGCGGGAAAAGAAGAAAGCGTTCTGCTGTGTACGGATATATCCGCGAGAGGCCTAGACTTCCACGGGGTAACGGGAGTGCTGCACTTTGATCTTCCTCAGGATCCAGCCACCTTTATCCACAGAACAGGAAGAACAGCCCGCTGGGGCCAGAGCGGAGAGTGTCTCTTCTTCTGCATGCCGAATGAAGAGGGATACATTGAGTATCTGCGGGCAAGAGAGATAGCGGCAGAAGAGATTTCTTCTCTTTCCTCAGGGGACACGTCTCTTCTTAACGAGGAAGTCCCAGACGACTTAGAGGTTGTGGCGTTTGTCTCGTACGTTCGCTCGTACAAGGAGCACCTTCTGAGGCATCTTCTGAACTACAAAGAGCTCAACTATCCAGAAATATTTCGGATGTACGGGCTAAAAAGAGTTCCGCACATTCCGGAAATGAAGCATGTCATGCACCCGCTGCTCAGAAATCCACACGGAAGCTCACACGAGAGCCCACAGGATGCCGCGCACATCGCCAAACCCAAAAGAACAAGTGGCCTCATCAAAAGATGCACAAAGAAGAATAAGCACATGCCATCTATACCACGGAATGCGCGCAACAAACTAACTAAGTAAGATACACCACATAATGCACTCTACACAATGCACTCTACACGATGCACTCCAGTAAGGTATACGGTATACGACACACTCTACATTATGGTAAGGTACACTACATGATATATTAAGTAATACAAAAACAAAAATAAAGATATAGATAATAAATGAATGATGATAGAAAGATAGATAGATTAGAAGATTACTGTGCGAATATATCTACATAGGCATATAATGTGTGTATTGTTATATGGATGTGTAATGTATAACTATTTATTGCGTATAATATTATGCGGTGTGCGGTTTGGGGTCTTCTGGGTTCTGGATCCAATGGATATGGTGGAGAAGGCCTTTTAGGGCGGTTCTTCTTTGCTTGCACTTGGTGGTAAGGGAGTGGATGTAATCAAAGAGCTTTTGCAGGGATTCTGGATCATTTTTCTGTGCTCGGATCATGTTCCTAAAGAGGGGAGCCATAGTGGAAGTGTTGATCTTCTCTGGAGACTCTTCTTCCAGTACGGAAAGAACTAAAGACAAAGGGAGCTGCGCTATGCCGAGGGGGCACAGTTCTGGCCCGCAGATGCTGCGCTCTACGAATAGGTAGTGAAGAAGCTTCTTTAAGGCATCCTCTTTCTTTTGGGTGGATAGGTCCTTTGCCAGGTAGGAAATGAAGAACTGGGCGTATGCTAGCTCGTGTAGCTTTTTGCGCATGCTTTGGAGGTAGATGGAGGATGCGCTTAAAATATCTTCCTCTGAGGAGAAGGAGCGGAGAGTGGCCCATCCAAGGCGCCTTATGCTCTCCATTGGGAGAACACTTTTTCCTGCTAGCGCGTACACCTCGAGGATCTGCTGCCATATGGGAATGGGCTGCGTGCACTTTTCTGCGAGGAGAAGGAGGGCGTCCATGTGCGCGCATATTATTTCCCTGAGGCGGGTTTTGCTGTGGGATGCTCCGCTGAAGAGGAGGATGTGCTTCTCCATTGCTTCCTCGTTTGTGTCTTCTGGCTTTTGCAGGAAGCCTGTCATGTGCTCTATAAGGGCGGCTTGTCTTGTCTCCTCTGATAGGGAAAGGTGCTCGAGGGCGTAGTGCGCTATGAGCTTTGCTGTTTTTTCTTCTGCCTCTCTTCTTACCCAGAGGAGGAAGCGGAGGAGCTCTAAAGAGTCTTCTTCCTGTAGGTCTCCCTCGTATAGAGCCATGGCCTCAAGGGCTCCTAGGACTGTGTTCACTGCTAGAATGACTGGGGAGCCTTGTGCCTGGTGGGAGGCACCTGTGACTGTTTGCACTCTCTTAAGAAGGAGAGCAGGCGCTCGCGAGGTCTTTATGATGGTTTGGAGGGTCTTTTGCAGGGACTTGCCTTCGAGGACGCCTACTTTGTCTAGCACTTCATCGAAGGAAAGAGCGTGTATCTGCTCTTTAGACATTTTCATTGCGAGGAGCTTTTCTGTGAGGGGGAGAGGAAGGCCGAATGGCTTACTCTCTTTTTTTTGTTTATTGGGTTGGGCGTGTTTTTCTTCTATGCCTTCACTATGCATCTGCAAATTTTTTTGTAAAAATTGATTGTTAACGGATACTCTGAAAATAACTATTAACCCAACAGAATATCTATCAACAAAATACCCATCAACAGAATGTCCATCAGCACAATGTCTATCAATAGAATATCTATTAGCACAATGCGCATATGGCAATGGATAAGAGTATCTATCAACTCGATGTGAATATGGTGATGAATAAGAATATGGTAGTGGATAAATATTGCTTTTATTACTTGTTTTCTGGTACACTTGGGGATATGCTCTAGAGAAGGGTTATGGGAATGTATTTGAAAAAGGCCCATATGCCAGCAAAGAGCAAAAAGAATAAAAAAAGATGGTAGGTCATCCATCCTGTAAAGATGGCTGTGCACTCTTTGCCCGCTAGAGAGAAGCGCTGGAAGAGGCGCATGTGCATGTTTGCTATCCATATGCTTCCATTTGCCCAGATGCTGTGCAGGTATATGAGCGTGCGGATGCATGCTACTTCCCGGAAGACTTCTGCTATATAGAGGACAATTTCCTTTTGCGCCTTTTCCTCTAGGGATGGGTCTGCGCTCTTAAAGGATCCTTGGCAGATGTATGAGACAAGCATCTGCGCGTAGAAGAGCTGAAGAACCACAGTAAATGTGTGCACGAGGTATATTAGGAGTTTTCGGAACTTTGGAGAAACCAGGAAGCAGTATAGGGAGGTGTTTAGGAGCTCCAAACAGACAAACATGCGGTACTTGGAGGACCTTGTTAGCCCGTCCCAGATGCTTTCAATGAGATTGTAGATGTTCGAGGCGGGGTGCTCTATGTGCATTTCAATTAGGCGGTGGATGTGTATGGTGTGGAGGAGCAGCCCAAAGAAAGATCCAAGAATAAAGGAGAAGCAGATGCAAACAAAGAAAAACGGAGAAGAAGACCAGACCGCCTGTCTGTGCTTTCTATCCCCTCTCTCTATGGAAAAGACATCTAGGCTCTGTATGAAGTTTGCAGAGACTCCTATGAGGAGCATCATGTATCTAATGGGAACCGAGTAGGATAGCCTGTTGTGTACGCAGGTGTAGTTTTCTATATGCACTAGGGCAAAAAGCAAAGTATAAGAAAAAAAACACCATACTGTATAGTGCATCTGGGGAAAGACTTTTTTGTTTCTTAGCTTCCGGATGTCAAATGGAGGAAGGCCTTCTTCTTCCTTGGACGCATGCGAAATAGACAGGACATTTGCGAGTTTCTGAGTGCTTTCTTGGGAGTTCATCTAGAGTGTAAAAATCCTTACTCTCTATTTCTTTTTAATCAATGGACGAGTCCTTTGTGCTTTTGCGATCTTTTTATTTTGTTTGGCAAAAACATATGCTCTAAGTGTATATGCATGCAGAATATAATAAAAAGATAAATAAACAGTAGGACACAATTTAGATGTACAATAAACGCGTAGTGTGCATAGTAAGCGTGTAGTATGTACAATGAGTGTATGATGGATACATAGAGAAGTATGTGCTATGCAAAGCATGCTGTGCTGGTGGGTGTAGTACCTGTATGTTGGATTGGAATATGGATGGTTGGAGAATATTCTTCAAAAATTAAATAAGAAACATAAAGTTTTATTTCTGCACATATGCACTATGCCACGGGATTAGGGAGCTATACTGCTATGTCATAATTGGAGAATATAAATCAGATGGTGGTAAGCTGCCCTGGGCGAGTGAGGAATTTGCTTTTTTTCTTTTTCGGAGGACTGCAATGGAGCATTATCTACCATTTGGAGTACTATGGGGCACAGTCTGATATAACTTGTGGGGCGTACTCTTCCTCAGCTATTGGGGTTTTAGTACTTTCCTCCTCAGCTATTTGGTTCTTAGTACTTTCTTCTTTAGATGTTTGTTTCTTAATATTTTCCTCCTCAGATGTTTGTTTCTTAATAGTTTCTTCCTTAGATTTTTGTTTCTCATTTAACCTTTTAGAAGCTCTTTGTTCGTATTCGAACTCTTCTATCATTAGTAAAAATTTTCTCATACTATCTACAGAAAAATCCCCTAACTTGGTGACTTTGTCTTGATCAACTGGGATTTTTCCACTTGCCCGATCTAACCTTTCTATCATCTGTAAACCTCTTTCTATATCATCTGGGAGTTTAATAATGCCTTTATCAGCTATTGGCTTCTTAGTATTTTCCTCCTCAGAACTTTCTTCATCTGTATTTTCTTCCTCAGCTATCTGATTCAAAGCACTTTCTTTTTCATCGGCTATTGGACTCTCAGCTAGTAATCTTCTACTACTTCGCCTCAATTTCATCTTTTCTAGCCTCTGTGAATCGTTTTCTATATTTTCTAGGATTTTAAAACTTTCTTCTTCCTCAGAACATTCTTCATCTGTACTTTCTTTCTCAGAAGATTCTTCACTCGCCATTGGGGGTTGCTTAATAACTTCTTTCTGAACTATGGGATTCAAAGCACTTTCTTCTTTGTTGGCATTGTGTTGAACTAATATTGAGCCATTATAGGTATACGTTGAGCTCTTCTTTTCATTGGGTTGGGATATGGTTATAGTATTGCTGAATGTTATATATTGTGGTTGGTCGGAATTCAATTGGGATGTGTCTATGTTATGACGGATTGTTATACACCCATTTGGATCTATTTTAACTTTACCTTTATTGTCAAAAGAAGAATGTTGTACACCACTGGGTTGCTTCATAACCACATGGACATGGTCCTCGCTGCTGTTGGTGTCGAGCACTTGTGTTGCTAAGCAGAGAGATAAGCATAGAGATAGCATGAAAAGTATTTTGTATGTCTGTACTGAAAGTGTTTTAGTCATAAAGAGCAAAAACTTTTACATATATATGGAAAAGAGTTGATATAAAAGATTTATTTGTGAATAATTATTTTATCAAAAAGACATGTGAGTTAAAAAAGTACTGTGAGTAAGAAAATATTGCTTTTTGACAGAATAAAAAAGACAAAGACACATAGAAGAAAAGAGAGTAGAGAAACAATACTGGCCTATTTCCTGAGGAGAGGTTCCTTTATTGGGCCATAAAGCGTGTTCTTTCTATTTTGTGCTAAATATGGCCTATGTTTCTTTTTTTATTTTGGAGGCATTTTGTAGAACATAGTAGAGGTACTAGCTAAAATTCTAGGCTTTTCTTTTATTAAAAAGAAATATATAAACACATCCAAGGATAGTTTAGTTAGCGTAGAACGCAGATGATTAAAAGCAGGCAAAAGATCTTTGATGCTGACACAAAGATGCCAGAATACATAGTTATACTCATTGGCACGAGCATGCTTATACTTATGCTCTACATCTGCATTAATCTGCTTATTATTATGCTGGCGGGGCCCATAGAGAGGGCTGTGAGTCTTAATGAGATCATTGCGCACATGTCTCGGTCAATTACGGTCTGCTCAGAGAGTGGCACTTTGGTGGTTCTGAACATTATGCTGGTATATGGAGTTCTTATGCAGGATCAGCTAGAGATTATGTACAACCTCTTTTTGCAGATTGTGGTGGTTTTGTATACCTTTTGGATAAATATGCTTCTTCCCTGGGAGGTTTATACTGTTCTTTTGATGGTCAACCGCATAGTGTACCTGGTGTATCTGCTGTGCATTCCGCTTCAGATATACGTCTCTCGCCAAAAAATGGAGTGGGCGTTTTTTAAGAATCACGGCGCAAGCATAGAGCTGAACAACATGTACATGATCCGGCGCTCCACAAAAATAGCATACAAAGTCTTTGTTATTCTTTTCCTTTTCAGATGGTCTTTAAGCATTATTATGGGAGGATCCTTAGTATCTACTGTTGTTGATATATGCGTTTTTTGGCTCCAAGTTTTAACGGGTCTGTACATCGACATTGAGTCGTATGCTCTCAGATGGATTACGCTTATTGTGATCTTTGGCCTATGTGTGTACGACATAGTGCTTCTATCGTATCCAGAAATATTTATATCTACCACCACCGTAATAGAGCTTGACATAGGAGGCAATCTTTTTGCCATTTGGATATGTTTCATCTCTTTGATTCTTTTTCTTGAGCTAGTTTACGGAACCCTTCTGCTTATTGACATCCGCTCCTTTGGGAAGAATCTCTATGGAAGAGAAATAAAAAAAGAAAGAAAGAGGCTGCTTGTGGATTGGGGCACTTCCGAGCAGGACACGCTTGATGCTAGCGAGAATAGAGAGAATGTTGAGTAAATAAAGTGTTTTTATTGATCTATGCACACATTAGGATAGTGTGTGGGTTTATTCTAGGATAGTCTGTGCCAGTATGTTTTATGTTATGCTAGCCCATTCAGAGGCATTGTGTGGCTGTATTATTAGACTTACTAAAACCAGCCTTTGTACAAAAATAAGATATACTCCCGAAAACTACATCTACATCGATATAAATGGATATAGCATTTTGTGTAAAAAATCTGTATCAATTAAATTGCATGATGAAAACCTAGAAGATGCACTAGAGAAGATACAGGCCGTTTGGTGCGAGAATATCTTTATCGAATCATCTATATCTCCTAAACTCGCCAAAATACTTATTGAACGAACTCTAGTGAAATCCCGTATGCATGCATCTAATACACACTACACTGGGAGAATATAAAGTCCGATGCTAACTCTTTAACTAATCTTAACAGGATAAATGACAATATAGCAAAGAAGTGTGGTTGGGAAGTGGATACTCCTATAGATCTTCTCATTGGTGAATGCTCTAACGATGCTTTTAAGGATATTCTTGGCTCTATTCGCACTCGTTTAACTGCAAACATAAATATAATTCAAGTTAATATAGAAAATATTGATCTAAGAAAAGCCAATGCCAAAGACCAGCTCAAAATCTGTCTACAAAATCTTTCAGTAACAAAAGAAATAGCTTTATCTAGAAATATAGATGAGCAGTATTTAACTATAGAATTAATGAAGATCCCAAACCTAGAAAGGATCACTAAAGAGGGAGATTCTCCTATAAAAATACATATACTTTTGATTGATGAACAGAGCTTTGTCTCGCTAGAAAAGAGTTATAATAGTAATAGTGAGAGTACAGAAGCATCTTTTAAAGTAGAAAATCTATATGTGCTAAATAGGTTCATAACTGCGGATGAAATAGCAGATATCAAATGGATGGCTGTAGAACATATGTTCTATGGGGATTATTCACAAAAATACTGTTTTATTTGCGAGAAAACAATATGTAAGAGATAAATAATTTACTTTTTATATATCTCTGTGGAGAATGAATAAACAGAATAAACCCAATTTGTCAAGCATCCAACATGATATAATAAAGACTTTTTAACAGGTTATAGGATATATTGTTTAGCATTCTAATATACATGCAACAAAAAGCTTTGAGAAATGGCTTATGTATACTGGTAGTCTGGAGAGGGCCTGTGTGCTTACACTTCTTGTCTAAGTCTTGTTTAAGTTATTGGGTGTGTCTCTAGGATGTACAGTACACAAGCCGTAGCAGGATCTACTCTAGCATCTGCTAGGGTATTGTCTCTGTAATCTCTTCCTGGTAGTAGGAGAATGGCTTACTGTTTGTCTAAGCCTTCTTGTGTGTTCTGGTCTTGTTCCCTGTTCAGTACACAGTGCTTAGTGTATGTGTGAAAATAAAGAAATAAAAAGTGGTATATGGGAGTAGTAAGTATTTAAATATTAGAAAGAGGATTCAGAAAAAATAAGTAGAAATAGTTTCTATAAGGTACACAATTACGTTTAAGAAAATATTTATTAGAAAGAGTAGCATATAGTAAGAGTTATGTGAGTAGTAGAGTAATGGGGCAGTAGAGAGGTAGGAGAGGATGAGAGAGACAGAGAGACAAATAAGAGGAAAATGGTAAAGAGAAGAAGACAAGGAAGAGAAGAAAGAGGATGTCATGCCATAGAAAGAAGAACAAGAAAGGAGTATGGAAGGAGCTTACATTAGATACTTTCTCTGTGTAGAAAGGAGAGCTGTTCTCCATTTGGGTCAAAACTGTGAAACTGCATGAATAATTGTACTAGAGAGAATTTTAATTAAAATAAGAGTGACATGTTAACACAAACAAAAACTCATTAATTAATATCAACTCAATGAACATATAGGAGATATAAATTCTTATTTTTAAATAAAAATAATGAATAGAGATAAGATTGCAGCAATTTCAACACTTGTAATAGCAATGCTTCTAACATTCATATCAACAAGCAGTGCAGAAGACAATGCAGTACTTCAGGCAAGTACACACTCAATAAACCCGCAGATTACTACAGAAAAGTTGGGTATAGACAAAAATATCCAGCCTGCTGCCGGCAAGCCAACTTTTTTAAAGTGGGGAAATTATGACCCCAGCGAGGAAGAGATACAAAGGTGGATTGTTGAGTATTATGAAGCTGTGAAACCTTGGATTGGGTTATATTTGGGTTGGCTTAATATGACAAACCAACTTACAAAAGATATGATTAAATGGACTTTCAAAGGATATATACTAAATTTGGGTAATCTAAATGTGTATATTGCTATACCATCTAGTGATGAGAAAAATCCAGAAAATACAAAATTGGAATATGAGTATTCTAAGATAATATCATGTATCTCCAAAATTAGAGTAAATGGTGTACTAAACATTTGTGGAATTGATAAGATAATGGAACCAAAGACATCTATAGACATCGCCTTTATATATTCAATCATATATAAGACAAGAGAATGCAAGTCTATTGTATTTGGCATAATACCCAATATTGAAAGTAAGGATATATATAAAAATCATCCAAATATAGCTGTTCCAGAGGGCCAGCCATTGTTCGATGAAACATGGACATCTATATCTGCCGAGTTTTATGATACTATTTCCTATGCTGCTCTATGTGTGCTTCTAGATGCTATTTTTATTCCAGTTCGAGAAAGAATTAAAGAGCTTAAGTTTAGTTATAAGGATGATGGATGGTTCACGGGCGAATCAGTCAGGAGCTATTGGAATACAAAGAGTGGGTGGGAAATTTTTGATGATGAGTATGTTTTTGATGGAGATATGCTTACTGTCTCTCCTAGAAAAGTAGAGAATAATGAATCTACTGGAGAGCCTCCTACAAAAAAAGAAATAGAGAGGAAATGAATAAATAAGAGTAGAAAGATTCCAATGTGTTTGTTTGAGAGAAGAAATATTAAAAAAATATTTACTTAGAAAACAAGGAGAAAGTAAATAGCAATATACAACAGGATGTCTTACAGAGAAGCATGCCCTCTACTAAAGCATGTTACATATAGAACAAGAAAAAAACCACATGCGGAAAATATATTTTATTTAACTCTCCTCTAGAGAAGGCTCTCTGGCCATACAGCAGAGACAATTATGGGAAGCACAATAGTGGCATCCGCGTGCACTTTAACGGATTTGGTGTTTTTCTTGATTTTACCCCAGGAAATAGACTCGTCTATCCTTGCGCCTGCGTCGCTTCCGTCATACTCCTGTGCTGTGTTTACCAGAACGCAGTGCTCAAGGCCGTTTCGGAAGAGATTTGCGTTGAGTATGTGGTGCTTCACGATCCCTGCTCCAAGAATAAGCGCGCCTGTGCTGTGGGCAAAGGGAGACTCGTTGTTGATCTGCGCAATGTCCTCGGACACGTCAATGATGATTCTTTTGCGCTCTTTGAAGAAGGTCAGCATGTCTCCAATTGAGCCATCGGTTATACCTGGGCAGTACACAGGGATGTTGTTTCTGTGCGCCCAGTAGCAAAACGAGTCTTCTTTTCCAATTCTCTTTCCCATTTCGTAGATCATTCTAGACGGAGTAATTACCGCACAATCTTCAAGCATCCTAAATCCCTCTCTTTTTTTATTTTCCTCTATAAGCTCCTCTGTGTTCTCCAGGAGGCTGTGCAGGAAGGAGTTCATCCATGGCTCGAACGCAGTATAGTTCTCATTGGGAATCAGGACATTTCCTACTCTGTTCAGGCCCTGTGCGCGCAGGGATGCACCATCCATGGAGAACTCTCCCAGCCGCGAGGGCTTGAGAGCCTTGATCAAGTCTTCCTCTACGCCTCCTGCTGTACACACGATCACATCCACATAGCTGTTCTTAACGAGGTGGCAGAGGATGTCTCGCAGGCCAGAGCTCACAAGGTTGCTTGTGAAGCCCAGAAAGATCTTAGACTTGTTTCTGCGCATAACTTTGAGCTCCTCTATAGCCCGGAAGAGATTGGTTCCCTGGAAGCCCACTGCTCTGTATCCGGTGCACCATGCTGAGAGGTCAAGGGAGGGAAAGTCTTTTCCCGAAACGATCTCCATGCTTTCCACCTCTGCGGAGGTGTTCTGCGCTTCTTCATCAGCAAGGTCTTTTACGCTCTTTTTTTCTTCTCTACTCTGTGCTGGGGTGCTGCTCTTCTTTTCTTCCATCGGAAAAAAAGTTCTTTCTCTTGTCACTTGTAAGAAGGATTTTGGCCTTCTTCTGTCTTCTTTTGCAGAAAGCTCTGGCTGTTGTTCCGCGCACAAGAAGCACGGCAAAGTACAGCCAGAGGGAGAGAGCAGCTGCGCACAGAAGAGCTGCAGAAACCAGACAGAAGTAGTGCAGGCATGCGCCAGGAAACATAAGAGGCTGTGCCGGCTGGAGAATGTGTAGAAGCAAGACAAAAATGCCTCGTGAGCTTTCAAGTGTAAGGAAGCACATAAAGTCTGCGTAGTTTTTTTCGCCTATGCATGCGTCCAGCCAGGGGCAGTGATGGTCCATGTGGGAAACGCAGTGGTTGCATTCTCTGCAGTGGGATGCGCCATACGGCCTGAAGATACCGCACGAGACACAGAAGATCTCCAGGGTGGTTTGTATCTCCATCTCGTCATTCTCCATTTTGATAATCCGCCCAGCTATTGATCCGCCCTCCTCAAGCACCGTGTAATGTCCATGCGGGAAGTACACGCTGCGCTTGTACTCTTCGTTTCTTTTGGCAAGGAAGCCCGGATCAGACACGCGGATGCGAATGTATATGGAGGCGCTCATAAGAGAAAGGAGAGAGTAGAAAACAAGCAGATGGCTGTCCGCAAGGGAGGTGTATATGCCCAGGACGGTGCCAAAGAGATGCAGAGCAAGAACCACAAGGCCCTGGACAGAAAAGGCTGTAAGTATTTTTTGGATTCTAGATCCTCCTGTTCTTCCGCTCATTTGCGCCCTCTTGTGCATTCTGCAAATTTACAGAGTATATTTTTTATTGGGTATTCACAGAAGACGTCTATTTGGCATGTCCCAGCAGAAGAGGACCAGAGCCACATAGAGAAGCATACAGTGGTCTTTTACGCACTATATCTGCACTGTCTGTTTGCATTGGTTCTTAAAGAGAAAGTGGACCCACAGTACTAGATAGTGTGTGTTCTGGTCTGGTCCTGGTAGATGGAGAGCCAGCAGTAGGTTAGATATTTAGGTTGAAAAGCAAATAGGGAGAAAAATGCATTCTTAGAATAAGTCACCATACTATAGTGTTTAGCACCTACCTCAAAAACAGTTTCATTAATACAGTTTTAGAATTCTGATAGGGCCTAAATACAACCCAATAAACTAGATGCAGATTGTTTGGGCTAATTAAGATAAAATACTTGGAGCAATAAATTATAAGCCCAGTGTCAAAATATTATACTATTGGCCTACAGCACCCCTGTCTTAAAGCAAGAATGAATTAATTGGCGCTTTAACGAAATAAATTAAAAATAAAAATAAATTAAATTGATTACCCCAATTAGTTAATCTAACCCTGTTATCCATCATGAAAACTATAAATAGAAAGAAAAAATAAAAAAACAAAATGAAGATAGCTTTGAGAAGAACAAGAAGAACAAGAGAAACTGCATACACAACAGCATATGCATGGAAGATGCTTGCGGTGTTCACAATGCTGCTTCCCATGGTCTGTAGCATGGAATCTTCCCTAGGAAAGCCTGCAGATATTGAAAGAAGAAAAAGAGAAATAGCAGAAATACTTCTGAAGAACTTTAAGATGTATACTATACTTCCCAAGCAAACTACTAAATATAATCTCACTACTGACCATCTTTTATCTAAAACAGAATATGTCAAACTAGATAAACAGAGCACAGGCCAGTACTGCATAGATGTAAAAGAGTATGAGATTAAGATAAAAGGTTTAAAAGTAGAGAATCAAGGCGATATACATACTATAATGGAAGATATTGGAGTTATTCGATGCAAGAAGTTGTATATTGATCCCAATACACCATTTGAGTTGGTCAAAATGCTTTTTGAGCGAATAGTAGTAGAAAAAAGTATAGAACTTATTGGGTTGAGTTGGGAAAACATGAATCGTGTGACACCCTTGCTAAATGACAATACATGCAGTCTAAGAGAAAAAACAGTTCTAAGCCTCAAGTGGGCAGCAACCAAACCGTTGAAAATCTATATTGCATACTATCCTTGGAAATTTACTGAAAGCATTCTTAATAAGTGGGTTGGCACTCGTGAAATCGACAAAATATATTTACACCATTCACACATAGAAGAAATCAATTTGCAAGGACTTAAAATGGCAGAAGGATGCTTTCTTATTATAGATAGTTTTTCAAATACGAAGAGCATACTTTTGCCAAAAGAAGCAGTTGGCAAGTACATGTGCATACAGCTACTCAATCTTACAAATCTGAAACACATCTCGAATATTTGCGATGTCTACTCCAGTACGGCAATAGATAATCTTATACTGGACCAGCACAGTTTTAAAGCACTGATAGAAACATATAGGAAAAAGGCATCTCTACAAACAGTTTTGTCAGTCGCAGCTTTAGATTTGTTCTGCATGCCACATATTATTCAAGAAAAAACGAATGTATCCTTTCCATGGATTGTAGCAAAAGAAATAACTCTTTATGTTGAGTACTGCATAATGTTCTGTGACATATTCGAAATCGAGGACATGCCATACTACTCTCCAGAAGAACTTAAAAGCATAGGTATAGACTGTTTAGCGATTCCTGATTATAAAAATCTTACTGCAAAGCTAAGTAAATATCTAGACAAATGCATATGGTCAGGCAAATTCTTAAAAAGAATTGGAGGTTTGGATAAGGAACAAATATCACCACAATTCTTTAAATGCCCATATACTGAGGAGAACAAGGGTGTTTCTAAGCAACTCCCCCAATTAAACATATGCCTAAAAGATTCTACAAACATCCAAGAAGCAATTGAGGAGTTTCAGAAGAACTATACTGAACTGGCTATCCATGCACACTACAGCATACTTAACATAGATGGACTCGATGCTCTTGAGGAGGACACTAAGGTTCTGGGAAAGATGTTTGCGTGCATGGGGGTAAAAATTAGAGTAGAAATGCTTCGCTTCCACAACATAAAAGGATCCATTGGTGATGAGACAGAAGAAAAAGACTCGCCACTTGTAGACTCCCCTATGAGTAAGTTTAGATTGCAATCAATTGAGTTTTACAATTCAGAAATATCTTTCATCCGAAGCATGCTTACCAAGTATAACTATTTTTCAGAGGCTGTAATAGTTATCGACTGTAAGGAGATTGAGGAGGAAGAAGATCTGTGGGGCCTCCTTCCAAAGCTGATAAAGAACGAGTTTTCTGAGGTTGATCTAAGAAATGCGAGGGGAATACTAGACGCAATGCGCAAAATTGGGTGTTCAATAGACCCGAAGCTATTAGGCATCCCGGGCAATCTTGTTTTGCCCATTGAAAACATCAAATGGATTAAAGGGTTTCCGCACATCTTCGACTACATATTTCCAAAAAAAAATAATCTCTCTCCTACACACCTTTCCATGCTTGAAAAAGAGAGTCTAAAGGAGTCTAGCAAAAAAAGAAACAGAAGGGAACTGTCTTACTTCCTGGTCAGCAATTCTGTTGAAGAAGCATATAAAGAGTTAAATGGGAACATAGAGCCTATATACCATGTTGTGTGGATGGGCCTTTATATATATAACATGTATACAGGCTGTGAAAATCTAAATGACAATTTATCTCGTTTAGTTGGGATGCTTAAAAAAGTCTTTGTGCATCTAGAAGTCCTTTGCCTGCTTAATCTAAAGATGGAAGAGTACGAGCACAAGCAATAGGATGTTACCTATGCGGGCGATTTCCTAAAAATAGAGCATGCACTAATACATGTAGTCTTAAAATACTACATGCTGTTTGACGAAAGGAGGAAAGGCATAACAACCCAACGGAACTATACTGAAAGAATAGTAAAAAGATGCTCAGAAAAAGAAATACTGGAAAAGCTAGAAAACACAAATGTTGCTATAAATTTTAGAGTGCTCAAGTATATGCTAAAGAGTATGGTTACCGAAGATCCTAAACTAATGCGTTTGAAAAGTAGTATGGTAGATGACAAAAACTGTGGAATCTGTGGAGAAAATACCTTTAAAATCGCAGAAGTATACATTATGCAGCACTGTGGACATTGGATGTGTCTGAAATGTGCTATAAAGTGTGCAAAGCAATATATACAGTCTAATAGAGCGCAAAATAAAAATTTGTGTCACATATGCAGAGCGCCTGCAGAGTTTGACAAAGAATTTTATCTATTTAATTTAAAAGATCCAAAAAGAGAAGAGGAGATAAAGGCATATATAGAGAAGGAAAGAAAAGAAAAGAAAGCGGCACCGAACCCACCATTATTAGAACAGTCCAACGAAAAGCCAAAAGACGTAGCAGAGACAGATCAAGTCCCATCAGAAGATCCCAAAGAAACAATTATAGAAGAGTTTGAAGTGTTTAGAGCGTATCCTTTGGTTCCCCCAATCCAAATAGTCTCATTCTCTCAGAATAGAAATAAATGGTTTCTTTACATATTCCTGTGTGTTCTGCTTTCTGTTTATTTTTTAGGAATGCAGTATAAGAAAAATAAAAATAAAACAATATAGAAGAGCAGTAAGTAGTTGTGTAAGGTATACTTTTACGTTTAAAAATATTTATTTAAAAAAGAGCAATATACTAAGAGTATGCGAGTGGTAGAGTAATGAAGCAGTAGAGAGGCAGGAGAAGATAGAAAAGAAGAAAGGAAGAAGGGACAAAACAGGAAGAAGACACTGTACTAGGCTTAAGATAAGAAGTCGAAATCAAAGTCAAGATCAGAATAAGAACCAAGATATCGGGTTGGATTGACTTTAGAGTCTAGTTCAAAATCAGGATCAAGTGTGATATTGGACTCAAAATCAGGATCAGAGCATGGGTTGGGGTGAGGAGGAATTGTACGCGAATTATCTAGGCAAGACTTTAAGTGACCAGTCTCCTTATTGTCAGCAGTGGCATCTACTATGATGGTATTTGTACTATTTGTTGCATTATTGTGAGAGTTCAGCTCTATTCTCTTTTCTGGAGGAGAGTTGTTTTCATCTTGTGTAGTAGAGTCTAGTTTTCTTTTTTCTCCTATAGATGTGTTTTTTTCTACTAGGCTGTATTTAAGGAAGACTTCATCTTTGGAAATCACCACATCAACTAGATTAACGATTCTATACTCGTACTTAGTAACTATCTTTTCTTTTGAGATGCTTTGCATGATAACTATGTGTTGTTGGGCATGGTAGACCACACCTGATATGTTTGTGTTGGGAAATATGTTTTCCAGTTTTTCATTTACGATTGAGCAGTTGTTATACAGAGGAGGAGTGGATGTATAGAAGTTTGGAAGAGGTAACAGAAGAGTAGAAGAAGCAAAAGAGCTATGAAAAGGTATGTTCCGCATCATATAATAGAAATATCTATAATCTACATCGCGAATGAGGTAACAATAGCCAGGCCGACTAAGAAAAGAGTTTAAACGATTAGTCTTAAACTGTCTCCAAAGACAAAACGGCAATTCAACACGTCCTGGTGCATAATTAAGCATTACACTGCAGGTGCTTATGACTCCATAAAGAGTCTCTATAAGCACACCGCAGTTTTGGAGACTTGCTATACTTAGAATGGTTTGGAGAGGAAATGTCTCTTCAGAGTTGCTATTGGGTTTGAAAAAAACAAAAGAAATGGGAGGTAGGTTAAAGGGAGTAGAGCATGAGGTAGTAATTTGGGATGTATTGGGGGATGTGCCATCTGAATCGCATATGTATATAGGGGTGTTAGCTAGTCCTGCTAAGTGATTTAGAATAGTGGCGTATGCTGGTTTTGCATATTTTCCTATTGATTTGATTATTTTTTTTTCATTCTCAGCCATCGCTATATGGTTACCATTTAGAGTATCTATTATGATATGTGCCTTATTGAACTTAGACCAGCTGCAGACAAACATATTTGTGATATAAGAAATGAGGCTAGTGGGCTGGGGATGCATTGATAGTGCGTTGTACAATACAAGATTCCATCTTCCTTCTTCATAAAGCTTGAAGTATTTAGAAAGAGCGGCAAGCTTTCTAAGGCGGATTGTGTATCTAGTGAGTTTGGGTTGAGACTCTTCAAGCAACTTATCATACTGCTCTTGCCCCATATATTCAAAAACCACGTTTCTTTGGGTGCATATCGCCTGAAGCAACTCCGGCATTTGATTGATGTTTAGTATTTTTTCCCCCAAGTCAGGTAAAGAGTCCACCAAAATTAACCAGATAAGTTTTTTGGAGTTTGTGCTATCATTTAGTATCCTGAAAATATCTTGGATCTCTACGCTATAATGGTATTTGTTGTTTTTTTCTTCTACCAGCTCAATACAAGAAAGTTTCCAGTGTAAAACTAGATATAGCACATTTTTTTCAGCAATTTTTTGATCTTTTAGCATTTTTTTTAAATCTACGACAATTTTGCTTTTTTCCTCCTCCTCAGTCAGATTACATATAATAGAGCGGTCGTGGGAGGGCGCCAATTGGTTATTCTCTTGCTCTTCCCTCTGAACTTGGGCAAGCTCCGTGCATTCTGTGCTATGTGCTGCACAGAAGAGCAGGAGAGGGATTAGAGTACAGCAAGAAATATCCAAAACGCTTATGTTTCTCATTTTTTTAGATAAAAGCTTTTCTTTTAAATAATAGTTTTAGATAGTTTTGACATATATGATGCGATGAAAATATATATGTTAGAAAAGAAAAATATTGCACTTGAAAGAAGACAGGATGTGATGGGCAGAGAAGAGAAGAGAAAGCAGCCTATCGCGGAAAAATGGAAAGAAAGAATAATCGGAGAAGAACAGGAAATGGCTAAGAAAGTGAAGAAGTGGTGGTAGAGAGACCCAGATGCTTGTCCGAAAGGAGAGATATTTTTTTAAAATATTTGCATGAGGAACAAGGAACAAGGAAATAGCAACAACCAGTAGAATATCTTGTAGAGAGATGCGCAGTAGTTTATGCGAGTAGTCGAATGAGAGAGTGTTTCTTGAGTGTGGTAGTTAGAATCCGAGAGTGGTGTATATTTTGGATGTTCTTGATGGCCATTGAGAATCAAGCGAAATAAGTGGATGGAAAACAGGAGATAGAGGCATTCTTGCATAGAGAGTAGCATGTTATATCGGATATTTTTCAGTCGGAAGTTCGTGGATACTGTGGCTGTCTAGCTAGTATGTAGAAAATGGAAGAAAAATATTTTTGAAAACTAGAATAAAATGATGAAGAAATAAGATAGAAAAGACAGTAGATGCATCAGTAGATAAGATATAAATAGAGGAAAAGATAAAAATAAAAATGGAGATAATTTTGAGAAAGGAAGAAAAAAGAAGAGCATACACAGTAGGACATATGTGGAAAATGCTTATATTGTCTGTAGCGCTGCTTAGCATGGCATGTGGCACAGAAATGGGTGTAGATAATGATGAAAGGGCAATTAGCGCAAACAATACTACCAACCAGCCCAACTCAAACAACAATGAAGAATGTACAAAGGAGGATACTGGAGAATGCAAGGACAAAAATGACAACAAATGTGATAAGAGACAAGAACAAGAGCATGTGCCTGCAATGCTGCTACCCAATATAGGATATAGGCAGGAAAAACAAAAAAATACACGTGTCATAAATGTCAATATAGAAGAAGAAAAAAAAGAAATAGCGCAGATATTAATAAGAATGTTTACTATAACAGACCCAGACTCTGATTCGGCCATTACTAGCACTAGTGCGGATACGCGCTATATAATGCATTTATGCACAAAAATAATATACCACGAATCTAAATATTACATTGATCTAAAGGATTCTCTTATTGGGAAAAGCCATGCCAAGAGCAGCGAATCTCATTACAGGGAGATACAAAATCTACTTGAAAAAATAGGAGGTATTAGATGCATGGGCATGATGTTTAACTATTATATTGATATACCGTGCAAATTGGTAAAAATGCTTGTTAATCAAATAATATTTGAGGATAGTCTACGTGCATGCTCTGTGTGTTTTCAGAAGACATTACCAGATGCGTCCTCGTCTATTGATGAGATGGATTGCGAATTTGAGTTGCCTGAGAAATTGGAGAAGACTTGGAAAGCATGTACACCAATAGCGCTCTCTATTAGAAAGTGTTCCCAGGGCATTACAGAATATTTTCTTAAATCTGTGAAGAGTCGAGAAATTAAAAGGCTGCTTATAAAAGATATGGAGCCTGGCATGGAGCTGCTCAATTTGGGGGAGAAAGAAATCACAGAAGAATGCCCTATTACCTTGGATACTCTATCAGACACAAAGAGAGTTATTTTGCCGCGAGCCAGAAACAACACATATGCATACATAAAAATACTTGGGGTTCCTATGCTACAGGAAATCGTTACTAAAGACATCTCCAGTTCAGCTATAGTAAGTAGTGAAAGATCTCTATGCGGACGAGCACACTTGCATCAGCATGGTAACCGCATATATGGCGAGTCTAAAGAAAGATGGTGCGCAAGTTGAGGGCGACAGGCCTGCAAGACAAGTTTTGGAGGTCGAGAGTCTGCGCCTGTATGAGATGCTCTGCACCTTCACAGGGACACAGGACATACCTTCTCCGTGGATGAGAGTAAAAAATATAATAATTTACATTGAGCACTGCAATAGGTGTGGCATGTCCATGGAGAATATTGTTCCAGAACAGTGCACCAAAGCAGCTCTTGCGAGCGTGGGGATACAGTGCGAAACCGATCCTGCTTACGAATCCCTGGCCGATTCGGCTATGCTGTATTCTAAAGAGGTGTGTTCGAAAATGTTTGTAGAAGACATTAGCTGCAGGACTATACATCCCAAATACTTTAGCTGTCCAAATA
>JALPMU010000025.1:0-76990 GCA_024243985.1 Nematocida sp. LUAm3 | reverse complement strand
TCAATATACCATGCTGCCTTATGTGCAAGACCTCTTTTCTTCTTGTCTCCCATCTACTTATTTCGCTTGATTCTCCGTGGCCACCAAGAACACTCAAAGCATGCGCTACTCTCTGATTCTATCTCCTCTGCCAAAGAGCTACTCTCACGTTCTGTTCACTGCCTGCACTAATGCGCATGCTCTACAAGACATTCTGCTGTCTGCTACTATATACTCCCTTCTGATTCTACGTGAAAACATTTTCTACAATATCTCTTCTCTACACGCATCTAAGTCTCTCTACTATCCTTTCTCCACTTTCTTGGTCATTTCGTGTGCTTCTCCGATTCTTCTTCCTTTCTTCGTGGCCTCTTTCTCCCAACGCCTTATCCCACATCCTACTACGCCCTGCACAAGGAAAAAACAATACGCGGAAAAGGAAGCAGTAAATGGAAAGGGAACAAAAGCCTAAGGATGCGCGTGCAGTAGCTCTCTATGGGCCTTATACGCCCTGTGCCTGCCCGGACTCTGTGAGTCTTTTCTGCTTACTATTTACGGTATGCCTTATATGCTTCGCCCTTACACGCTTTCTCGCCTGCTCTTCGCTGCATGCGCCTGCTCCCTGCACGCTTCTCTGCTCTTTGCTTGCTGGGCCTGTGCCTCTTCTCTGCTCTACTCGCATGCCCGGCACCCAATGGCTCTTCTGCTCTTTTTCTACTCGCTAATTGCTACCACGGGAAACGTAATACCTAACTATTACCACAGAAATGTATTTTTACTTTGCGGACAATATTCTCATAAGGGGTGTTTGTCTGGATATTTTACTCTTTTTTTTCTCGCTAATTGCTACCATAGGAAGGGAATTACTAATTGCACTACAGGAATGTATTTTTGTTGGATGCTTGACAAATTGGGCTTATTGCGTTTATTCATACTTTCCCAGGATATACAAAAAATAAACTATGTATCCCTTACATCCCCCCACCCCAGGGAATATCGTTGCCATTTAATGCGCTCAATCGGCGCTGCTCTTTGCTTTTAAGTCCTTGTGTGTTCTCTTTTTATCTTTCCTTTCCTGTCCCTCACTAGGTACGAGTCTGCATCACCACCACACTTTTGCATTATCACTCCTGTGTCATAGAATCGCCCTGCTTCTGACTCCTGCTCTTTCCCAAGGCTCTCATGCTCTGCTATCCTCACTTCCTGGCCCTCTTCAAATGTTTCTCTTTCTCCCACTATTTTGCAATGTTTTCCGTATGATCCATCTGCTGTGCTCACTTCCCTCACCTCCTCTGGATGCTGCTCTGCCCAACTTGGTGCTGCTGTAACTGCTCTGTTATATGTCTCGTTGTACTTTAGCTCTATCTCATACAGTCTGTCTTCTAGCTTCCTGCCTCTTTCCATTTTTGCTAGTTTGTCTCTTACTGTCCTAATCATTCTCTCCGCTCTTCCACCACTCCTATGTGCTTCCGTGCTCGCTTTCCATGGCATGTTTTCTCATCTATCAAGTATCTCTCCACTTCTTCGCTTATGGACTCTTTCGCGCTATCTGCTACTAGTTTTTCGGTATGTCCTTCTTCTTCTATGCACTCTTTTAGTGTTTATTTATTTCCTTGGGTGTTCTGTTCTCTATTATTCGCACTCTTGCCTTTCTCGTATAATACTCTACCATGGCTACTGCCACTTTCCATCGATCTCTTCCTTCATTGGGTCCATGCCCACCATTTCATTTTCCTTTGCGTTTCTATGGTCTTTACTCCTCCATTGTCTTTCCTGTTGCTTATTTCGCAGTTTTCGCTCTTTCTTATTACTTCTTTTATTTTTCTCCCATATTTACCCAGTAGTATTTTTCCTTCTGTTTTTCATATGCTCCTTTTACTCCTCCATGCAGTGTCTCTTCGTGTGCTTTCCGTATAAGTTCTTCCCTCTCCTCTTCTTCTGGTACTTCTATTAGCTCATTTTGGCTACTCCTCTTACACTTCTTTCCTCCGATCTCTTCTGTTTGTTTTTCCCGTTTTGCTTCCTTTCTCTTCTCTTTCTCCATTAACTTTCTTTTTTCTTCTCACTTCTGCTTCTACTTTCCCTTGGTGTACTCTACTCAGTGTGTCTTCTGGTACCATTGTTCTTCCTGGGCTATACTCTACTGTGAAGTTGCATCTGCTCATGTATTCTGACCATCTGTGCATTCTTGGCTTCTGAAGCCATGTTTTTCTGCTGTTTGCTCTATTGCTTTGTGATCTGTTATTACTGTGAATGTTCTTCCTTTTAATAAGTATTCGTTTTTCTCCACTCCCCACACTATCGCTAGTAACTCCTCTTCTGCTACTGCACACCCTCTTTCTGCTCTTGCTAGCTGTCTACTTCCCCGCGCTATTGGCAGCTTCCTTCCTCGGCTCCATGCGCTAGCACATATCCTAGTCCCTGATCTGATGCATCTGTTCTCAATATTGGGCTCTTCTTCTTGTCTGGTAACATTAGTCCTCCTGTTTCTACTAGTCTCTTCCTCGCCTCCTTACATGCTACCCCCATCTCTTCTGTCCATCCTCGCTCTCCGTTCTCTTTTATCTTGTCTTTTGCTAATCCCAGTGGTATTTCTAATATTGCGTATTCTGGTATGAACTCTCTACAGTATCCCATGTTTCCAGGGTATGCTTCCACCTCTTCTGCTGCTTTGGTTGTGGATATCCCAATGCTCCATTCCTCTTCATCTCTACAGGCTGTCTTGCTTCTCCGTCTACTATTACTCCCAATAGCTTTATTCTACTCCTGCATATTCTCATCTTCTTTACGTTTACTCTTAGTTTGTGTTTCTTGATTTTTTCCATTACTCTCCAAAGTAGTTCCATGTTTTCCTCTTCTGTTTTTGTACATATTATTACGCCATCCATGTACACTGCTACCTCTCCCGTGCTTCTTTCTTCCCTCAGCATTTCATCCGCCATTCTCTGGTATACTCTCGGCGCACTCTTGTGTCCCATTGGCAACCTTGTGTATTCGTATGCGTCTCCATTTGGCTTAAATGCTGTTTTGTGTCTGTCTTCTTCTCCCAGGCTTATCTGATGGTATCCGTCCTCCATGTCTATCAATGCCATGTTTTTAGAGCCTTGTGTTCTTTCTGCTATGTCCTTCATCTCTGGTATTTCATAACTATCACTTTCTGCTGCCTTGCTCAATGGTGCTATATTTGAGACTGGTCTCGGTTTCTCTTCTTTATCTGGTCCTGTTGCCCACTTTATGAATGTTTGCGCTCTCCCGTCTGATTTACTTTCTCTTATAATTCCTTGTCCCAGTAGTTTCTGTACACACTCCCTTACTTCCTCCTCTGTACCTCTCCCTGCTCTGCCATTTCCTCCTTTTGCTATTTCTCCTGGCTTGGCTCTTATTGTCGCTATACCTGCATGTGTGTATATGTCTTTCTCTGGTTCCATTTTTATTTCATCTGGGTATTTGGCTTTCACCTGCTCTAGTAGCTTGGCTTCCTCTTCCTCTCTTTCATACATGCCCTTCTCTTCCTCTTTCTCTCTCCCATACATGCCCTTCTCTTCCTCTTTCTCTCTCCAGACCGTTTCCTGCTCTTTGCCCATATCTTCCTCAACATGCCCTTCCTCCATGCCTATACCGGTGTGTTCTTCCTCCTGGCTTGCTTTTTGGCCTTGTTTGGGCTTTCTGCTCTTTTTGCAGTCTTTCTTTCTTCTGCAGTTCTTCATTCTGTTTTTGCTTGTTCTTCCACTTTGTCTTGCTTCTTCTTTCTCTTTCTCTGCTGCCTGCTGCTTCCTTGCTTTTTCCGTCTTCTCTGCTTTCTCCCTTGATTTGTCCTTTACTTCTGCTCACCCTTCGCCATTTTCCTCCTTGGGCTTTTCCTTGGTAACTGCTTCCTTGGGGGCCCTTGGGGAGCTCTTCCTTTGATTTCTTCACTTGGGCCTCTTCCTTGTCATTTAAGCCTTCTTCCTTTTACTATAGCTTCCTTTTGTTCTGACTCTTCTGCTGAATTGCTGGGCTGCTCTTTAGATACACTGTTAAACTGTACGCAGGAACTTCTGCCTCTATTCTTATTACTGTTTCCTTCTCTGCTCCTGTGGCCATATATCCACTCTCCTCCATGCTCTCTGTCTCTTGCTTGCTCTTTCCTCCTTCTCTGCTTCTCCTGCCTGCTCCTGTGCGCTCCTGCTGCATACTCCTGTTATCGCGCAATACACTGCCTTTTACTCAATAAATATTTTCTTACACGTAATGTGTACCTTATGCAAATACTCTGTACTTCTTTTTTCTGTTTTTCTTTCTAATACTAAAACAAGCACTGCTCTACGATGCTTTTTATTTCTTTATTTTTTACACACACTAGCACTGCACACTGCACAGGAAGCATGGCCTGAACACGGAAGAAGGTTTAGACGGATGATTTATTGCGCCACGGGGGCTCGAAGAGAGAGGCACTGCACGCCCTGCCTTGTCTTGTCTTGTCTCTTCTTGACACTGCGCACATACTCATACTTGCTCTTTGATGAACGGACGGAACCACCCTATGAGCTTATAACAATGAGTGTCTCCAGATGCTTCCTCACAAGCTTAAAGTCGCTGCTCTTCAGCTGCTCTTTGAGTGACTTCTCTTTGGCTGGCTGCTTCTTTTTTCTCTTTTGGGCCTTTTCTCCTAGTATTTCTGGGCTTGGCTCGCCTGGTTGAGCTGGGGTCTTCTCTTCTATCTTCTTTTTTGCTGGTTCTCTACTACTCTGTGCGGGTGGCTGTTTTGCACTGTTTTCTTCCATTTTTCTAAACCTCCTCTCCTGCCTTTCTATTTTCTTTTCTTTTGCTGGATCCTTTAAGCATAGGAAATAAAAAGGCATTTCAAACTCTGCATGCTCTCTGCAATAGGGACACCTGAGTCTTTCATATGTCACAAGATCTGGTTCGAGCGTGCACCACCTCACTGCGCACCCTCTGCACATGCTGTGTTTGCACTGGCGTATAATGTATCTCTCCTGTATCTCCTTATTAAAACATACTACACACTTCTCTTTGTTTGCTATCGCTGCTTCCCAAAAGGTCAACTCGCTTTTGCTATCATTTGGATTACAATCTTTCAGAAGTAAGCTACTCGCTAGATGGCTTATGCAGACATTGGCCTCTCCAAACTTTTGCTTCACCAAGCAGTTTAGATCGCAGTCTTCTGCGCACTCGTAACAATCCTCAGCTTCTGGGATGTCTTTTTGTGCTGCGTCTGCCTGATTTACATCCTTCTTAACAATAGTGAACTCTTTTATGTATATTGTCCTTAGCTTGTATTCGGATTGGAATTCTGTAAGCGGTTTTAGTGCACTTAAGCTATCTCCTTCGCCAATTCTCAACCCAACAACACAGAAAGTCTTGGCATCCACAAAGACCTGTCTAAGTCTCGCAAGTAAATAATATACCTGTTCACCTGTAGCAACATGCTTTAGATCAGGGCTGCATATGGTGATGTTTACCTCTGTAATAAGATATATTTTTTTCGAAAACATAATTAAGTTGTCATATGACTTTTCTACTGTTTCTTCAACTAGAAACTCGTAAACTCTGTTTTTTTTTCCTTCTGTGCTTTCTTTAGAATCGCCTTGACTCATTTCTACGAGTATGGATTGGTAGAGCAATAGAAGGGCATTATTCTTTGACATATGTTGAGCAACATCTGATGCTTTTATACGGCGTTTTTCTGAGTCTCCAATCTCGAAAAAAACCTTATCGCGCATTATGGCAGATGCTGATGGGTCTTCTAAGCACACTGCCTCCATTATATCCTCTGCATTTCTCAGAACGATTGCAGAAATCTCACGACTTGCCATTTCCTGGCATAGGTCAAAGATATGCTCTTTTCTAACAGTCTTGCAGTCTATGCAGATTTTAGTCTCTGCAGAATAGCTGTACTTAGTAAGTATATGGGTGATGAAACTTATGTTGGAGTTAGATAGGTAGAGCTCGTTCACAATAAAAGTACTCTTATTGTAAGGTATTATGAATGATAGATCTGGATTCTGTATCGGCATATTTAGCCCAACCAACTCCTTCATGCCGTAGAAACACAGAATGTCTACATTAATTCTTGGTCCCAAACACTTAAAAATGCTTTCCATAAGGCTGATGTCTCTTTGGGGAGATTCTGATCCGCGCATCTTGATTGTGAGGTACTTAGCATGTACAGATACTACACTATATCTTCTCTCGAACACAACAATTGCTTTTTGGATTCTTTCATAATTATTTAGATCTATGTCCAGAGAGAGAGGCACTAAAGCTTGTGGGCAGTTGCAAGAATTTGGGCATCTGAAGTGATTTGAAATCGTACATATATTGGCAAGTTCATATATAAGCCTTTTCGAACATGTTTCCCTACTTTTCATAATATCCGAGTTGTTCGGATATTCGTAAACAGGATCGTCTTCACACTGTATCCCCACGCTCGCAAGAGCTGCTTTGGTGCATTTTTCTAGAACAATATTCTCCATGGGTATGCCACAGCCATCACAGTGCTCAATGTAAATTGTTACATTTTTTACCTTCATCCACGGAGAAGGTATGTCCTGTGTCTCTGTGAAGTTGTAGAGCATCTCATACAGGCGCAGATTCTCGACCTCTAAAACTTGTCTTGCAGGCTTATCTTCTTTAGATTGTATACTATCTTTCTTCAAGCTCGCCATATATGCGGTTACCATGCTGATGAAAGTTAGTTCATCCATGCAGAGATCTTCTACTACTATAGCTGAAATAGGGGTGTTGGTGTCTTTAGTATTGACTCTTTGTAGCGCGTAAGCCCCAAGTGATTTTATGTATGCATATACAGTAGTGAGTTCTTGCAGCGTAGGAGCTTCAAGCGGTTTTGTGCATACATGCTTAATATTGAGCTCTTGCAGCATGGGAAGTCCAAGTAGTTCTATGTGCGCATACTTGTTGTTTTTGACCTGCGGCAAAACAACTCTCTCTGTGTCTATCAGACCATTTAAGGTAATAGGGCAGTCTTCTGTGACTCTGTTCTCTTCTAGGCCAAGTAGCTCCATGCCATACTCTATGTTTGATATTTTTAGTTTTTTAATTTTGCGACTCCTCACATAACTAAGAAAGTACTCTGTAATTGCCTCGGAACACCCTTCAATAATGAGTTCTATTGGCGTAGATGTTTTCCACGTCTCTTTCAGTCTCCCAGGTAACTTGAGTGCCCAGGCCATCTCTTTTGTGGACAGGGTCTTGCCTGGCAATGCAGTCTTAGCAGGATGCATATAACATATATGTATACGGGTTTTAAAGACTACTCGGTCAAAAAACATTTTTGCCAATTTAAAAGATACATGGCCCCAAGAGTCAAAGAATATACATGCACATCTAATGCCTCCTATTCTTTCTAATATATACTCTAACTTTTTGTCGTGTTGATTTTGGTTGGGAGGTTCGGGGATTTTTCTAATAAGAAAGCCCTTTAGATCAATGTAGTATTTATATTCGTGGTATGCCATTCTTGTAAAAAGATGCTCTAGGCCGTGCATAAATAGGTAGGTTTTGTGTGTTCTTGGATCCTCTATATGAAACACCTCTAATAATATTTCTGCTATCTCCTTTTCTCCTATTGGGGCGGATGTTCTTACCCATTCTCTGTTGCTGTTTAGATTGAGTCGCCTGATAGCACTGTTCGCGCTAAATTCTCCTTCATCATCATATACGCCTGCCCTGGTGCTGCATGCCATTCTAAGCAGAGCCATAAATACTGCAAGCCTTTTCCACATGCATCCTGCTGTGTATGCTCTTCTTCTTTTTTCTTTTTTTACACATATCTTCATTTTTTATTTTTTATCTCTTTCTCTATTTATAGATTATTATATACTGATCTATCTACTGATCTCCATGTTCTATTTTTCATCATTTTGTTCTATTCCTTAAAAAATATTCTTCTTCCAGTTCGCTCATACTATCTAGGCATATGTCACTTATAACCTGCTTCTGACTGAGAAGCAGCAAATATAACATGACATCTTCTATGCAAAAACACTTTTTCTTCCTGCTTTCCGTCTACTTATCTGGCTTGATTCTCCATATTCACCAAGAATGCGCCAACCCATACACTATCCTCTGATTCTAACTAGCCTATTAAAGAACCACTCTTTCACTCTATCACTCGCACAAACTACTACATATCTCTCTACAAGATATCTTACTTTCTATTGCTATTTACTATCTCCTTATTCCCTGTGCAAATATTTTCTTAGAATATTTCTCCTCTCATACAAGCATCTAAGTCTCTTCAGTACTATTTCTACTACTCTTTCCTTCAGCCTCTCAGCCTCTCAGCCTCTCCTCTGTTCTTCTTCCTTTGGATTTCTCTTCGTCCTTCTTAGTGTGTTACTCCACTTCTCTCCTCCCCTCTCTGCCTATCACATCCTGTCTTCTTTAAAGTGCAGTATTTTTTTTCTAATACAGATATTGACATCACATCATATGTATGTCAAAACTATCTAAAAATATTATTTAAACGAAGAGCATCTATCTAAGTAGAAATGAGAAACATAAACATCTTAATTGCTACTCTAACACTCCTTCTACTCTTCTCGATGACATATAGCACAGAATGTATGGAGATTGTTCCTACCTTGACCCAAAAGGAAAGTCCTACTTCTTCATCGGTCTCCAAGAACCGTTCTATTCTATATAGCCCAACTGAGGAAGAAAAACAAGACAGTACTGTCATAGGTTTAAAACAAATGATAAAAGAACAGAAAATTGCTGAAGAAGATGTGCTATACCTAGTTGTGCACTGCGAATATTTTTCCATCGAGTTTGTAGACAAAGATAAAAAGTCTTACCCTATTGAAGATGTCCAATATATTCTTAATCTATTAAATAGTGAAGCAAACTCTAAAAAGCATATCTGGATAATTGCTACTAACAATGCACCTAAAAAGATAAAGGATATACTAAAAAATAGTGAAATGTCAGACTTCTTTCAAGCGGTATGCCCTGGAAGGAACGTAGTGCTAGAATATATGGGGTTGGCGCAGTATACAGAGCTGCTTAAAACGACTCACCCTAGCATTACTAAATACACAATCCGCCTTAGAAAGCTTATTGCGCTGTGGAGATTCTTTGAGCGCTATGAAGAAGGGAAATGCAATCTTATATTGTACAACGCACTGTCAATGAACACGCATCTCAACCACTTCATCGATTATGTTACCAATGTGTTCACAAACAACTTGTTCAGATTCAATAAGGCATTTGTCATAAAAAATACTTCACTTACTAGTAGTATAGCTATGACCAAAAACGAAAAAAAAATAATTGAACTAATGGGAACAAATGCAAAGTTATCATGTGAAAATATTTTAGAATACTTGGAGAGGTTAAAGACTAGAAAATTTCTCCAATATATCCAACCCAACCCAAGCACTAACTCATTGCAAGGAGTTCAAAGCATTTCTGCACAATCTACTCTTTTTAGCCTACCTCCAATTGCTTTTATTTTTGTTGATTTTAAAATCAACTGCGAAAACTCTTTTCCTCTCCCAACCATTCTAGATATAGCAAGTCGCCAAAAATGCGGCATATTCGCGCAGATGGTTGATGAAAACACGTCTAGTTTTACTATAGTGGAAAACTATGACTTAGGACAGATTGGGATGTCATTTGATTTTTGGAAGACGTTTAATGATAAGGGGTTATACTCCCTTCTTGATCAACAATACTGTTTTTTCCTTATTCGCAACGCACATTACAATACTTTTTATTCTGAGCTGCAGAAAAAAGAGGAGGAAGAAAAGAAGAAGAAACAAAAGGACAGAGAGTACAAGAAAATAAAGAATAGGCAGTATAGAAAGAAGCATAAGGAAAGAAAGGAGGAGAAAGAGAAGGAAAAACAGAGAGAGATAGAGAAAAAAGAGATGAGTATATCAGAGAAAGAGAGGGAGGCAAGAGAGCGAAACAGGATGATGACGAGAGATTGGAGTAGAAGAAAGAGAGAAAAAGAAGCAGAGAAAAAAAGGAGGAGGATGATGGGAAGGGAAATGACAGAAAGTGAGAAGAAAGAAATGGAGATTCTCCGATTTCCTTTCATTTTTTCCACTCTGCCAAAAAACCTAAGCGACCTACTTGCATCTACTTCGCAGCAGAACAACTACAGAATAGCAAATATCAGACTAAAAAGAAAGTATTCCAATATAAAGATAACTGATGTTGTCTACTATGCTAAAAAAGGCATAATTATTATGCAAAGTGCCTCTGAGATAGATACACCTGCAGACTCTCAAACTTCTCATAAACCAGTACTGGTAGATATTCTGATCTTCGAAGACGATGTAGAAGAAGAGCCAAGCTTAGAAACAGAAAGAGTAGCAGACATTACCTCTAGATATGATAGGAATACTCTCGCATGTGGTTATTTATCCAATCCGCTCCTACAGAATTCGCATCCTGGACCATGCTCTGATGTTAGTGTTCATGTCAATTTTGACCTTGATTCCCATCCAAACTCCTATTTCCAACTCAACTCGGATTGTAACTCTGAACGCACCTCCGATCTTCCGCCCTCTCTACTTAATGTTATACCGAATCTAGAAGAAGATTGTGACCAATGGTTCACAACCCAATAAACACTACTATATACCTCTCTTGATGCTTAACATACTTTTATCTTGTCCCAATACATAAAAGTAGTGAATAGAACATACCCCCATGCTAAATGACATAACAGGGCTAAAAAGAGTGTAAGGAGAGAAGAATGTATTCGTAGAAAGAAGATGCTATATTCTTTGCGTCTACTGTGTTCCTACTGAAGAAATATAAAAATATTTTCAATGAGGTTACTTGGGAGGAAGACTCAATAGGATGTGCTGACTGAGTGAGCTGAATTTGAAGAATAATAATACATTTGCAAATCTTGTCACTTATTGAAACCGTGCATCTATTTCTACTCTTATATTTTAAAGAGAGCAGCCCAAATATGATAGACAATAGTATGTTGTCTGTCTAATGGGAGCTTGCATTTCCTAACCAATGAAATACACGATACTCAAAATGAAAGCTATTAGACTATTAGCTTGTAGCCCATACCCTTATGTAGGAGTGTCTGGAATGCTTTTTGCCATCTGTTTTTAGCTACTTGGCAGAATCTACTTTGACATTCGGGTCTTGTGGTTTCTTACTGTCTTCTGGTTCATCCTTCTTATTGTTCTCTATTGTATCTCTCTTACTACTTCATTACTCTACCATCTGCATACTCTTAGTATATTGCTTTTTTCTAATAAATATTTTCTTAAACATAACTGTGTATTCTTTTATAAATACTTTCTACTTATTTTTTTCTGAACCTTCTAATATTTAAATACTTATGCCTTCCTTATACCACTTTTTATTTCTTTATTTTCACACATACACTAAATACTTAGTACTGAATAGGAAGCAAGAACAGAACACGGAAGAAGGCTTAGACAAACAGTATCCCGTTCTCCAACTACCAAGAAGAGATTATAGAGACAATATCTTAGCTGATACCAGGAATGTTACGTAATATACATTGTATACTCTTAAAAGTCTTTATTGGATTAGTGTCTTACTTTCTATATCAAATAATAAATAGGAAGGGGTGTTATATTTACTGGTTTAAGTGCCCCAACGCACAGATCTTTTATCTCATCACGTGTTTTGGTAGCACTACCAACTTTTAACATTTGAATTTTCAAATCCTTTTTTTTGGGGTTAGATGCTCCTTCTTTGTATGACTCTGCGAAATCCATGAAAACATTTTGATGAATAAACAGCATATATAGTGGAATAGTAGCTCCTTTCTCAGTAGTAATCTCTTTTAATTTGGAAGATCCCAATATATTTATGGTTACTTGTTGGGTTTTGTATATTTTCTGAAAAGCTATGCTATAAGATGGAGCTCCATTCTGATATATACTAATTCGAACTTTCTTTGTAAGTCTAATTCCTTTCAAATTACAATGGGATAGTTGACAATGGTATATATATAGTTCTTCAACCCAACGAATACTAATCCAATTAAGAATAGCCATAACCGTATCAGCTGAGCAATACCTAATAGAAATCATTATAGGCTTGAGTGTGCCTAAACCCAATACATCCTTAGGAGTATTCGGTTGAGGATTTGCATTTTGGGTGACCTGAAGTGGGTTGGGTTGGGCGCTTATCCACTTTAGATTACGTATACTTAGTAAATCTGCTACTACTGTTCGTTTAATAACTATTTTAAGCAGATTAGGGGGAATGTTTGACAAAATGTTCATATGTCTACAATTAATGGCTCTTATTCTTTCTAGTAAATTCTTTAAAACAGGGTCCAAACTACTGTGTGGTAAATATTTCTCGGGTTTTGTAGTAATAGTATACTCTGGTAGATTTATGGAGAAAAACTTCTTTTCTTGGTTATACTCTATTCTTTTATACAAACTTTGTTTATCAAGAGTATGTGTAAGATCAGAAACACATAACTCACCATCAAAGTACTTTAGGAAATTTTGCACTATTAGATTTTTACTATCCTTTATATCATCAGCAGTAGGCATATTATGTTCTTGAAGAACTTTCTCTTCTCCTTCATTTGATATTGCTTGCTTGGTAAGAACTTCACAAGCATTTTGAATTTCTCGTTCTCTATCACTTTTTCTTTTACCATCTTGGGTTGGCATTGGGTTACTCTGACCACTATGCTCTACACTATTGTTTAAACATCCTCTCATAGCACTAACATAGTTCCCCAGCCCATTAGCCTCCATACCATCAGTCTCTACCTCTATTTCCGTGCTGCACACCATGTTACGCAGTTCCATAAGCACCAGAAAAGCCACAAGAATCCTCCATGTATATATTACTCCATAAGTTGAACTCTTAGAATGTGACATTGTAAATTTTAGTTTGGGTTGAGAACAGTTTCGTTTATATAGTTTAAATTTCTGATAAGATCAAAATAAACAAAGCATAAGCCAAATGTGGTTTAATTAAAGTAATTAAAATAGATTAATTCAAACAATAAAATACAAACTCAAAATGAAGCTATTGTGCTAGTGACTTACAACTTCATAAGTTCTTCTTTCTTCTCTCCACAATGATATCTCCATTGTGTTTTTTGATTTCTCTTTATCTCGCCATAAATACCAATTATTTCACTTTTCACTTTCTTAGACAGAGGCACATCCCATAAGCCCTCCTCTACTCAGAGATCACGCTTACTAATGACTCATTTTACACCCAGATTGACTCGGCTCCAAACATATCTTGCTCCTAGCTGCCACATAGCAATACATCTCCTCATCTCATACTCCTCCTCTCTAATCCTTTTTCTCTTCCTCCTCTTCTTCCTCCTCTTCCTTTTTCCTGTACCCTTATACTTATACTTATACTCTCTTAAAGAATAAAAATATAGCATATGCCGCAGTATTAGTCAGCTGACACACCATAGCGCAGAACCACGGAATATCATCTGCTAAGTAGACAGCACTAGAGCACTAAGACACCACATTTCCACTCAGATGTGGCCTACTCACCACTTTTTGTCTTCTAGAGCACATGAGCCAAATATGTCCTACACTCCTCCTAATACTCGAATGTTTTTTTATTTTTAACTCTCCTATACTCCCATACTCCCTCAATGTGCTAAGCAGGAGGAAATGTAGAACAAAAAAGAAACTTAAGCGAATAATTTATTGTTCAGATGGAGAGTACAAGCCATGTTCTCCAAAGAATGCCGAATCTTGGTCTTAGTCTTAGTCTTATTCTATCAGACTTCTTTTGGTGGGGCTTTTCTTGGGTTCATCTGGGGTTTGCTTCCTTTTCCTCTTCTCTTCTTCCTTTGTGGCAATACTGGCAGCCTTTTTGTTCATAGCTTCTAATTTAAGCGCCTTGATGTCTTTTTTGTTTTTTTCCTTTCCATCTATGTAAATCCCAATATCTGGAATATGGTAACTATTAAGCATGTTGCCAATAAAACCTATGTCTGAATTATAGAAACAAAACTCATCCATGATAAGAGTTCTCTTAGGAAGAATTATAAATGACAGATCTTGACTCTGTATCGGTACATTTATTTCAACGAATTCTTTCATATCGTAGAAACACAGAGAGTATGCTTTAATTCTTGGCCCCAAACACTTAAAAATGCTTTCTATAAGACTAATGTCGCTTTTTGGTGAATTAGATCCATGTATATTAATTACGAAGTATTTGGCATGTATAGATACCATGTTATGCCTTTTCTGGAACTCATCAATTGCATTTTGAATTTTTTTAGAATTATTTAGATCTATATCCAGGAAGAAAGATGCTGAATATAATGTGCTGTTGTAATTATTTGGACATTTTAAGCGTATCAACTCTATATCTTTGCAGCCAATTTCATCTATAAATCTTTTCGAGCATTTCGCCTTATCTTCCAGTTTAACCGGATTAGTAAAAGATGCATAAACAGGATCGTCTTCACACTGTATTCCTATGTTTGCAAGAGTTTCTTTGGTACATTGTTCTGAAACAATATTCTCTATGGGTATGCCACACTTGTCACAGTGTTCAATGTAAATTGTTACATTTTTTGCTTTTATCCATGGAGAAAGTACATCATGTGTCTTTGTAAAAGTGTATGGCATCTCATACAAGTGCAGGTTCTCAACTACCAAAACTTGTCTTACAGGATTATCGCCTTCAGATTGTATACCATCTTTCTCCAAGCCCAACATATATGCTGTTACCAAGCTGATGAAAGTCGGCCCATCTATACAGAGATCTTTTACTATTATAGTTGGAGTAGAAGTGTCTCTAGTATTAATTACTTGTAGCATGGGACTTTCAAATAATGCTATATATGAATATGTGTTGTTTTCAGTCTGGGTCAAAACAATTCTTTTTGTATTTGATAGAATATCTAAGACAATAGAACAATTTTTTGTGATTTTGTTCTGTTTTTTTCCACTGTATCCTTGATTTTTCAGTGGGTTTGCCATTTTACACTTCTGTTCATACTCTTTTTTTTGTCCTCCATTAGACTCATTTCCACTTTTGTCATTGCATTGGCTATTGTCCTTCTTTTGACATTCTCCACTGCTATCTGAATTGGGTTGGTTGATATCTTTCATACTCTGGGGAGTATTTTTTGGGATGTGTACCCATCTGTCATCATCTATCTCTGTTTCTGTGCTGTACACCATGCTAAATAGCGCCACAGACACTACAAGAATTTTCCACATGCATCCTGCTGTGTATACTTTTCTCAAAATTATCTTCATTTTTTATTTTTATTTCTTCTCTTATTTATAGCCTATTTAGTGATACATCTACTGTCTCTTCTGTCTTTTTTTTTCATCATTTTACTTCATTCCTTTCAAAAATATTCTTTTTCCAGTTTGCACATACTGACTAAAAATGCAGTACTTATGACTGCTTCTGATTAAGGGCTACCCAAAATAACATGCTATCTCCTATGCAAAAGCACTTTTTCTTCTTGCTTCCCATCCACTTACTTCGCTTGATTTTCTATGTTTATCAAGTGCACACAAAACATATACTACGATGGGATTCTAGCAGATACACTAAAAAACACTCTTTCATTCTGTCACTTACATAAACTACTGTAGGTCTCTTTATAAGCCATCCTACTTCTTATTGCTATTTACTCTCTCCTTATTCTCTGTGCAAATATTTTCTTAGAATATTTCTCCTTAAGAATAGCATGGAGGCTTTCTTTTACTGACATTGCTTATACTTTTCTTCACTTTTTGGATTGTTCTTTTTTCTTCTTGATGAGTTATTTTGCTTCTCTCACCACATTTCTCCTACCATATCCTACCCCTCTAAAGAAGAAACTGCTTTTACTTGAATAAATCATCAGCTTGATTAGATAAAGCACCAGGAATAATTAAAAATAATAATCAAAAGAAAAGAATTTATCGATGCAAAAGATAAGGAGCAAGAGTATTTTGAGCATCACTCTCTTTACTCCAATGTTTCTTCTACTCTTTTCTATGGCATATGGCACAGAATGCACAGGGCTCGCTCAAGTTCAGGAAAAAAGGAAAGAGAATAACTGTTTAGTGCCATTCTTCAAGGACTGTTCCATTATACACAATCCAACTGAAAAGGAGAAAGAAGACAAAATTGTCATGGCTTTAAAACAAATGGTAAAAAATCAAGTAATTACCGAGGAAGATGTTCTATATCTAGTTTTGCACTGTGAATATTCGTGTATTGAGCTGTTGGAAGAAGAAAATAGCAAATGTTATTCTATTGAAAAGACCCAAGATATTCTCAAGATATTAAACAGTGAAACAAACTCCAAAAAACACATCTGGATAATTATTGCTAGCTCTTTAGCTGGATATGTAAAAAGTATACCAAAAAATAGCAAACTACTAGACTTCTTTCAAACGGTATGCGCTGAAAGAAACGTAGTTCTAGAATATATGGGGAATGGACAGTACTCCGAGTTACTTGAAGAGTCTCACTCCAACATTACTAGATACACAATCCGCCTTAGAAAGTTTGCCATTCTTTGTAAATACTTCAAGCTTTATGAAGAAGAAGGAAGATGGAGTCTTATATTGTACAACGCACTGTTGTACGAAAACAAGTTCACCAATCTCATTAAGTATATCACAAATATATTCATTAACAGCTGGCCTAATTTCAATAAGGCACTTATTGTAAAAGATATTCCAAATGACCGTCCTATAGCTATGACTGAGAATGAAAAAAAAATAATTCAACTAATAAGAACATGTGCAAAGCCGGTCTATAGCATTATTCTAAACCACTTAAATGGATTAAAGAATGGAACCCTGCACAAATCCGCCACATTGCATGAGCCCCAAAGTGACATTTCTCAGTCTAATTCTTTTAGGCTATTCCAACTTGTTTTTATTTTTTCTGGTTTTATTTGTAATTCTGAAAGTTCTTTTCCTCTTCCAACCATTATAGATATAGCAAGTACTCAAAACTATGGTATATACGCAGAAGTAATTGACGAAGACATAATAGTTTTGTCTATAACAAGCAATTGTATCTCAGGGCAGACAGAATTTCCATTTTGTCTTTGGAAACACTTTAATGTTGAATGTTTAATTTCTCTTCTCAAGCAACCCAATTATTGTTTCCTTATTCGCGATGCGGACTATGATATTTTTTATTTTGAGCTGTGGAAGAAGAAGACTATCGAACTACTTCCTTTCAACTTCTCTGCTCTTCCAAAAAACACAGACACCTTAGTTCTAGCTGATCTTCTAGAGCATAATAGCTTCTCAATAGTAAATGAAAAACTGGAAAATATACTTCCCAACACAAATATATCAAGTACAGTCCATTATATCCAACAACATATAGCTATTACAGAGGGCATTTCAAAGAATAAGATAGTTACTGTATATGGAACTACCAAGTCAGTTGACATTGTGATTTCCAAAGATAAAATCTCCCTCAAGCCCAACCATCCAGTAGAAAAAAACGCGTCTACAGAAGAAAAAAGAAAACTAGAGTCTATTACACAAGATGAAAACAACTCTCCTCCAGAAAAGAGAATGGAGCTGAACTTTCACAATAATGCAACAAATAGTACAAATACCAGCATAATAGATTCTACTGTTGACAATAAGGAAGCTGGTCACTTAAAGTCTTGCCTAGATAATTCGCGTACAATTCCTCCTCACCCCAACCCATGCTCTGATCCTGATTTCGAGTCCAATATCACACTTGATCCTGATTTCAAACTAGACTCTAAAATCGACCTAACCCAATATCTTGAGTCATGTTTTGATCTCAACTTTGATTTCGATTTCTTATCTTAAGCCCAGTCCAGCTCTGCGCCATATGATCTTGCGGATATAGAAGACAAAATAGAAAAATATACCTAATAAACATTGCTATATACCGCGGTCGCTCTCTCTACATTCTATTTTATTATAAGTTTTTACTCGATTACTTTCACCTATAAAGTATCTCTCATTCAAGAATACGACACTACAGCACTTTTCTTTATAGACCAAGATGTTAAGTAATGCAATTTGCTTTATAGACCAAGATGTTAAGTAATGCAATTTGCAAACTCTTAAAAGTCGTTATTAGATTATTTCTTTATTTCCAGCCTGCAAGCTAGTTAGATATGGCAGTTTATATTGTCTACTTGGATTGACCCAATGCATAGATCTTTTATTTTATCATGTATTCCGAATGTATTATCAATTTCTAGTCTTTCAATAATCAAAGCCTTTCTTGCAGAATTGTGGCGAGATGATATTTTTTTGTATGACTCTGTTAACCCAATGAAAATATCTTGCGAAATCACAAGCACATTTAGTGTTATAATAGAGCCTTCCACATCAGTAATCCTATTTAATTGTGAAGATCCGGATATTTTCATATATATATGTTGATGTTCTTGTATTTTCGGCAAAAATATGCTATACGATGGAATTGTATTTTGTTTTATATCAACCCGAAAGATGTTTGCAAACCTAACTTTTTCCAAACATAATTCACGCATTCCTAAATCCTCTATAATCAGCTCTCCAACCCAATGAATACAAATGCAATTAAGAATAAACATAAAAGTGGTTGGTGAACAATGTATAATGGAAACCTGTATAGGATTTTTCTTGTCAACATATGATATGTCTGTAAAAGCATTGGGCGGAGATGCCTTAAGAGCATCTAAATGTACATTTGCCAAATCCAGATCATACATATATAGAAATTCCTTCACCACTACTCGCTCAATAAGTATTCTAGCTAGGTTAGCAGGAATTTCTGGTGAAATAATCATATGCCAACACACAACGGCTCCTATCCTTTCTATTGCGCTTTCTAGGGTATTGTTGCAGTTATTGAGATATCGAATATTACTGCTTTTTGCAGTAATGCTATACTCTGCTAGGTCTATGAAGAAAGAACTATTTGCCTCAGTGTTCTTTATTTTTTCATATAAATGGCACTCATCAATACAAAATATCTCCAAGGGACTATAGAACAGCACGTCAAAGTAATTTATGAAAACTTGCGATATTATGGTTTTCTCTTCATCGATCCTCTTACACTCTTGTGCATTAAGGCCTGCAAAGCCTTTTTCTTCTTCTGCTCGTGATTGTTTGGGGAAACCTACTTGAACATTACAGCCCTGCCGTTTTCTATTATCTTTTTTTCTATCCTCTTGGGTTAACATTGGGCAGACTTGGCTGCTGCTTGCCATACTATTATTGGTATCTACCACCATAATATCATACTCTATACCCGTGTCAATTTCTGCGCTACATACCATTCTAAGCAGTGCTATAGACGCTATAAGCATTATCCATGTACATCCTACTGCATATGCTCCTCTTTTTGTCTCTCCTCTCAAAATTATCTCCATTTTTATTTTTTTATCTCATTCTTTATTTATAGCTTATTATCCAGTGATCTATCTCTTGATTCTCCTGTCTTATTTTCTGTCACTTTATTTTATTTCTTCAAAAATATTTCTCTTCCATTCGCTCATACTGACTGGACATGCAGTACTTGTGATTTGCTTTGGACTGAGAAACATCCAGTAGAGTATGTTACATTCTATGCAAAGGTACGTTTATTCCCTGTTCCTCATCTATTTGTTTGTCAATGGTCATTAAGAACACCCAAACGCGCACTACTCTCTTCTTCTTTGCTTAACAATATTCTATCTTCTTAAAGAAGAAAATATTTTTACTTAATTTAAACATTAGATGTTAGATGCTAGACAAGTCTTTATTAATCATTCTTAGGGGTATATAAAAAATAAATTATTTATCTCTTACATTCGATAAGTACTAAAATATTTTAAAAAAATATTTATCGATGAGAAAGATAAGGAACACAAGTGTTTTGAGTATTACTCGCTGCATTTTAATCCTCCTTCTGCTCTTCTATGGGGCGCATAGCACAAGACGCATTGGGCTTGCTTGTCGCCCTGAAGAAAAGGAAGAGCTCAACATTTTAATGCTTTCCAATTACCATTCTATTCTATATAGTCCATCTGAGGGGGAGCAGGAAGACAAAACTGTTGTAGCTCTAAAAGAAATTATAAAGAAAAAAGCAATTACCCAAGAAGCTATTCTATATCTAGTTGTGTACTGCAATAACTGGTCTATTGAGTTTGTAGGCGATGATAAAAAATACTATTCTACTGTGAATACTAAATATATTCTTGATCTATTAAATAATGAAGCATACTCAAAAAAATACATCTGGATAATTGCCACTAGCTCTGTATATATGTCTAAAGATGATATAAAAATTCCCAAAAAAATAGCAGACTTCTTTCTGGCAATATGCACGGAAAGAAACGTATTGCTAGAATATATGGGGTTTAAGCAGCATAAAGAGCTACTTGAAAAGACCACACCTCCAATTACTAGATACACAATCCGCCTTAGGAAGCTTGTCACTCTGTGGAAGTACTTCAAGCTTTATGAAGAAAGAGGAGAAAAAAGAAAATGGAATCTTATAGTGTGCAATGTACTAGGTACCACACCGAAACCCACTAATTTTATTCAGTGTTTTACAAATATATTCATAGAAACCCGGGCTAAATTTAACAGAGTGTTTATCATAAAAGATGTTCCAAATGACAATAGTGTAAACATAAATAAGAGCGAAGAGAGAATAATCCAGCTGATGGGGATATATGCAAACCCAGTCTATACCATTATTTTAGACTACTTGAAATTGCTAAATAACAATACGGCATGCCCATCCTATATTGATAGCGGGAGTCCCACTACATCACTGAAATCTCAAAGTATCACCGCTCACCCCAATATTGTTAGTTTTTCTCATTTTATTTTTATTTTTTCTAGCTTTAACCATAGCTCTGAAAATGTTTTTCCCTTTCAGACCATTCTAGATATAGCAAATATTCAAAATCGTGGCATATTTGCAGAGATGCTTGATGGAAGCATGTTTTGTTTTTCTATAATGTGTGACTATAGCCCAAGACAGGTTGTATTATCACTTGATTTTTGGAGCAATTATAATTATGACCATTTATACTTCCTCATCAATCTATCAGATTACTTCTTTATGATCCCCAATGTAAATTACGATGCTTTCTATTTGGAGCTACAAAAGAAGAGAAACATCAAATTCCCTTTTAAGTTTTCCACTCTTCCTCAAAACACTCAACAATTACTCACATTTGCTCCAAAACATAACAACTTTCTAATAACAAGTAAACTATTCGAAAAAATATACCCCAATTCAAATATATCAGGCATGGCCTACTATGCTCAAAACCATATAGTCATTATGCAAGGTAATTTGCAAAAGAGTATGCCTACTGGGCCCAATGCTTCTGAATTATTTAATGTGCTATTTTCTAAAAATAAAATCATCCTTAAACCCAACCCATTAGAAAAAAACATATCTATAGAAATAGCCACCGAATTAGAGTCTTTCCAATCTGATGTAAATATCCCTTTCCCAAACAAAAGAGCAAGGCTGAACCCGCCCAATAACGCATCATCTAGCGTATGTAGTATACAAACGGCTGTCACTTCTGATGATAGGGAGGCTAAGCATACATGCTCTGTTTCAACTACTACCCAGTTGGCCCCTATCCACCATAAGCGGTGCTCCAATTTTAATTCTGATCATCATGTCAATTCAAATTTGCCGCCTTCTCTAATTAATGATATACTAAGTCTAGAAGAAGATTATGGCCAACACTCTACGACCTAAGAAACACCAATGTGCGCCTTCCTTAATATTTAGCATCCTTTTCTTTCGTCTCAATAAATACATACTACTTCCACATATATCACTTTTTATTTCGTATTTTTTACATATACTAAGCAGGAAACAAAAGTAAAACATACAAAAAGACTTAAAAACAGTTTATTCACTCTTATGTTCTCTGCGGAATTGATTATAAATCTGACAATTATCAATCTTGAAGTTAAAATCATCTTCCATTGGAGTTTCCTTTTTAGCTATTGAGCTTTTTAGGCATAGATAATAGAGATCCTCACTTAGGACAATTTGTATATTACATATAGGGCATGTATTGTTATGATAATGAATTTTATGCTTTGTTACACAGTCTATACACATCCAATGCTTGCACTGTTTCATAATATATATTGCACTTGTGGTTTTGGTTTCAAACTCATCTTTGCAACTAACGCACTTTTTCTCCTCTATCAAATCCTTTTCCCAAGGATCCAACTTTCTATCGTAAGTATGTTCCTGAATGAATGGAATTGCTCTGCGGTCCACAAGCACGCTTTTTTCCCGGAGGCTTTTCTTTAACAACCAATTTAGTTTATTCTCTCCTACCATGTAGTTCAGAATCTTCAATTGCTCTCTATCATTAGTCTTATATCCTCTTAGATATATATGGCTTAGCGGGTGTTTATAGCTTATATCTATGTAGTATCTCAGCTTAAATAGACTCCGCACTTCTTCTTCTTTAATTCTTAGACTGAAAATTCTTATTATTTTTACATCCACAAAGACTTGCATAAGCGCCTCAATGAGACAAGATAGCTCCTTAACTGTAGTGGTGGAGCTTGTGCCAGAGTTGCATATAAGGATCTTCAAGTCTATAACAGAGCCTATTTTTTGTGTAAATTGTTCCAGAGCCTCGCATGCGGCGCCTACTGATTTGTAGACTAGAAACTTCGGAAGATTCTTGGCATCTTTGTCTTCCACCAGCGCAGAAAGGAGGGAGGAAGAAAGAATAGAGCCTCCTGATTTGAGACAATCAGCAACATCGGACATCTTTATGAAATATTCTGGATTTTCAAGTTCTAGAGTAATATTTCTTCTTACTCCCTGAGCTAGCGAATCGTAGAGTTCGCACAAGATCTTTACTGCCATAGACGCATTTCTTAGAACAATCTCCGAAAACCCCTGGTCTAGTTTTTGGCCGATGCCCACCCAATCCTCTTGGTTTTTGATGGTCTGGCAGTCTATGAAAATCTTGCATCCTGGCGGGTATGCCCACATGCTAAGCATGTCAATAATAGGTGCTGCTTCTAAGCTGTAGAAATAGAGGCTGTTCAGAATAAGCGTGATCTTAGAAGCTGCTATAGACAGCTTTGTATGTTTCTGAGCATTTTCTTGGACAAACTTCTTGATATTAGAGAAATAAAGAGCGCTTATTTTAATTTGCAGCCCCATGCATGAAAATATATCCATTAGAAGATTCAAGTCACTATTAGTGTCTGTGTCTCCGTATATACTAATTATCTCGTAATGCGTATGTATAGATACTTGGTCATACCTTTCCTGGAACTTTCTAATTGCTGCTTGAAGCATATCGGAGTTTTTTAGGTATATTTGTAGAGAGAGCAGTGCAGAGTGGTTTGTGGAGGATTGCGAACATTTAAAAACATCTAGGTCTATCTGCTGTTTGATACATCCCACTTTTCTTATGAATTGCCGTGACCATTTGGGCTTCTTATCCAACTTGTCCCTTTTATCCAGATCTTTATAAACAGGAGCTCCCAAACAAGCTATCCCTGCACTTCTAAGCCTTCCGAGAACATCTTCTTCCATCAGAACAGTTTCCTTTGATATGCTGCAAAGATCGCAATACTCAATATGTAATATCATCTTTTCTGCCTGTAACCATATGTAGGACATACCTGCCATTTCTTCAAAAGTATGTGGCATATAGTCTAGATGGACATTTTTGGCGTGAAAACCTTTTCTTACAGGATGGTCTGCTCTTTCTGCTTTATAACTCTTTGCTAATGCTATGAAAGTATTTCTATCAATCCAAAGCTCATTCACTACCAATGCAGTAGATTCATGGATGCTATTCCCGGATATCCCTTTTAGTTTTGGAAGCCTGTGCAGCTTTATGTATGCGTATTCTTTTTCTTCTATTTTTGGCAGTTCTATATGCTCTAAATCCTTATGGCTCGTTATGGCGATATGGCATTTTTTTGTAATCTTCACCTCTCTTAAATCAAGCACTTCCATATCAGAACCTTTTACACTTAGTTTTTTAACCGTCCGAGTGCCAACCCATTGGAAAATATACCCAACAACGTTCTCCCGGCAATAGTCAATTAAAAGCTCCAGCGGCTGAGGCGTATGCCAATTGATCTTTGAAAGCATACTTTGGTGTACGTAAACCATCTTCTCTTTGTTTAAGAGCGTATCACAACTCTCTGGCTGCCAAGCGAAGCCATTCACATGCAGCTTTTCTTCTACTACCATTTGATCAATGAGCATTTTTACTAGTTTAAAAGGCAGAATTGAGTCAATGTAGAAACTTTTGCATTTGATTCCTCCTATATCTGCTTTTGTTAGAGATCTTTCTATGTCCATGGGATTTGGCCACATCCTATAGTTCAGTGCCCTTCTTCTAATAAGATCCCCTGTTAAGCCTATATAAGTGTAGTTCTCTTTTATTGACCGGTTCAGTATTCTAGAGAAATAGTATATAGGCTTCAACCTTAGAGTGGTAGAACTGACGCTTTCTACATTAAAGTACTGCAATAACATCTCTTCTACTATCCTTTTTTTATACTTAATACTCTCTGAGCTTTCAAAAAAACTGTTTATTCCAAGCACCATACTAAGCATCGACATAGCTACTATAAGCATCTTTAACACATGTACCACTGAAAAAAAACCTTCTCTTCCTTTCCTCATAGATATCTCCATTTTTTATTTTTTTCTTCTATTTATAACCTAATCTAATAAATATAAATTGATTCTTTTTTGTTTCATGCTTGATATATGACATTTATGACATATGTCTTTTCTTTTGCCACCACTAATAAAAGGACAGATTTCCGACTTTTCTACTATAATAAACTACTGTATGCCCATTTGAACCGTTTCTATCAGATATTTTCATCCAATACTTTTGGCAGGCTCTGTCTTTAAAGCAATATGTCGGGCTTCTTCTAGTCTACCACTCTCTTCAACATTAAATAATTATTGCTCCATACCTTTTTTATTTTTCTTATACGCACTCCTTAAGCAGCAAACAGGAAGAAAGGACAAAACATACAGGAAGACACTTAAATGAATCATTTGTTGTTACAGCCAAAAAACATAGAGACTCGCACTCCGAAGAAGCACATATTTTCATGCATTTTATAAATAAAGTCCATGATGAGAGCATACCCGAGCCACAAGAGCTTGCAATGGATGAAACTTCCAAAGAGACTACATCATAGATATCTTAGAACCTATTTTGGCTTAATTGGAGTATTTCTCTCTTTTACTTTCTTGCTTTTAGCCAATAAATATTTTCTTATTCTTAAAAATGTATTCTTTTACAAATACTTCCTACTTATTTTTTTTTAACCTTCTAACATTCTAATACTTCCTTGTAGCCTTTTTATTTCTTTATTTTTGCGTACACTAAACACTACGTACTAAACAGAAAGCAAAAACAGAACACAGAAGAAGACTTAGACAGATACTATGTTCTTCTCCTACTACCAGGAAGAGATAACAGAAATCATATCCTACCAGACACCAGACTAAATCCTGCTGTGATTTGTGTATTCTGACCACCCAATGCATACGGCTTGACATAAAAGCCAGTTTAAGATTCATTTTATGCTATAATTTGACCTTCTTTTCTAATCCAGCCATTCTAATAAAAACATCACCTCTACTCCTACCCAAGTAGCATATCTTCTTTAGTTCTTCTGCTAATCCTTTATATTTATCGATGGTTTATTTGACATGTTGGCACATCATAATTAGACTGAGAATGGCTCTAATTATAGAATCGATTTCCACCAAGCTAATAGCTATACCATTGGCTGTTATACGATGGATGATAATATTGATTGCCATTGGGCTGTCCGTTATACGACCGATTGTTATACGATGTATAATACCATTGATTGGGCTGCTGGTTATACGACTGATTGTTGTACGATGGATAATACCACTGATTGTCACTGGACTGCTGGTCATACGGCTGATTGTTGTACGATGGATGGCAGCATCCACATCCTGCATTGCGGTTTGGATTGTTATTGTTATAACAGTTGCACCCATCAGTTTCTTGCCTGTCCGTATTCGTATTAGATGGCATTTCCTGATCTGCTATAGCAGGGTTTTTGCCATTTTCTTGCGTCTGATTTGTATTATCAGGCGTCTGTGTCTCTATAGCATTTTCCTCTGGTGCTTGCTTACTGCCATTGGGTTGGGGAGTGCCAGATGCATGCGCAGTATCGCCTGTGGGTGCAGCACCATTCGGGCTTTCTTGACCTATTGCTGGCGCAGTATTAGCTGCCGGTTTAGTAGCTAATCCATTTTGGTCATTTAATGCTCTTTTGCCCTCTTCATTCTTGTTCTCTTGTTCGGGATTGCCTATAAACTTATTCCATTGCCTACCTAGTTTAGAAGCCTTTTTTTCTTCTTGCCTTTTGTTCCATGCCTTATTTCTTCGGTTTTCTTTTAACATATGGTGCACTCTCCTTTTAAACTTTTCTTCTTCTTCTGGAGTCCTTGTGGGCGTATTTGACTGCTTCTCTTTCCCATTGGCAAGATTGGACGTAGGTTGGACTTGCTGTTTACCAGTAGGTGCATTCTCACCAGAGCTTGTGCCCGTCTGTGGCTGTTTAGATGGCTGATTTTTTGCACGGTGCTTTGATTGTCGCATTTGTTGTTCTGCTTGTTTGTTTGGGTTGCTGGGCGCGTCTATTAGCGTGTTTGTAGAGTTGTACAGACCTATTGTGTTCTTGTAGGCCTTCTTAAGTATGCCCATTAGTGTGTTTCCTTGTTCTTCCTTTTCTTTGTTTTCTGAAAACATTGTATCCTTGTAGCATACGCTGTCACTTGTACCCTTCTCCGCTGTTGCCAATACCATAGATACATGTATAAATAGTGCTAGATGTATTCTTTTCACCATAATGTCTCCACAGCGGCTCTATTTATACTTTTACAGTTTTAATGATTACTGCGTTACCAATTACCACATGATTATTCTACCTCAACGGAACATCAATAGATATATCGCGGTAGCGCATTGTACCAATAAGCAGAGTACTACCCAGCCAACCCAAAGAATATAACAGAATCCTTAGCGAAATAATATACACTAAATAGAATAAAATAAATATTTTAAATATGTGTGAAGCAGTGTTGCGTATGCTATATACAGAAATCTTGCCAATGGTATAGAAAATCTTTTGGTGTTGTGCATGGTAAGGAGAAGCGTATTGATATAAGCTCGTACGCATTTTCTGGCATTTGGAATAAAAGCAGACTTTTAGTAGATATGGATGCACCCAAGGATGTGGCAATATTTAGATTGTAGAGAAGAACATATATATAGACAAAATACAAACAAGCCTTAATTAACTAATTGGAAAAAATTTAAACTTTCTAAGCTTTCTCTAACAAATAGCAAATTTTCCAAATATGAATAAAAGAAAACATCCAACAAACTATTGCTAGCATGTTTTCAATACTATAGCATGTTTTCCTTTATTTTTCCTTCTCCTCAAAAAAGACCTTCTACACTATATTCCTTCTATTTTAAAGAATGCTTTTTACTCCTTCGCTATTTTGTTTGAAGCTTGTGGCGGGGTTGGATTTGAGTTTGTCCTAATTGGAGTAAAGGTAAGAGAATGTCTCGCTCTCTTTTCTTGTTCTTCTTTCCATCCATGTGAGCTAATTATGTCGATAAGATTTTGTAGTTGAGAGAACACAGAAATAAAGACATTAAGATTTGCAAATTTGAATTTGTTGGGAGTAACAACATGCTTCATAAGCAATTCTAAAGAGTCATTTGACATGCTCCAAGAACTAGATAGAGTTGAATTGATTAGCGAGGCATCCATTAGTGAATTTTGAGTCGGTCCAATGATACCTGCGTATCTCTCATTAGATTCAATAGTTGGCATATTTCCGATCGAAATCCAAGTACAGTCTCTTAACTTAGATAGGATTAAGGATATAATAGCTACATTTACAGGGGATTCTGGAATTTCCTTTGCCGATTCGCCCATAATGGTCATTGTATCTGCTCTAATTTCTAAGGTATGTAGTAGCAACCGAACTAACTCGTCTTCGAATTTTACTTTTTCTTTTGATGTTTGATTAGTTGGCAATGTAATACGTGAAGACACAAGCTTAGTAGGGTCTATAACATATTTGTTCTCCTCGGAAATTGTAACCATAGTATCAGTCAATTTCCCACTTTTTTCAATGGACACATTTAAAAGAAGAAAATTATTCATGCTTGCTACATACTCGCTAATCCATTGTTCTCTGTCTTTTACCATTAGATTAGGTTTATATTTATCCTGGTCTTCAAAGACAGACAGAGCGATGGTTTTAGAGGAGGCTTCTGCTATATTGGGTTGAGATAATTGCTTCTCCTGATTTTCTGTGCTTTTTGCTGAGTCAATTAAGAACAGAAGTGCGATAACCATTACCAATGCTCGTATTGGGGCGTTCATACTTTTATTTTTGTACATAGGTGAATTCTTAGAATGAAACATTGAGAGATTTAGTATTCATTTAGGAATTGTTTTGTTTAAATTCCTTTAATTTTGATAATTCAAAATGTTAAGTGTCAGATGCTAAACATAAGCTCAAATAACAAGCTATCATATACTATTGGCCTATAACAGTGCACAATCCTTAAAATAGCTGTTGGAGGTAATACACTCTTGCGGTAGCAACATGTTGTAAGTAAAGTAATTGTTATAGGATAATAGTGTAACAATTTCTCATTAGGTTTAATTGCCATCTAGTATAATATGCTCGTCCAGACATACTTGTTCTATCAAAGCTACAAGTATATAAACAAAACTGTTCTTAATAAATATAACAAACTCGCAATGCATCACTCTTCGAATTCAACTAAAAGACTATTTTTAAACCCAAGATTTATTTTTCTGGTGAGTCACAAAAACTGGTTTTCAATTAATTCAAAGTCCTCTTCTGTTAGATTGTCGTCTATTGCCTGCTTTTGGAGTTCTACTATTTTTTCTCTATAGCACTTCAATGTTTCTTCTTCCGATAGGTCTTTTTGGAGTTCATTTGATTTGGATGAAGTTTCTTCTGTTTTCTTGTCTACTTCCACTTGCTGCTCTTCTATTTTTTCTTTTTCTTCTTTGAAGAGTGAACATATAAAAAAGAAATCCTTATTAAAGTCTGCAGGACCTCTGCACAGAGGACAGCCGCCATTGGGCTTGGCTTGATACCATCCTTTGATACAATCCAAACATATGGAATGCATGCAATGTCGTATGATATATCTTTCTTTTGTTTTTTGAAAACTACTCATACACACGATACATGCCGTATTATATATTATATCTTTCTCCCAGTGTTCTATTTTAATGCCAGGAACAACCTTATCATACTTTTTAAGAACAAATAGGTTTGCTAGATAGGATATACAGACATTTTTTTCTTTGAGTATTCTTTTCACTATTTTGTTTAGATCTTCTTTTTCTATAAGATAATCCTGAGTCTGCGGTTCTTTCTTTTCAGCTATTATAGAATGCTTTTTCCCCCCTACTGCCAGATCTTCTTTCTCCTCAACAACAATCTTGCATCCTTTTATAGATACTTTCTTTAGCTTGTATTCATTTTTTTCGTCTATAAGTTTAAATAGCTTATCATTTAAGCTGGCTTCTTCTTCTTGTTTGATCCATAGATTAGAAATATGAACAACTTCTACATCCACAAAGATCTCTCTAAGCTTCTTAACAAGAGCACACAGATGTACAACTGGAGTTGTAAGAGCTGGGCTAGATTCGCATATAGCAATGGTCAGCTCTGTAATAAGAAATATTGGTTTGGGGCAGTTTGTTAGCTCTAAACAAGACTTTTCTACTGATTTTTCAACTTGAAACTCAAACACTTTTCTTTTTTTTCTGCTTTTAATAGAAGTAGCTTGACTTATTTCTAGCAGTGTAGAAAGAAATATGGAAGAAAAAACAGAGTTTTTTGAAGACATGTGTAGGGTAATATCATATAATCGTACCTGATGGTCTGATTTGCCAAAGACCAGAGAAACCTTATTCATTGTTCTGCCATTCATTAAGCAATTTTCCTTAAGCACGTCCACTAGGATAGTAAAAGCATTCCTTAGAGCAATTTGAGAAATTTTATACTTTACTACCATATCTTGGGTCAGGCTGATAATGTTTTCTTGTTTAATGCCATAGCAGTCTATATAGAGAGTGCTGATAGAAGAATATATATACTCTGTAAACACTCTTCTAATGAAAGCGTCTTTTGACCTATAAAAATAAAGTTTCTTTAGGTCAAATTGAGTTTGGGGTATTTCCATGCGCAATAGATCCTCTTCCTGAGCATCATTCAGGCCATTGAACCCTTTCATGTTATAGAATAAAAGAGCATCTGCTTTAACTCTTGGCCCTATGCATGTAAAAATGCCCACTAGAATAATAAAATCTTTTTTTGCTTTTCCAGATCCATATATAACAATTCTGCTGTAATAGATGTGGATGGATAGAATATTGTAATGTTCCTCAAACTCCTTAATTGCTTTTTGAATTGCATCATAGTTTTTTAGATGTATTTCGAGAGAAATGGGGACTACACGGTAATTATAGAATTTGGCTGGACACTTAAAAGCATCATCTTCAGGTTGAATGATAGTATTTCCTATTGCCTGTATAAAATCTCTTAATGATATGGATGTGTCCACCAGTTCGCTCCAATTAGAACTGATATTTTTGCAAACAAAGGACTCGGGCTGTGTTGATACTCCTAGGGTTTTAATCATTGTTAAAAAGTAGTTAGGATTTCTAACATTTCCAAATCGATCACACCTAGTGCAGCATTCATTGCAAAGTTCTACTGTTTCGGCATATATCCAGGGAGGAGATATATCTGATGGCTCTCTAAACGTATACGCCACATTTTTCAGATCCAGCTTCTTGATTCGTAAAGCCCTGTCTTCAGATGCATTTATTTCGTCTAAATGCTCTTTTTTCAGTGTTATAAAAACATTTATACTCAAAGAAAGAGTATCTATTTGTTTAGTAAAAAGATTAGTAATTCTTTGAAACTTGGGTAGACATTTTAGCGTTATAGAGTCGTATTTTCTAATGTTTTTTTCTGGTAAAAATATATTCTCTATACATTTGCTCTTCTCTACAGTGATGGAGGAGTTTTCCATAACATTGATTATTCTTAGATCAAGATTTTGTAGATTGTGTTCTGTTATAGTTATATTTGCAATTTCATAGTTGCTGATATACCCAAAAACTCTTTCCATAACTACATTTGCAGAGCTATTAAAAATCCAGAGATGGGGTATTTTCATAGGGTCGCACCAATCTAGCTCTAAAAATGCATCCATGCTTGGTTTTTCTATTATATAGTCAATTAAACACGTAAAGGAGTAGAATGCCCAATCAGAATAATTTATAGTTAGCTGATTTTCAATTACCATTCGCTCAATAAGAGGTCCAACCAATTCAAAAGATATTTTGTTAATATAGAGCCTATTGCACCTAATGCCCCCTATTCTTTTTAGCATATTTTTTGCATGGTTATAATCGTAATCACATAGTTTTATATTATTGGAAATGGTACACCCAATTAGATCTATGTACATGTAATGTGAGTCTTCTGGTTTCTCCATTCTTTTATAAAGTTTGTCTAAATTTGGGTCGGATTCGATGTAAGGAGGGCTTTGAAACTGGTCTCTTGTTATATCAAAACAACTCAAAAGAAAACTTGCTATTTCTTCTTTTTCTTCTTTGCAGTTAAATTCTTCTAGGATATAATCACTATCAATATTTGAATCGCCGTCATCGCTATATTCTACATCCTGATCCATAATCGAAACTGCAGGTACCTCAAGGGTATCTTTAGGCTTTTCTAAACAACCGCTCGTACTAAACACCACGCCAAGCAGCACCATGAATACCACAAACCTTTTCCATACACATCCCACTGCATGGGTTCTTCTTTTCTCTTTTCTTAAATCTATCTCCATTTTTATTTTTATTTTTTTCGTCTATTTATAGCCTGTCTAACATTACATCTACTGATGCCTATGTCTTATTTTCCATTATTTCATTTAATTTCTTTAAAATGTCTTTTACACACCTATGTTTGATATAAGCTAACAATATGCAATGGCTTTCATTTTAAGTGGCATGTCTTTCATTGTTTAGCATACAATTATCCTATTAAGTGAGAATTATAAAAATATTTTAATAACTTTATTAAGAGGAAGAAGTTAATAGAACCTATTAGCTTACATCTTTTTGCTCTTTTCTCTGCTTACTGTTTTGTAGAGTCTAGCCCAAATATCTAATGAATTTTTGGAATATCGTAAGCTTCTCTTTAGCATTTTTTTTGTTATTGGGTTGGTCAGTAGGAGAAAACGCAATAGATTGTCTGCATTTTTTGTGGTGTATCCATCCATTCTCTTTCATGTATTCGATAAACTGGTTTGTATAGAGTTCTTCTTTTAAACCAAAGATTCTAAGTTCTCCAACCTTCAAGATGTATGGAGAGAAAATATTTTCTATAAGCATTTGCACAGAATTGTTAGAGTCTTCATAATGCATCTGCACCTTTATATTTGACAGAGTGCCATCGATTATTGGGTTGCTACTTGGGTTAATTATACTTGAGTATCTTTCATCATAGACAATGTTGGGTATATTCTGAATATAAATATACTCACACCCTCTTAGCTTGGATATAATTAAATATATAATGCCAAGATGTACAGATCTTTTTGACTTATAGTTCATATGTTCGCTAAAAATGCATATCTTCTGTACATTAATCTCCCGTGTAGCCGCCAACAGCTCAGCCAGGCTATTTTCTTCCGAGCCTATATCTTCTCTATCTAGTTCTACATTAGTTGGCAATCTAATATATGTATAATATATCGAGTCAATGTTTAGCTTGTATTCTTCCTTAGAAACCTCAACTATACCATTGATAGGTCTGCTGGATTTGAAATCAAAAGGAATTACGAGGCTGATGAAATTCTGCATGTCTTTCCAGTATCTTTCAATACATTCGTCCTTCTTTTGTTCCACCATTTTAGGCCTATATCTATTCCATTTTAAACCGTTTCCATTGGGTGTAGCTGGCTTAATGTCGCTTTTGGAAGCTATTTGATTCATTTGCACAGCATAAATTGATGTATATTTTGCTGCATTGGTCACTAGTATCCAGGCCAATGTTACTATTACTAAGCCTGCTGTTTTTTTAGTTGAATTCGTAGAATATGCCATTGTTTGTAAAGATTGCTCTTTATCCAGAACAGCTTTGCTTAAATACTTTTAATTTTAAAAAAATATCATGCTATGCTATCTAAATGCCAAATATCAAAATTGCCAAACACAATACCAAATTATAATTCTACTGTCTTATAGCAAATATTAAAATAATTGCTGCTCTAATGCATATTTTATGTAAGGAATAAATAATTTATTTTTTATATACTCTATAGAGAAGAGGAAGTATTAATAAAGAATCCTTGTTAAACATTCCACATTTTTATTATTCAGGATACTAATAACACACTTGGTGCTTTCGCAAGTATTTGGGATCTTTCATAAAATACCATGGAAAACTTGACATGTTACTACTTTCATTCGATATTCTTAATGCCTTTTGTATAGATCTCATCGTTTATATAGATCTTGGGGACTGGAGAGTAGTTGTAATTAATAAGCACTCCATTGATAAAGCTTTTGGTTGATTGGATGAAATAGAGGTTCTTCATGATAAACGTAGTCCTAAGCATTCTTATAAATGATGGAATTTCTTTCTGAGGGCCTAGACTAACATATTCTTTTATGTTGTGGAAAGAAATGCTGTCTATTTTGATTCTTGGGCCCATACATTTAATAATTCTTGCTAGAAGCTTAAGATCGTTAAATGTATTTCCAGATTCATATATAGTAATTGTTTGGAACACAGTATAGGCACTCATCATATCGCAATTTTGCTGAAACATATCAATTGCTTCTTGGATTCTTGTAGAGTCTTTTAGATATATTGTGAAGGATCTTATGAAATATATTGGGTGGCGATGGGCACTGGAGTAATATGTATTGATCATTTTTAGTTTAGCATCATGTGAAATAAGTTTTAGGAAATGATGGGCTATTATAGATGTATTATTCCACCTTCCTAAAATGCTATTAACAATTTCATAGGTAGGGGTGCCGGTTAAATGTCGTATTTTCATTTTCTTAACCATGCCTAAGAGATCTTTTTCTACTATCAATTCTTTTTTATATATGCCACACACATCGCAGATGTCAGCGTGTATTGTTAGACTCTCTATTCGGATCCATGAAGAACCAGAGATGCCTGCTATTTCTTGAAAAGTGTATGGGGCATATTCCAAATGGAGATTTTTAACCTGCAAAACTTTTCTTTTATCTCTATTTTGGGTTGTTTTATATGCATTTGCCAAAGACTTTAGGGTAGTTCTATCTAGATGAAGACTATTTTCTACAGCATTGGAGTCTGATGAAGTGCTGGTGGGTCTAGCTTTTAATTTTATAGATGGCTTTCCTTCAACCTCTAGAAAAGGTATTCTGTTTATGAATGCCAGCCCCAATAGGACAATATAGTATCCATGTATAGTGGCAGCTTCTTTCAAATCAAGCACATGTATGGAAGACTTACTTACAATTATTTTTTTAATTGCGCGAGGACAAAAACAGTTAAGAATAGTTTGAATAGTATTGTTAGAACAACTAATAAAAAAGATCTGAAATGAGGTTGGCTCGTCCCATCCTGTCTTTGAAAGTATATTAGGCATCTCATATTCTGTATTATTGTCTTTATCAGATTCTTGTAACTTCATTATACCCAAATGTGAACAATTGATATTTAGATCATGCTTGATTACCATTCTTCTAATAAGTATTTCTATTAATCTTAAGGGTATGTATGAATTAATGTAGACATTCTCGCATCTAATGCCTTCTATCCTTTCCAGAGCTTTTTCAAACCTTCCATAATTGTGAAATGTCAATTCTAAGCTGCTTTTTGTAATAGAAAAGTCTACCAAGTCGATGTAGTATTGATCGTCTTCTTTTTTATATTCCATCCTTTTATAAAGACTATCTAGTGCCCCACATGATGAAGAAGTATTCGTATTTTCTTCTTTCTTTATGCTCAAGTACTCTAGTAAAACCTTTGCTATTTCTTTTTTTTCATTCTCTATTTCATTAACTTCCTGCATAACATCCTTTGGATTTTCTTCTATGGCACCTTCCTCTATTATACTTGGATTGGCTTTGTCAGTACTTACTACATTGTGTTCTGCACTACATTTTATATTGTCTTCTGTACTATCTTTAGGCTTTCTTAAATAATTACCCATGCTCAACACCACACCAAGCAACACCATGAATGCCACAAACCTTTTCCATACACATTCCACTGCATGAGTTCCTTTTTTTTCTTTTCTTAAACCTATCTCCATTTTTATTCGTATTTTTTTCGTCTATTTATAGCCTGTCTAACATTACATCTACTGATGTCCCTGTCTTATTTTCCATTATTTCATTTGATTTCTTTAAAATGTCTTTTACACACCTCTGTTTGATATAAGCTAACAATATGCAATGTATTTCATTTTAAGTGGCATGTCTTTCATTGTTTAGCACACAATTACCTATTGTGTAAGAATTATAAAAATATTTTAATAACTTTATTAAGAGGAAGAAGTTAATAAAACCTATTAACTTACATCTTTTTGCTCCTTGCTAAATAACACTTCTTGGCCTTTTTCCCTGTTAAAATCTTATTTGATAGGAATAAACACAACAAACTCGTTTTGTTTATTGGCCTCCTCCTTTTTCCATGTGTCTGTATCAATCGCTTCAGAAAGATTATACCATTCTTTACTGTTTGGAATCTGGATTTTAAGCTCTATAATACTCCATTTGTTTGGAGTAACAATATTTTCCATAAGAATGCATAGAGCTCGTATTGAAACAGGCTGTAAAATTACAATAGACACATGTCTTAGTGTTTTATCCATCAGGGTAGCTCCAATTTTACTAATTATGTCCGAGTATAGCTCATTAAATTCCATCTTAGATATATTCTGAATATAAATGCGCATACAGCCTATTAGCTTTGATACAATCAAGGAGATAATAGCCATATCAACACTTTCACTTGATTCTAGATCTTGAGCAGGGCCAATGATATATACTGTAGGGCATATAATGGAAGAAACAACATATAATAGTTCAACTATGTTTTCTTCAATTTCCATTAGATTAGCTGATATATTAATGTGTGCATGATGTACATCAATAAAGTTAAGTGTACACTCTTCATTAGAGATTTTAATCATACTATCATTCCATTCTATAATATTATTTTTGTAATCATACAGAGAAATAAAAGATTTTAGGTTTTTCTTATAGTTTTCAATATGTTCTTTCTTTTGTTCCTCCATTAAGATAGGTTTATATTTAATCCACTTCAAAGAATTGAATTTTTGGTTGGGCTGGTCTTGCTTGTCAGACATATGTGTTGAGCTGAGTTGGGCTAACTGTTGGGACATGCCACCCTGTTCATAAGCTGCTTTTGCCAGATCCAATTCGATTGACTGTTTTGGGCTATTATCTTGTTCATCTGGCACATTCGCTTGATTGGGCAGAAAAAACTGCTTGATGTTTAACAGTAAATCAGTATTTAGGGCAATTATATTTAGAAGAAGTATAGTTATTAACAACAGGATAATTATAACCTTTTTTCCATTGCCTTTGTGCATAGTTTTTGAAAAGCCTCAGATATTTATATCTAGACTTTTGATCAGCCACTAGATGGAAAATAACTCCGTAACATAACTATTTGCCCACATATTGTAATAAAATACCAAATATTCTAGCTCTACATAGGAATAAGACATTCTTAGCTGCTCTACACCTACCAATGCAACTCGTATGCTCTTATTCCAGCCACTTTCTTTATTGGCAAACCCACACAATGCAGAGCAATCTCCTAGAGAAACATAGTTGGCATCGAAACATAAGATCGACTTTGAATAGAGTTTGGCCTTTATTATCTTGATATTGTAATAGAATAAACTGAATTTTTAATAGCAAATGCTGGCTTATTGGTCTAAAAGTACTTTCTAAGATAAACACTAGAATCTATTCCTTGAGAAAGAGCTTAACTTTTTTTCTATTGCTGCTCTACTGCTGCTCTATTGTTGTTCTATATCGTGTTAGATATCTATTGAAGAAGAAGATGGTGTAGATGATGTTAGTGTTGTCTGTGTCGATGTAGATGACGATGGCGATAGCGGTGGCAGTGGTATTACTTGGCTTGCATTGGCTTGTGTGTAGACTCTTTTTCTCAGAAACATTGAAATATTGTAGAGGGACATGTCATGGGACCATACCGACAAAAACCCGAGTGTGAAGAACTGGGCTTGCTCTAAAAGCTGCTCTATGCTGAGATGCTCCAGTGTGTCAATTGAAGGGAACTCCAGCAAATATATGGAAAGAGGAAGAGGATGCGATTTGCATCCTGATAAACATGTCTTTATGTTTAGCATGTCCTTCTCGTTTCGTACATCTATTCTCTTAATCTGGCTCTGGCAATACTCTGAGAGACACAGTACGTGCAAAAAGGCTCCGCATGGAAGAAGAATCACATCCTGCTTGCTGTCAATCTCGTCCTCATCCCTGCATATCCAACACCAAGTCTCCTCCTTCTTTATATCCGCCACTCTTTGGAGCAGGAAAAGGAAATACTCTTTCTTCCAAGACTCCTTGCTCATTTTATGTATCTCCGAGCCGGACATATGAGACACTTGATCCTTGAGAAGCTCTGCAAGTTTTTTAGCAACCTGCCTGTTGATAATTATCCCAATATTTGGCGAGTTATTCTGAAGGTGTGCAAAAGTACACTGGGTTATCTTCTGGCTCTGAAACTCCTTAAGGAAAAGAATAATGCACTCTACCATGTATTTGGAGCAATTCTCTTCTTCGTCTTCGTCTCCATACACTTTTCTGACTGCGCAATTGTGCATATGGCTCTTCTGTAGACATGGAAGATTATCCACCTCAATGCACCTCTCCATATACCATATGAATATGCTTTCCTCGATGTAGGGGCTTACTAGATTTACTTCTGTGGCCCATGAAAAATGAAGAGCGGTCCATTGGAATATCAATTGGATATCGGAAAAAGAAAGGAGCCTCTGCTCCATCTCTGCGCCCTTGTCTCCAGAAAAGCATATAGAAACAGTCAGCTGCCCATGTTTTTCTTTTGGAGAACTTTGGGTTGGGATAGGCTGGCTCCTCAGAGTCTCCAAAGAGGCTATATCACAGAGAAGCTCAATGTGCGCATATTTCTGCCAAAGGCTCTTCTTGGCGGATGCGTCAAGAGAGGAATACTCGTTCAAAGAGAGGAACTTCGAAGTGCAAAATGGCTTCAAGTTCTCCCATTTTTCCTTCTTACACTGCACAAACTCGGAATGTTTAATGCTGATACTTCTTCTATCTGAAGAAACAACTAGCAGCATCTTTATGTTCTTGTTGTTTGAGTTGCAAAGAAGATCAAACACCTCGGGATAAAAATAATCAATACTGTCTATGCAAAGTGTCGTAGGGTTGTCGTATTTATAACGCGTAAATACATCCCGCAAAATGCGCATAGATGGACGAAGAAAGTTAATGTTTTTTCCCGCAATAATGTACCCTGCATCTTTCTGCTCTTCAGAAAATATTTCTTCTATGCTTAGTCTCTTCGAGTCATATATGTTCTCAAATGAAATATTTTCTACATACCTTGGACCAAGTAGGTTTAAAAAGAGTATGCATTCATTCTCCACAGAATCTAAACACGAGTCGCTGAAAAGCTCAGATATCCGCGAACGGCACACAGTTATAGAGGAAAAAGTGAGGCAGTGGCAAAGGTGTGAAGTCACATTGGTGGTATACTCCTCAATAGCTGATATAAATGATCCTTGTGTAGAAAATGCATTTAGATCCACAGTGGCTCTTATTTTTGGAATATTTACCCACTTCTCATCTATGTAGCACGAATGAGGATAATCTACTTTTTCCTCTATTGTTCCTATTTTTCGCAGAAGAAGAAGAGATTCTCGAAGGTCTCTTCTTTCGTAATATTCCACTTTTTCGGTATCATACTGCACTCCATATTTTGAAAATATATTCTTGGCATATATGTCTATAATATGATGGTCTACGTTGCAAGGACATCTTGTGTCCATGTAGATATAAAATGTTTTTGTTCTAACAGAGAACTTTAAAGAAGCTGGCAATGTGGGAACACTCATTATGACGTACGGCATGTTATGAATAGAAAACTCCTGAACGGAAATGGAAACAGAAAAATTATTGAGCATACACATTGTGTACAGCATGTCAAATAGGCTCCATGGTATGCCAATATGTTTAATGGAGTGTAATTGAATAAAAGAATAAAGAGACTCCGGATCAATAGATGGATTCATCCCAGAAAATGCATCCAACACATAAAACTCAACACACTTTGTCTTCGTGGTGATTTTAGGCAATTTAAGCAAATTTCCCCCATAAGAAAAGACTCGAACAAGCTCTATAGTAAAGAACTGAAACCAGGATACTTCTGAAAGAAAGTCTAAATTCTCTAGCGAAGTATTCAATATTTGAAGTACGCCTATTTTCTTGTTTTTTACTGCATAAAACAGCAACTCTATGCAAGCCTGGTTTGCTTTAGAAATGAAAAGCCCCAGAGGCTCTGACATATTGCCTTTTATGGCAGAAAAATGCCATAAAGATATTTTTTCTTTTATGCTCTCAAGCTCCTCAGAGTGGTAGATCAACTGAGTGTCTATAACTATTTTATGCGCAGACAATTTTGCAATAAGTTGCGCAATAAGAGAAAGAGAAGCCTGCGGTGTTTTAATTTCTATTTGTTTGCAATAAATAATTGAAATAGATGATAAAACTTTTTCCAGCTGCTCTTTTACGTGTTCCTGCTGGTCTAGTGAGTTAAGCTCCAGAATGCATTCATTAAAGAACATTTGATACATATTATGCTTTTTTTTTATGACCAGAAGTGAAGCCAATGCTTGAGATCTGATAAAACATCCCATCAGAGAAGAGCTTCTTCTTCCTCTCGTGCGCTCAGTGTCTTCCCACACTTCCTCGCCTGCTACCTGAAACTCCTCGTCGCTCTGGGAAGAGTCTGCTCTATTTTCGGTGTTATTATGGTTTCTCTGGCGCATGCGTAGCTTTACAGTAAAGGCTGCTCTAAACGCCTCTGTTATTTCTTTTTGAGTGATGTTCTCTGCATCACTGCATCCCACTGGCGATATGTACGCAAAGAAAAGGAGAAGCAAGAGTAGAAAAGCACTCAAAGAAATCCTGTGATACCTTATTTCCTTTGTGGTCATTTATAAGAAAAGTTTTTTCTGAAAAGCTGTTTATAAATCAGGACCAAAAAAGGAAAAAATAAAAAATATTTATAAAAGTTTTAAAACTTAAGCAAATGAAAGAGAATAGTAGAGGCATAGCGCAGCATCCTTATGCCTCTCTACCTTTTTCTTTCTTCTCCAAAAATATTTATAGATTATTTTTATTATTTGAGTACACTTACAAAGACTAAAAAGCGCATTTGTGCAGAAGCGTGTATTTCGGCTTTATCTGTCTCTTATGTTTCTCTGGTGGATATCGGCTAATGTAGCTATTCCTGGAGTGGGCGAGCCAATTCGAGCTATTCTCGCGAGAATTTCATTTCTTTTTTTCTCAGCAGGATTCTCAGATACTCTGTTCTCTTCTCTTTCTTCCTCTAGGCCATTGGATGCCCCTTCAGTATGTGCATTTTTTATCCTTAAAAAGAGAGGGTTCTCGGAAAGATCGTCAATAAGAGAGGAGTGCGTTTCTTCTGAAAAGGAAGAAAAAGAAGCGTCTGAGGTGCTTACTGGGCTCTCTGTGGACTCCTGTGGCTCCTCTGCGCTGCCCTCAAAAGACTGCAGAACAGAAGGTTTGGCTTCTTGCGCGGAAACAAACAACGGGCTTCCATGAGAATGTCCATTGCTCTGCTGGTCAATGTTGCTGAGTTGCTCCTCCTCTCCATTAGATCCTTCCAAAAGATTTATCTCCACTTTCTGCGGAGCTCCAAAAAGAATATTGACAAGAGAGGGCTCCCGAAGAAACTGGAAGTGCCCTTTAAATGAGTGCGGCTGCTTAAAAATACTTTCAACAATAGTGGAAATCTGCACATCCGTGTGATTAATTAGCATTCCCCTTATTATCTGCTCGAAAATGTGTCTGCTGTTATTGCATATGGATACAGATACATCCTTAGCGCGTCTACGAAGAACAAGAGAAATATAGCGAGTGTCTCTGGCTTTTCGAGAAATCTTCTTGGGAAACCCAAATTTCTGCAATTCTAGACACATGATCTTATTATATGTTTCCTGGAATTGCGGAATAAGATCCATGCACATACTAGCAAGCTTAGTGGGAACAATACTGCGCATAATCAAGTGGTAGTTCTTGTTTAGCGTGCTATCCATTACTTCTCCATCTTTCCTGGGCATATACTCTGGCGGAAGAACAGCGCATAAGTCAACGGATGCCTTCTCTGTGGGGTTGGGGTGCAGAATTGGAGTATTTTTTCGAACTGGACTGTTTCTAATGAAAAATCTGTTCTTCAAAGAGCGAACGGTCTCCGTAATTTCTTTATCTAGCTCAGAAATAAGACTTGCAAAGCGGTTCTCACTTCTCCATAGAATTGTGTTGATTGTGGTGATCTTCCACTCTAGATAAGCTTTTGAAGTGATTTTTTCCCAATTAGTGCTATTCTGCAGGGTGTCTAAGTATCTTCGTTTTATCTCCTTCCACTCAATGTATACTGCTTCGATTCTTTCTGTTTTTTTGCTCTCTAGGCGCTCACCTATCTCTTTGTCCTTCTCATTTGCCATGCTGATTTCTTCCTCTGCGCGCTTAAGAACGCTTCCTAGCTGGCTAGATGCAGCTTCGCGCAAAAGAGCTGCAATTAGCTCGCCGCACACCTGCCACACAGATAAGAGGTCTTCATGAAAACTGCTTCCTTTTCCCCTTTTCGCATTATTCTGGGCAATTACTTCATCAATCTCTAGAATAGGATCGCCTTCGCAGTCGAGGATCTCCTCAACCAGACGCACAGCCTTGTCAAATGCGCTTTCTTGCGCCTGCTCCACTTCCTGAGGCATTCTTCTCTTTTTAAATTTGACAGCTTTCTTAACCCAAGAACAACACTTCTTAATCCCCTTTAAAATAGCTTGACACGCGCAAGCAATAGATTTCTTGCACTGCCCGCATGCTTTCTTTGTTTTTTTGACCAATTTCTTAAGAGAAATGCGCTTATTTCCACTTTCTGCTGGAGCTGCTTGCGGAGTTTCTTCAATCATTATGTTTGTTTCGCAATGATTTGCTTTATATACAAATGAAACCTGGTGCATTGTATTATATTGTTTGGATGTCTAGGTAATTGTAATTAATATAAACAAATAAACCGGTCCAAAGAGCTTCCAAGTGTTCTGTAATTTACAATAACATTCCATTTTCTTATGTTCTTAAATACTCCACACTCCTTGCACATTTTTCATTTATTTTTCCCCCAAATGCCTCTGATCTTTTTTTCTACTATACATCATTACATTTCTTTGTTTTGTTCTTTTTATCCCAATACTTTTATTTTTGCGGCTCCCAAGTATCCATATAACAATAAATTTATTAATAAACATTACGGCACCATTAATCTGCATACACCCGGCTGCCTTGCACTAGTTCTTTGTCTTTTAATTATTCAATGGAGAAGCTTCTTTTTTAGCCCCGTCCTTTCCATCTTTGCACTCTCCATCTTTGCAGGATGCATCCTTCCCATCCTTACACTCTCCATCTTTTCCGTCCTTCCCGTCTTTACACGCTCCATCCTTTCCGGCTTCATCTTTGCTCTTACTATCCTCAGTAGAAGAGACAAAGCAGAAATACACGGCAAACATAACAATAATAACTCTAAGTATGTTCATTTTTTGATTCTTTCTTTCCATGTATTTTTTATCTCTTCCGCCTATATATAGTTTTGATAATCTGGTCTACCAATCTTTTTTGTTTCTTTCTACTGGATGATATCCTTTGGAAAATAAATGTGTTTCATCTTCTAATCAATGAACACTATCTATTTTATTTTCGAGGAAACAAAAAAATAAAAAAGAAAGAAAAATGAAAAGAACCAAGCCACTTTCTATAGAAGAGAAAGCAGAGCGAATCCAAGCGCTGCTAAGGGACACAGGAGAGTTTTACACCTTAAAAGAGCTGGAAAAGCTCTCGCAAAAAGAAAAAGGAGTAGTTCCCCAAAGCGTAAAAGAAGTTTTAGAGATCCTTGTTTCCGAGGGCAGAGCAAAGCAAGAAAAAGTAGGAATCAGCACGCTCTTCTGGTCATACAACTCAGACACAAGGATCAAGCAAGAAAGCGACAGAAAAAAGCTTCTAGAAGAGCTACCGGAGATCCAAAAAAAAGAGTTACACCTCAAGGAGAAAATATCCTATTTAAAAAGCAATAGAGTAGAAGGAGAAGACAGAACAAACAAACTCGAAAGATACAACCAGCTCAAGGCTCTTGTTTCCTCCCAAAAAGAGGATCTGCAAGCATCCAAAGAGAACGACCCAAACATCTTATTAGAAAAAAAGGAAGAGCTAAAAGAGTGCAAAAAAGAAATCAATAAGGCAACAGAAAACATATTCCTCATCAAAGACTTTTTAGTAAAGAAGTTCTCCATCGACGAAAAAGAGTTTAACAAAAACTTCTCCATTCCAGAGGACTTAGATACAGTATAGCAAATGATCTAATAAATAACAGCAAATAGTAAAAAAATAAAAATATTTTTTCTCCCCTGCAGCAAATGGAAGCAATAAAAACTATTTCGCAAGATGAACAGAAAAGCATCACCATAAATGCCATTAGGAGAATGAAGCAATTTATCGAGGAGGAAGAAACAAAGAAAAAAGAAGCAGAAGCAGAGAACAAACTCTATGTACCCTCTGAGCCTCCCTTCTTCTTTGTCATTAGAATAAGAAGTGCCAACAAGGCCTCCCCAGATGTAGTAAGTGCTCTAAAGAACTTTAGATTACATAAAATCAACACAGCAACCTTCGTGATAAACAACAAATCAACTGTTTCTGTTCTGAAGCAAGTGAGATCCTACGTAGCATACGGTACTCTCTCCCTAGAAACCATCAGAAAGCTCCTCTACACAAGAGCCTTCTGCAGACACAACGGAGAAAGAAAAAACATCACCCCAGAGACCCTCTTCGCCAAATTCGGAGGAGAAATCAACACAGTAGAAGAAATAGTGGAAGCTCTCTTTCTAGGAAGAAAGAATGCCTCCCAAATCAACAAGTGGCTCTGGCCCTTCAGACTTAGCTCCCCCGTCCAAGGATACAAAGGAAGAAAAATCAAAGACTTCGTAGAAGGAGGAGCAACAGGAGATCATGGAAGATACTTAAATGATCTTATAGGAAAGATGCTATAAAATAAAAGGAAAAAGTATTTTTATGAAAGTTGTCTTACCAGAAGAGTGGATAGTCCTGTCATCTCCCCTTGGCCCATTTAAATGGATGTCCATGAAAAAAGATAAAAATAGAATAATTAGAATAGGAAACACTAAACTGCTCCCCAGTGCCTTCCTAAACGTCCCCTACCATAAAGCGCTGCGAGTAGTAGATGGAGCAGTCCTCGTAACAGACGAGAAAATAGAAAAAGAAAGAGAAAAAAAAGAGGAAAGAAAGCACAGAAAAGATAAACATCTTTTCTGGATATCTCCTCCTTCCCTCGAGTACCTCGCAAAGTCCTACAAAACAAAAGAGGCCCTGGATGTCTCAGAAGAGGCTCTTTCCCAAATTCTCTTCCACTCCGTGGGATATGAACAAGTAATTGTAAAAGATCACCACCACTCTCTTGTTCTCGCAGCTGTAGGAATAGCCAGAGGAGCCTCTTTTCTCTATCGAATAGATCCGCCCTATCTGGACATACGCATTCTAGAGGCTCTAGGTCTCCCCAATAGAATACCTGAATATTCACCAGAAACCCTAAAACAAGTGCCAACTCTAATTGTTATAGCAGAAAAAACTCCAACAGACCCTTATTTTCTTCTTTCTCTTCTACAGGAGACATACTCCCAGGAAAAAGAGTTTCTTCTGTTTCACAAGTGCAAAGATGCTCTTCTGGATATTTTCAACTTCCTCATGAAAGACAAAAGAGTTTTTCTCCTGGAGCTAAGAGAAGTAATAACAAGGAAATATCAGAGTAAATTAGGAAGCATACACCCGGAGATGTCCAAAAAGCATCATTCCGGGTTTATTTTGAGTGGTACATTTCTTAACACTAGAATCATATAAGTATAATTCAAAGAGTGTTTGTTTGCAGATGCAAATATTTGTGAAGACACTCACAGGAAAGACTATCACTTTGGATGTAGATGCATCAGATACAATAGAAAACGTAAAGGCAAAGATCCAGGACAAGGAAGGAATTCCTCCCGACCAGCAGAGACTCATCTTCGCGGGAAAGCAACTCGAAGATGGAAGAACTCTCTCCGATTACAACATACAGAAGGAAAGCACAATACACTTAGTGCTGCGTCTCAGAGGAGGATATGAATAAATCAATTGCTTTAAAAGTTTTTATGGATCCCAAAAGAATCTCCGAGGAGCAGCAAAGAAAGGAGCAGCGACTCAAAGAGTTTCAGATAGAATATTACACCGTAGAGGATATACTAACAGATACTCCCAAAGGAAGAGCTATCAAGAAAATGTATGAAAACAACTATATATAGCATACGGCATACTACACCATATAGCATATGACGTAACGTATAATGTATGACGTAACGTATAGCGCATTATGTAACGTATAATGTATGACGTAATGTATAGTGTATGACGTAATATGGTATGGTATATTGCAGATATGCAAATATTTTATGTATGTGGAGGTAAGAAGAAAGAGGGGACTTTCTCCAGTGGAGGGAGATCTTCTTTCAAAGGACAGAGAAGGAAACATTCTTCTTCTTATAAGTACACTTAGCACTAAGGAGCAGCCAGTTATTATTATGAGTCACTCCATACGCTCAGTGAAGTACCTCAATAAAAGAAGCGTAGACGCAGAGTAAATAAGTATACGCCGGATGCGTAAAAGAAAAGAATGGAGGAAATAAATGGCAAAAGAGAAGAATATAAAGTTATTACGTGGATATCCATCTATCTTTCACATAAAAAAGGAATACATAAGAAAAGTACTAATACACCCACACCTAGCGACATGCCCACATCTAGCGGTATGCCTATGCCTAACAGTATGCCTATGAGTAGTGGTATGCCTAATTGTATGTTTATGCCTAATGATATGCTTATGGATAGTAAAAAGATCACCTTAAAAGAGCACCAAAAGATACTGGAGAAGAGAATAAGGGAGGAGATGAATATTCCTAGGGATGCTCCTGAATACTCTTACTTTCTTTTTCTTTTCTGCACGGCTCTAAAGCAGAAGCAGATAGGGGTACTGCATACTCTGCATAGGAATATGGGAAGAAGCCTTCAGGTGCTGCAGGGAAGACTATGGGCACTTGAGCGGGTGGAGGAGAAAAATGAATTTAAGGAGGAGAGGGATAAATTGGTGGAAAGATACAAAGAATCTACTTCTCGTATACTTAATGTGCTTTCATATTGCGAAACAGCCTTTTCCTTATACTTATCGCATCCTAAATATACATCTATTCATATACTCGTAAATAATTTTTCTTCTTCCTCCTTATGGGCTATTAAGAACTTAAAGAGTCCTTGGATGGATACTTGTTCTTCTTCTCTTAAGGACTTAAGTACGTGGAATAAGTTTCTTTTTCTTATTAAGAGATGGAGAGAAGAAGAGGAGAGAGTATGCACATCAACTGAGGAGAGGTACATGTGTTTATGCAGTGAGTTATTGGAAAATACATTTTTTATTGATATTTCTAAAATAGATGAAAAAGTTTTTTCTCTTAAAAAGATATCCTGCTCTATACACGAGTCTCTTCTTCTTTTAAGCAAAGTGCTATGCGAGTTTAAAAGATCTTCTTTCTTAAAAAGACACTTAGGAGATATTTCCTTCCTAAATGAAGAACAGGAGCACTTCTCTGTTTTTAAGAACTTAAATGAGGCCTCAGGAAGATACGAAAAAATAACAGAAAATCTTAAAATAGAAAAACCCTTTAAAAAGTACTTTTTAAGAAGAATAGAGATGTACTCAGTGTTTTCCTCTTTTTTTCCTCCTGATCTCTCCATATACGCGGCTTTTCTTCTATTCAAATACTCTTTTCTGGAAGACACAGAGAATATATTAATAACGAATTACTTTTTCAATAATATTTCTCTCTTAGAGAGAATAGAAAAAACATTTAAAGAATACTTTCTTCCTGAGGTGGAAGAGTTCCAAAAAAGAGTATTTTCCTCAAAAAGAGCCTCTTCTCTCGCGGGAGCCCTCGTTAAAAGATTCTCCAGTCTCACTATAACATACACGCTCTCTCTTTCTCCCTCTTTTCTAATTAAAAGCCTATTCGAGCAAATACGAAGAATATCTCTGTACCCAGAGGAAAAACACGAAGCATCTTACCTTCTGCAAAGATCCCAAGCGCTCCTTGAGATATCTTCGTTTTTCTCAGGAAAAAGAATCTCTTCCTCGTACATCCAGAGCTACTGTGTTAATTGCGCAAGAGGAAGATATAAATTATTCTAATAAACCCAATAAATATTTATTCTCTTAAAAATTTTTTTTTACTCAGCCCTTGTAGAATGCAACCAGTAGAAAGAATGGAATACAAGAAAAAGGCCCCAAGAAACAGAAGAAACTCCGGGCAAAAGCACACAAAGGAAATGGCCAATGCCGAAAGAGAGCAACAGGAGAAGACCATCCAGAAGAGCAAAAAAGCATTAATCAATGCCATTAAGTGCCCTCCTGCCATCCACCAGTTTAGACAGAAAATGGATGAAGAGCTAAAGGACAAGATAGAAGAGGTCTTCAACCAATACAAGCCAGAAACAGACGAAGAGAAGGCAAAGAGAATAGAAGAGAACAGAGAGAAGAAACTCGCTCTAAAGTTCGGAATCAGAGAAGTAGTCAAAATGATAGAAAGAAAGAAGGCAAAACTCGTTCTTATCGCCAATGATGTAGATCCTATTGTAGTAGTACTCTTCCTTCCTTCCCTCTGCAAGAAAATGGGAGTAAGTTACGCCATCTATGACTCTAAAACAAGACTCGGAAAAATGATAGGAAGAAAGTCAGCAGCCTGCGTAGCTATCACCGAAGTAGTTCCAGGACTCCAGGCCCTCATCGACGAAACAGATGAGCTCTTCTCTAAGAAATACTCAGAGACCATGAAGACATGGGGAAAACCAGTAGCAAAATAAAACTTTTAATTTAATTAATTAAGAACTCATTACTGTAAAAATTTTTATTTGTATATGCAAGAATTCTTAGAGCTAGCAGAGAAAGGAAAGTTCCATCAATTAACACAAAGCCTCTTAGAAAGAATAAAAGAGTCCCCAGAGAAAGAGATGCGCTCCGTGTACAATAGCATAGTTCTCTCCAATTACTATAACTTACACCAAGAGTCCTTCGCGGAAATCTCCTGCGCTCTCTCAGAGAAGTACCAAAGTGATAATGCCCTCGTTCTCCTCGAGGAGGCACTAAATGTTCTTTGCTCCTCAAAAGAAGGAGACTCCCCAATAGAAAGAGGAATGCTCTTAGCAAAAGAAAACAATCCAGCAGCCATCCGCTTACTCCTCGAAATAGCATACAGACTGGTGCTCCTAGATAAGATATCCCAAGCAAAAATCATCCTCTACGACTGTAAAGAGCTCCAAATAGAAAGCAAAAACTCAATCAGAAAGCTCCATCTCAGCATGGGCCTCCTCCACTTCTCAACAAAAAACTTCTTCCCCTCCTTTAAGAACCTCCTCGAGTACTTAGAAATCTCCGATCCAAATAATGAGCTCTTCACCAAATGCCTAATAGCAGGAATCCTCTCAGAAAAGATCTACTCCTTTGCGAAACTCATTTTCCTCTGGAAAGGAGAAGAAACTCCCTCTTTCCTCCTCGCTAAGGCCCTAGAAGAAGGAAAAGTAGAAGAATCCATAAAACTCTGCAAACACAACCAACCAGATCTCACAGAAAAAGTCGAAAAAAAAGCAATACTCATACAGCTCCTTAATTACTTCTTCAGCAACCAGCAAAGAAAAGTATCCCTCCCAGAGCTCTCCAATCTCCTATCTATTCCACTGTCTACACTAGAAAACACAATATTAGACATCCTAGGCAGCAGTTTCATGAAAGGAACAATAGACCAAATAACAGGAGTCTTCTCTTACTCCTGGATAGGCCACAAACACCTCACAAAACAAGAAATGCTCTCAGTACGGGAAATCATCTCAGAACTAAAAAACAGAGTAGAATCCGTCATCCAGAGCACACAAACAAAATAAAACTATCTATCCCTCCTCAATCTCCTCTTCTTTCCCCCAAAAATCCTCTGCATGCCCCCTACAGCCCCCTTAATTATCCAAATAATTAGATCCACAGGAATGAATATAAAAATAAAACACATCCCATACACAATACACCATGTAATATACCGCAATACGCCATCTAATACGTATTACGCAATATACACCGTATTACGTAATTTAATACATAATGCGTAATGTATTACGTAATGTATTACGTAATGGGTAGTGGGTAATGAGGTATGAGTTTACCGGGAATCTTCCCGCCTTTTTCTTATAAAAATATAAATAGAAGGAGTTTCAAAAAAAACAACAATGGGAACAGGAAAAGGAAAGAAGGATCCAGCATCAGCAAAGAAGGCAACCAGTGGGCACAAGGTAATATTCAAGCCTGCGCAGCTCCACAGAATACTTAGAGACAAAACAAAAATGAGAGTCTCCCACAAAGCAATCATCTCCATTGCAGCTCTTCTCGAGTACGTCCTCGGAGAAATAATTGAAGCAGCAAAAGTCATCTGCGATGAGGAGCACAAGAAGAAAATTGTTTCAAAGCACATCTCTTTAGCCATTAGAAAGGACGAAGAGCTAAACAACTTAGGAAGGCATTGGCTCATCAAAGAAGGAGGAGTATGTCCTGCCTCGCAAATGGAGTCCAAGTCAAAAGCAGAGAAGACAAAAGGAGCCCAGGAACTGTAAGTCCTAAATGAACGAAAAGAATAAGTAAATGTCTACTTCAATTTTATTTTTAAAGTTTAGAAATTATTCTTTTTGTTTTCTAAACCACTTTCTATACAGTATGTAATTATTTTGTTTCTTTTCTAATATCTGGGGAATAGGAAAATATGTCCATTCGTGCTCAGGTTGCCTTTTGCGCTTGTTTAGGCGTATGAATCTTGTTTCTCTGCTGAGTGTTTGCCGTATGGAGCTCTTCCACGTTCTAGAAAGCTCCCTGGGGAGCTCTTCTGGATACTTTTCTTGGAGATAAGAAAAAATCTCTGCGGTTGTTGCTCGTCCAAGGGAAGAAGATGAAAGCGCTTCCACTATGTAATCTGTGTATGTTCTTCTTCTTTTTCTATTTGGAGGATCCTTTCCGATTTCCAAGGAAAAGCAATTAGTCATCTTCTTTACTTTTGAATATTTATTTCTTCATGGGAATATATTTCCTGAGAAACTCTAAATAATCGGATTCCCAGGATTAATAAAATAAGAATCAAAGGAATCATTTAAGAGAGAAGAATAGTTAGTAAAAAAGTGGAAGCACTGCAGTAACTCAGAGAGCTCATAGGAAGAAGGAAGTCCCGTGAGCAGAGGAAACTCCACGAGGAAGCACATCCCAGAGAAGAACAAGAAAATAAATATATATCCATTAGGAAGAGAAGAAAGGAAGTAAGAAAGAAGAAGTAGAGAGAAAAAGTAAGAGATAAGGTAGTGGTGCAAGTACATTTCGCGGGATAAGAAGAAGTAAGGAAGGTAGTTAGAAAAATAAGATAGAAGAAGAAGAAAAAGAGAAGAAGAGTTAGGTATCTTAGTAGTAAGGAGGAATAGGAAAAGACAAGAGACAGAGAGAACAGAAGATAGCATATTGATCTTATTGTACATAAAGTATATCTGTGATTTAGATCCAAATTTTATCTGATCAGAAGGAATATCTGAAGTACCTCCACTCCACATGTGCAGGTTGTATAAGGGATTGATCCAGCTCCCAGGGAAAGCCGCGTACTTATGCTGCGAGTTCTTTAGCGACTTATTGCTATCGACCATTACCCGGTTAGCCTCCCAGAACTTACGGAATATAGAGTAACCAGGATGCACATGGGACATAATGCCTCCCCAATTGCTTACTGCGCCATCATGCAGTGCATCATGCAACGCATCATGTGGCAATGTACCATCCGGAAGTGTATTATGTGGTAGCGCATTATCTGATAGCAATATAAACCTAGAACCGTTTTTCTTCCACGTAGCATCTAACTCCTGTGTTTCATTTAGTGGTTTAGAGAAGAATAGAGCTTCTCCTCCTTTATTCCGGATATACGCGTATAATGGCGTAATGGACATAGGAATAGTGGAGTAAGAGGAAGAGAGAAGAGAAGAAGAAAAAAGAGAGAAGTAAAGGACAGAACCATCTCCATCTACGTACGACAGAGCATACTCATCATTTTCCCTTCTCTCTACTCTCCAAGGAAACTTAGAGTGAGAAGAAAGAACCAATCCATTAGATTCCTTATCCACCTCAAGGAACAAAGAAGAATCCTTAAGGAATAGAGAAACAGGAGTATGAGGAAGAATAGAAGAAGATCCACCGGAAAAAGGACTCCCCTTCAGAGTAGAAAGAAAAGAAGAAGAGTACCAAAGAGAACAAGAAGAAGAGTATTTTCCCTGAAAAGAAAAGTTAACCAAAAACACAGAAAAGTAAATGCCAAGCATAAGCGCAAGAAGAATAAAAGAATGAGCAAAAGAGTACATCCATCTAAACCTATTCCTCCCATACGCCTTAATACTCCTCCGCAAATCCATCACCAAATACCCAGCAATAGGCAGTCCTATAGGAAGAATAGACCATTTAAAGCTCATTCCCAGCCCAATAGATACCCCAAGAAGAGATATCCACCCCAAAGAAGAGAGAAAAAGAGAAAGAGAAGAGAAAAAGGATGCGCAATGCGCCTTCCTACTGCTCCACTTACTCCATCGATCCAATCGAATCAAAGAGTAGAACGCAACCCCACAGCACAGAAGAACATACGAGTCCACCATAAACACGCGGGATACACAGTGAATGGAGCTCTCAAAGAGAAACAAAAAAGAGATAAGAAAAGAAGAATATGAAGGTATGCGGAGCAGAAGAAGAGTCTTATAGACCACAACAGAAAGAATAGAAGAAAGAATCACAGATACGCCTCTTAAGAGAAGATACACATTTTCCATTGGAGTACCCGTAAAGGCATCTCCCACTCTCATGGAGCATAATCTCTCTCCCGCTCTAAAAGGATCTTCTCCAGAGGAAAGACTCATTTTAGTTATCCAATACATAAACAATCTCCCAAGAGGAGGATGCACATCTATTACCACTTCCTCCTTCAGATAGCTCCCAATAAACTTAACGTAATGCAACTCGTCAAAAACAATAGATCCAGGATAAGATATAAAGAAGAAACGAAGAAGAAAAGTAAGAAGAAAAAGAGTCGCTTCCTTGTTCTTTGCTATTCTAAGGCTCCATGGCATTTTTGTTTATTTTTCGAATTTCTTCATAAAATTTTTATGGCAAATCAGAAAGGCATAAAGAGAAAAACAGAAACCAAAAAGAGTGAAGCAAAGTACCACAGAGGAGAAAAGATAAGAAAAGAGAAGCCAAAACTCAATAGAAAAGTAGTAAACAAAACATTTAAAACAGACGAAGATTTAACCGGATTCATTATCCACGAGGGAACATACAAAGACAGAGTCACAGCCATGGCGCTTATTGGAATAAAAGAAAAAAATCCCCATGTCATAAAAACCCTATTAGACCTCTGCTCAGAGGAAAATGGAGGAGATAAAGCATACCTAGCCATTACGTACGCCGTGAAAATAGCCACCTACTACTCAGAGTGCCAAAAAGAGCTAGAAAACACAAAAAAAGAAGACAAAAGAATAACAAAGATACTCAACCCAAACAGAGAAGAAGAGCCAACAGACATAAAAGAGCCAGAAGAGTTTATTTCCTTCATAGAGAAAATTAGATTCATAAAAAGATTTACGGATGCCATTAATATACAAATGAGTTCTCCCTTTCTTAAACAGAAACTCATTATCCTCATAAGATCCCTCATCGAGGCACAAGTCCTTCCCGTGCACATGGTAAACATACTCATGGAGCACGTAGACTTCTCTCTTCTTAAGGAAACAGAAAAGATCATATCTTTTCTAATAGCAGAAAAAAAAACAGATCTCTTAAATATCATAAAAGAAAAAATCATACAAAGCGTTCTCTACCACAAGAACCCAAGAAAAGTCCAACTAGGAATGTCATTTGTCCTATGTATCCCGCAGAAGTTTTGGTTCTCAGGAGGAAAAGAGTATAAAGAATACGTTATCCCTTTAATTAGAGGATACGCACAAACCCTCAAGTCAATATGCGATGAGATAAACAACCCAAATGTAAAGACAAAACAAGGATTTACAGCTCTCGGTCCCATTCTCTCAGGGATCCTCGCATTCATACAGTGGGAGGAACTCGTCCCAAAAAACGAGTTATCCTCCTCTCCCGCTCAAAAGTTCTTTAAGGACCATGGATACATGATATTTAAGTTGGCATACCACGATAACACAAAGTACTCCATGCAAGCACTCACCATCTTAGAAACCATCAATGAGCACTCCCCAATTAATTACATAAAAGTCCTAGCAGACACCATAAAGAAGTACACCTACATGGATGAGATAAATAGATGCGAAATCCTCAATAAAGCAGTAAACCAAAGCAGCATAGAGGTACACAGCAAAGTGATTAGCAGCGCTTACCACGCGGAAATAGGAGGAAAGTACGTACAAGGATGCTCCATGGTCATACAAGAATGCGTGCCAGAAACAAAGAACAGAATTGGCCTCCTCCTCCTAAGAAAGTCCTACGACAAGGACATTGCATCCACCGCAACAGCCATCCTCACAGGACAGCCCATCCCCATACACAACCTCTGGTCGTAACCCAACCCCGTAACCCATAACCCAACCCCATAACCCAATAACGGAATACGTAACGAAATACGTAACGGATATGCGTATTGGATATACGTAACGGAAATGATATGCATAATGGATATACGTATTGAATATACGTATTGGATATACGGAATATATATTATGATGGAGAATAAAAATTTTTTATGAACCCAGAAAGTAACAGAAGATTTCTCTTTACCTCCGAATCCGTAGGAAAGGGCCATCCAGATAAAATCTGCGATCAAATAAGTGATGCCGTAGTGGACAAAGCACTAGAAACGGATCCTTTCTCAAGAGTAGCCATAGACACAGTAGTTAAGTCTAATCTCGTTATGTTAGTTGGAGAAATAACCACAAAAGCAGTAATAGATTACGAAGAAATAGTTAGAAACGTATTGAAACAAATAGGATACACACACGCATGGGGCCTAGACCCAGATACCTGCACAGTTCTTACGCACATCACGCAGCAGTCACAAGAAATATCAAGTGGAGTCGAACAGAGCAGAGAAGATATCTGGGACTTAGGAGCAGGAGACCAAGGACTTATGTTCGGATACGCCACAGATGAAACAGAGGAGTGCATGCCGCAAAGCGCAGTACTCGCCCACGAACTCGCAAGAAAGCTCTCCTCCCTAAGAGAGACAGTCGACTGGCTAGGACCAGACTCAAAAACACAAGTTACCATGGAATACACAGAGAAACTCGTAGATGGACTCGTTTTCTTAATCCCAGAGCGCGTGCATACCATAGTAATATCCACGCAGCACAAGGAACACATGAAAACAGAAGATATAAGGGAGTTCCTAATAGAAAGTGTCATTAAACATGTAATACCAGAGCACCTCCTTGTGGACACGAAGTACGTCCTCCAGCCAAGCGGCAGGTTCGTGGTAGGAGGCCCTAAGGCAGACTCAGGGCTCACAGGAAGAAAGATCATTGTGGACTCATACGGAGGATGGTGCGCGCACGGCGGAGGGGCATATTCAGGAAAGGACTGGTCAAAGGTAGACAGAACTGGAGCGTACTTGGCCAGATGGATCTCTAAGTCCCTGGTAAAGGCGGGAATCTGCAAACGAGTTCTTGTCCAGATATCGTACGCAATTGGAGTAAAAGATCCTTTGGCGCTTTACGTGGACACGTACGGGACATCCAGATACACGCAGAACGAGGTACTGAACATAATCCATAACAACTGGAACATGCGCTTGGGGCACGTAGTAAACGAGTTACAGCTCTACAAGCCTATTTACCAGGAAACTGCTACATTTGGGCACTTTGGAAAGGGAACATCTCCTTGGGAGATGGTTAAATCCATTGTGCTTCCTGAAAAGGAAAATGGAGAAAAAATTTTAGCTATTCCTAACACAATTTCTAAATAAGGAAGAATAAAAATATTTATTATTCAATTTCATTTTCCCATGAAATGTTGTCTTCTAAACTTTTAATGGGCTCTGTAGCTCTTCTTATGTTTTTGGATTGGGGCTTCGTTTCTTTCTTTGAGGAGATTTTTGTTTTCTCTTGGGGCCTTTTAAAATGTAGGAACTTCTCGAGGAACCCGGGAACAGGCTGTTTGGCTGCTTTTAGGACTTCAATTAATGGTTCAGCCATTTTTTGGTTGTCTTTTGAGAAGAAAGTGATCGACTTTCCTGTTCTTCCTGCTCTTCCTGTTCTTCCTATTCTATGGATGTACTCCTTTATGTCTCCTGGCATGATGTAGTTTACGACTAATTCGATGCCTGGAATATCCAAACCTCGTGCAGCAACGGAAGTAGCTACTAAAATAGGTATTTCATATGATTTAAAGCACTCTAGAGACTCTTCACGTACATTTTGTGCTTTGTCTCCATGTAGAGATCTGCACTCTATTCCTTTTGTATGCAGAAAACGCACTAAATCATCGCATTGGGCTTTTCTCTCAACAAAAACAATGATTAACGGCTTTTTTTCATTAATGGTTTTTTTTTGCTTTTCCTGTTTAGGCAGTTGCTTTTTATCTCCCCACACGAGTTTTTTCTCTGCGGATTTAGGTTTCGCGAATATCTCATTAACTGAAATAGAAGGTCCTGTGTAGTATCCGAACTCCTTGAAGGCCTCAAGAAGCTTTTCGTTTCTCAATGAGATTCCTAGACCCGATGAGTCTATACACACTATCTCCTGGGCAATTGTTTCTATAGGGCCGTGTCCAATGTGCACCTCGGAGAGCTTATCCTGCGTGAAAAAGTCCTTTGCGATCTTCTGAACGGATGGGGGAAAAGTGGCAGAGAACATCATAGTCTGTCTTTTCTTGTGCGCAGGGAACTCTGCTACTATTCCTCTGATTTGCGGTTCAAACCCTAGATCCAGCATTCTATCCGCTTCATCTAGAATTAACGTATTAATTGAAGAAAAATTGACAAATTTAGAGTCTATTATGTCCTTAAGCCTTCCGGGAGTGGCTATTATAATATCTATGCCTTGCGACAGCTTAAGAGTTTGGTCTCTTTTTGATTCTCCTTCTCCTCCAATAATTACAGCGGTTTTTAAAACTATATCCTTGGTAAGCATTAGGTTGTCATTGTATATTTGGTTGGCTAGCTCCCTGGTGGGAGTTAGAATAAGAACTTGCGGCTGCCTGTTGCGCATGCGCTCCTGGGGGATTAAGTTGTTAATAGCGGGAAGAAGGAAGGCTATGGTTTTTCCCATTCCCGTTGGCGCGCATGCTAAAATGTCATGTCCGTGTAAGGAAAAGGGAATAACGTATTTTTGTATAAGAGTGGGAATGGTTATTCCTTGTTTTTCTAAATTTCGTATTAGCCTTTTTTCTATCATTATTCCCTTAAACGAGTCTATTGGATTGGTTTTTTCCCATGCCTTTATGGTGATCCCATGCTTTTCTTTTTCGTCTTCTATTTCTTTTTCTCTCTTCATGTATGGTGGAATGTAATTCTTCTCCATTTATTGTATTTTGCAAATTTTTATTAATTATCATTTAAGTATCCAAATAAACAATTAGATGGGTTAGAAAGCCATCACATGATGCGGATAAGATAGAGGCGGTGTTTTCTTCTTCTTTTAGGGTGCAAAAGTCTGTTATTGATAGAAATGCGCTATCTTTTACTCTAAATAGTAGTTTGTTTGTTTTTTCTCTTAAAAATACGTATGTGTCTCTTCCTGAGGCAATAAATAGAAAACGGGAAAGAATGTGTATATGCCCCGGGGAGGAGGAAAATGGCCCAATAGTCGAAGTGAGGGAGTACTCGGGAGGAGACAAAAGGTGAACCATGTAGTTTCCAGAGAGGTTCCCTGATGGCACGTAAAGAGTTTCATCTTCTGAGAAAGCTAGCCTTCTGAAGAAGTGAGTATGTTTATCACTCAATAAAAATTTTTTGTTGAATTTTCTTATTAATTTTCCTGTTTCACTAAAAATCTTCACTGATTTGTCGTTGCTAAACGAGGCTATTTTTTCATTAATGTATGCCACTCCCTGTACTACTTCTTTATGCGCTTTCTTTCTTAGGAGGTACTTTATGGAGTAGTTTATGTTTTCTTTTAGGACTTTAAATTTTACTGGTTTTTCTTCTTTTTTCTTATCTTGCTCTTTTACGTTATCTTGCTTTTCGAAGGAAAGCATCTCTACTTCTCCCCGGGAGGTGCCTAAAAGGATTTTCTCGCCAACCCACTTTATGTCGTATATGTCTGCTCCATCTGGTTCTCTAATGCGTCCTGGAGGCCCGGTGTAAAGAAGGTCTTCTTGCTCCAGAGCGGCATTTAGGACTTTTGAGAGGTCCCAGAGAAGCAAAGAGCCTCCATCTCCTGCGGAGGCGAGATACTTTCCATTTTTGCTAAAACGCACGCAATTGACACTTCCTGTGTGCCTCTTAATTGTTGCAAGATGCTCCATGGCGCAGGAGGCTTCTCCAGCTGTTTGGAAGAGAAATGGAGCCTCTGGAGCCTCCGGAGAGTAGGAGTACCTCCATAGACGGATGGCCGCATCTCCTCCTCCTGTGGCCACGAGGTACTCGTTCTGGTAGGGAATCGCATCCACCGAGAAAATGGCTGCATCTTCATGCATCTGCAGATTGAGCTTAAGCACGTGGCAGCGAGCCTTCATTGTATGAAAAAAATCCATGAAATTTATTGGGAACAAAAAATAGAAGAAAATCCGTTAAACTGCTGGAAAATGCGAGGATGCTTATGTAGTGTGATAAATGCATGTTTATTTGTGGTTTTGCACGAAAATATCAAAAAATGGGGTACCTTTAAGAAGATCTCTGCAGAGCTGCATGTTTCCTGTTCTGTACGCAGCGGACAAGGAGAGGAGAGTCTCTCCCTCCTCTGCGGCCTTTTCTGCGGCCTTTTTTAGGTTTTCTGTTTCATTGCACAGAGAGGATAAAATTATTTCATTTGCAACGGAATTTCCTTTTTTGGCGCAAACCAAAGCATTTTTTAGGTCTCCTTGCTCTACAAATCGCAGGCAAAGAGCAGAAAACTTTGCTGACGAGTCTGCTATTTCTATTGCGTCTTTCAACTCTCCTATTCTCATAAGCAACTCGTACTTTTCATCTGGATCTACGCTCAGCCTCTTTGCCTCCTTAAGCATTTCCATTCCAATTAGGAAGTGCAAGCATTCCCTAGAAAGCTCCTCTGGGCACTTTTCTGGAATAGCTCCACCAAGCACAGCTCTTTGAAAATTAATTAATTCCCAATTAATTTCCTGCATTTTAATTTTTTCTCCATCTATGTACCATAGAGCATCTGTTACTCCCATTAAGCAGATTTTTCCCAAAAAAGGAATCTCCAGCGGCATAAAGAAAAGCTTTTCTGGAACACCCTCAGGAATCACTAAATAAACCACTCGCGTTCCATTGTACACCACCAAAAGATCTTCTTTTACGCACCAAGAAAAAACTTTGCATTCTATACTAATTTTCTTTGTTCCATCACTTATTACTACCTGATTAGGAAGAATCAATATTAAAATATTTTTATAGATGTGGGCTCCTATGGTTTCCTCTGCGCTGCTGACCACTTTACACACTCCACTATCTATCTCTCCTATATACTTTTCTTTTTCTCCTGAGACAAGATACTTCTCCTCTGCAATGTGCGCTATGCTCTCAACTCTTTCTTTTCTCTGCATCTTTATCTTTCCCTCCACCTCAAACTCCACATACTGTACAATTGCTCCTTCGTACACCAAAAGGAAGTCCTCTGGGCCGGTCCACATCAAAGAGTGTCCTGGAACAGAGACCTGCAAAAGGAACCCAATTAGCGTATATATGTGTACAATTCCATCTGTTTCCACGGCTAAGTACCTTTCTGAGGTAGAAATAGAGATTCTATCTGGAACATAAGAGAGCGTAGTAAGTATCTTATGCGCAGACGGATTCGTGCTTTTAACTTGCTTAATCGTGGTGTCCTCGCATATCACAGCGCGCGCGCTCTTCTCTTTTCCGCGGAAACTGAACAAAGTGGTGCTTGTTCCCTTTTTCATAAAGGACACGCCATCATCTCCTCCTGCCACCACAGAGCCATCTGCGCTCTGAGTCACTGTCCACACTCTTTGCAGTTGCGCGGAAATAGATGCTTCTCCTCTAAATCTTTTTTTCTCCCATTCTCTGATTATTCCATCCTCTCCTGCTGTCAGGAATCCCCGTGGCGTAGCACTTACCGCGGTAACTGATCCTGTATGCGCGGAAACCGTGCTAATGAGTGTTTGCTGCGTAATATCCCAAATGTATATCTTTCCATCATCTCCTCCGCACACCGCATGCTTCTCGGAAACAAGAGAAATCGCATTTAACCCGGATTTTGGGCCAGACAGCACTCCTATGCACGACCCGCTCTCTATGTTCCACATCCTAATGTCATGATCCATGGAGCACGATAGAATAGTTCTGGTCTCCTTAGCAGAAAAGCAAATAGACATAACATAGTGCGTGTGCCCAGTGAGCACGCGGATCAAAGAGAGGCCCTTGGAGTACTCCCAAATCTTAATGCTCATGTCGTCTGAGCACGTAGCAATATAAGGATAAGTGGGATGCACAGCTATTCCTCTAATAAAATCATTATGTGCTTCTATCTTTTCTTTTAGCTCGAAAGTATCCAAACAAAACAATCTCAGCATTCCATCATCTGATCCCAAGACAAAACACTCCTGCTCCTCAATGAATGCGCACGCTCTAATAGGCACCTCTCCTATTGTTCCACTTTTTATCAACGAGTTGCTTTTTGTGTTCCATAGCTCATATCCTCCATTGTATATCCCTATGATCGCCAAAGGCTCCTTCTTGTGCACAGCAACATGCTTAACTCGTGCTTTCTCAAAGCGTCCTGTTATTCTTTCTTCCATGGAAATTAAAACTTTCTTCCACGGAAATTAAAATAATGACAATTCCCAAATTAAAATAACACAATACGCCGCTACAACACATACCGCTACGTAAAGCATATCACGAAGAGTGTAATACGTAAAGCATATCATGAAGAGTATAATACGAAGAGTATAATACGAAGAGTGTAACACAAAGAGTGTAAAATATGCTTTTTATTATAAAAAGATAAATGGGTACATTAGCATATGTCATGTGGAGTGGATATATGTGCTAATAGTATGTGTGAAGTGAGAGTGTATAATGAGAGTGTATAGGGAGAGTGTGAAGGGAGAGTGCAAAATGCCTTATTGAGATGGCTTTTCGAGGAATAGAGTGTTTCTGACGGCGGAAAAGAGAGCGTGTGTCATTTCTATGGCGATTCCGGGAGTTTCCAGGGAAAATGTCACATCATTGGAAAGAAGATTTGGAGCTACCATGTTTACGATGCTATTGTAAGACATAAGATTGTTGCTTTGGAAGGTGCTTACCTGTTCCACGGTATACACAACATGTTTAAGGAGCCAGATACTATTTGGATCCATTGTACAGAGGAGCACCTGGCCAAGTGGATAGTCAATTTCCGTGGGGTTTTCTAAAGAGACTAACTGTGAGAGAGCAGAGTAGAGGTCTCCGGATATTATTCCTCCATTGAATGCGCGGATGTACCTGTTAAAGACAATAGAAAGAGCTTTAAGCTCGTCTGGATTCTTTTTGACTTCCTCTATGTCGACGGGCTTTCCCTCGTCGATGTACTCGATGTATCTTTGCTTGACATCTACGCTGCGCGGACTTTCTCTAAAGACTCCTCCTGTGCTGGCATCGAGTGCTGTGCAAAGGGCCTCGCAGACGGAAAAGAATCCTGGAGCTATTCCCTCTGAGGGATGCTTTGTGAATGAGAGGGAGGCTCTTTGCTCGATGATATACTCGCGCTCCCATCTTTGGAGCAGTTCTTCTTCGCTTAAGGAGGGAACTTCTTTTCCTTTGAGTTTTCTAATAAACTTTTTAACGGATGACACGGTTTTTGAAAAAATTGATCTATTTTTTCTTTTTTCTTTGATATCTTTGATTTCTTTTTGTTTTTTTGCTTTCTCTGATGCTACTTTTTGCTTAATGGCGCACTCTCTTAGAAAGAAAAGAACTTCTTGGATTTTCTTCTGAACTGGCCATTCCTTAATAAGAGTGTTTTTTCCTTCTCCCAAAGCTAGACTCTTATGCGCTTCTTTGTAGAGTAGCTGTCTGTGCACTCTTTCTGGCTCTTTTCTTAGGGTATCTGAGAATTCTGAGTCAAAAAGAGGTTTTACGCTAAAGAGCTTCTTTTCGTGGTGTATCATCTGCTTCATTTCTTGGGTGAGCTCGCACTCGTACAGGCAGCAATATCTTAATCCCGCGAACAGGGCCTTATACTCTTCTAGGGCAGAAGGTCTTTTTAAGGGATCAACTGATATAAGGACATCTGAGAAAAAGTTTGCATTGTTTTTTTCTACGTAATGTATCTTGCATCTTTCATCTGAGCATATTTCTTCCTTGGGGATAGCTCCTATTCCTCCCATGCCTCCTGTGACTCCTCCTATAGGAAGAGAAGAAAGAGGTTTTCTTTTTTCTGCGGTGGAGGTAGATGCTTGCACGGGTGACTCTTCTTTTAGGGAAACAAGCAGACTATCTGTTTGATCTGTTTCTGGGGAACAAAATAAGGGAGTAGAGGTTTCTTTTTTGTTCTGTGTTTCCTCCTCTATTTCTTCGTCTTTGCCTTCTTCTATGCCTTCATCTTTGCCTTCCTTTACGTCTTCTTCTATGCCTTCTTCTATATGTTCTGGGCTAGTACACTTAGTGTTTGTTTGTTCCTCATTTGATGGGAGTATAAGAGATGGCGTGTGCATTGTGTTATGGATGGAGGTATGCATTGTGGTATGGATGGGGTCTTCTGAGGATACTTCATGGGATATTGTGGCATCTGATGCATCTTGGGGTGCTGCATCTACTGGGAGGTCTTTTGGTGATACTGATGGTTTCTCTTGGGTTGGCTCCTCTGCATCTACTACACTTATTATGGACACAACTACCTCTTCTCTTTCTGGGTAGCCTTTTACTCGCCTCCAGAAGCCTAAACACTTCTTAATCATTTTTCTTATTTCCCCTTCTCCTCTGGTCATTTCCTGAAGAATTTTTGAGTTATTTGGGCAGAGCTTTTGTGCAAGGAGTGTTTTGTTAATGGAGCTAATTTCTCTTTTTGCCTGCGTAATCATCTCTGCTTGGGCATTCGCGTGATCCGCTATAAGTGCTCTAACTAGCTTCCTATCCATTTGGCACTGCTCCTGGAACATAGCTTCTTTTAGCTCTTCGTTGCTCTGCAGAGAAAGAGAGGCATTCCTTATCTCTCCCAATGTATCCCTTAGGTCTATAAGAATATTTTCTATATCCTTGTACTCCTCTGGTTTGTCTTTCTGCATTCTTTCAATTAATGCATCTAAAACAGGCATAAAGTAATACTTCTGTATGGCAGAAAGCACTTCCTTCATTTTTGTGTCGCTCTTCTCCTGCTCGAGCTCATCGATTAGATGAGTTATCCATGTCTCTCTTATATCTTTAATCTTTCCGATTATTCCGCAATGTATAAGAGCAGAGGGAGAAAGATCTCTGCATGCTTTGTCTAGGCGGAAAATAAAGAGGATCTCCTCTATTGTTCTGTTTTCTTTTTTTGCGGATAAAAGAGACCTTCTGTATAGCTCCTTGGCCACGAGCCACTCCTTCGTTCTCTGGCCATTTGCTATTTTTTGGGGATTTGCCTCATACTCTAAAAAGAGATGGTTTAGCTCCTCGTCTGTTTTGTCCTCTACTCGCCCTCCTGGAACCTGCACGGGGCTATCTGATGAGTTGCTCTTTCTCTCTGGACATGCTTCAAGTATTTCGCGTATGTTTACTCCAAAGAGTCTTTCCATTAGATTTTCAAAAAATGCTCCTTTTATAGAAAAGAGATTTACAATAGCCTTAATTTTGACAAAATTGTAAATATTAAGGAACTCCTGCTGAAGGCTTTCTTTTTGCTTTCCCTCTAAGCAGACATAGTGCGCGATTAGGTCTCTGGCAAGCAGAGTCATGGAGTAGAACATTCTTTCTTTTGTGACGCTTTGCACTTTGTTTGCGGCAAAGGCATACCTCATGGATATAAGAACTTTTTCCGAGAAAGAAAGGCCGCGGGCAGTTGATTTCTTCATTTGAAAGGCGCACACAAGAAACAATGGATTCATTTTTGATGAGGAAACTAAAAGAGACATAAGTTCTTTGTATACTTTCTGATCTTCCTTTGAGAGATGTATCATACTAGTAAACATCACATGCGAATTTATAGGGTATTTTTTATGAAACAAAACATAGAAACCAATACATGGTCTTAGCTCTATATGAAAGGTCTTTTTGGCAAAAAGGGATATATTGCTCTGTTGTTCGTAAAATGGAATGTTCTTTTCTTGGGTCTTTTTGTAAATATGCAATTTTGAACATTTTTCTAATTATTGTGGCATTTTAATAAAAAGTAAGGGAAATCTCTTAAAAAATTTGCAAAAATAATTTTACATAAAATTGAAAAATATAAAAATTGAAGAACTTTTCTTTTTATGGTAAGAAGCTATAAAATATTTTTTTTCTTAAAATTTTACTGATGAAAAAAGAAATATACACTATACTAGCGATAGGTGCTTCTATAGCAAGCGTTCAGTGTTCTTTTATGCCACACAGCATGCGAGAGCGTATGGATGTTCGTAAGAAGAAGGCTTTGGACACTAAAATACAAGAAAGGATTGAAGAAGATAACTGGGATGAAGTATACTCTATTTTATGTAACCCATCTTTTTCTCAGGATCAACAGAATCAAAAATTAAGAGCAATTCTCAATGACAATTGGAATGCTACCAAGGATAAATTGGAGCAAGAAAAAAAAGAAAAGGCCGAGAAGAAATTAAATGTGGCTCAATGCTTTGGCATTGGAGCAAAAAAAAGTGAATCTGATGAACAGTATGTTAGTGCTCCCCAGGATGCTTCTTTAGCTCAAGCAGAAAACGAAGGCGAAGAACAATATGCTGTACCTCAAAAACACGCTCCATCCCATAAAAGGTACTATGTTCAAATTGAAAAGCCTGCTTCATCCAATGAAAAATGCTATTTTCTAACTGGAGAGCCTGCTTTATTCGATGCTGACCATTATGCTACACTAGAACCGTCTGCCTTATCCAATGGTGCCGATACCACAAGAGATTTATCCCATGATGGCCATTATGCTGCACTAGAACCATCTGCCTTATCCAATGGTGCCGATACCACAAGAGATTTATCCCATGATGCTGAAGAAGAGACAGCTCAGCCCAAGTCTAAAAGAACTATTAAACAAAGAATTGCTTCTTATATTTCCAAAAGGAAAATTGCTAAAAAAGATGATAAAAGCATTCCCCAAGAACTATCAGAGCAAAACATACCTTCTACTTCTGAGGAAATACTAGAACAAGATGTTACGAACACCTCTCAAGAACTATCTGAGGAAATACTAGAACAAGATGATAAAGAAACAGTATATATGCCACCTTATTCTAAATCTACTACAAAACGCACTGGTATTCTAAATGCTGTTAAAAGCAGAGTATCTGCTATGCCTTCCATAGCTAGCACAGCATCTTCTGCCAAAGAAAAACTATCCAATATGTTCAAAAGAGAACCCAAAATATCTGAAGAGTCTCCAATATCTGACCCATCTGCCCTAAACCGCAATGAACGTGAATCTGTAGAAACTCAAACTGGTAGAGAAGATCTTTTTGATGAAAACTCAATACAATTGACATATTCACCAATAACAGAGGAAAGCCCATCCGTAACAATTCCTATAAGCGACGTACCCAAAGTATTCTCTTTTGAAAAAAAAGTACACCCAACCCAAGAATCTGCATCATCATCTCCTGTAGATGCAATGCTCGTAATAGAAACCTTCGTAGACGACGGAATTCTAACATCATCCCCTGTAGATGAAGCCATTCCATTAAAAGCATTCGCAATACCATCTCCTGTAGATGAAACCCTCGCAGTAGAAGAATCTCCCGTAGCAAAATATGTGGAAAATTCATCTACAGTGACTCATGTGGCAGATATACACCCGGAACCCTCTTTCGCAGTAGTAGAAGCACCCGTAGAGAGCCCTATGCCAAAAACATTTATAGTAACTCCTGTGGCAGAAGAATCTTTGGCAATTAACCCAATGACCCCTAACCAAGAATTAAGCAGCCCTTCATCTTTGATAAGCTCTACTTCTACATCACGAACCCCTTCTACTTATTATTCTGCACAAGATAATATGTCTGAAAGATCTCAGGAGTTCTATAGCATAAAATCACATGACAGTGAGCAATTACTTCTTAAAAGACCATCTACATTAAATCTTTTCCCTAATTCCTATGATGGGCCTATACCTCCTACCATCAACCCTATGGAAACTTCTGATGATGATACAAATCTTAAAACTCCTATCCAACCAGAACCCAAGGAGATCCATCTCTAAATCTTCTAATACTATATTTTTATTAATAGGATAAATAAAAACCAAAAAACTTAAAATATATTTTTACTCTGTTAACACTTTGTGCTATACCATAAAATGTATTCTTATGCTTTTTATTTTTATTTTACGAAATACACAAATTGTTAATAGAAATATCATTATATTAATGCTTAATGGATATTTAAGTGATATTTATTTATAAATTCAGTAGAACTATTTCAAAAGCATTTATCTTAGAGGCATTGAGGAATAGGGTTTCTCGTGATATTAAAATTACCAGGACATGGTTTAAGGAGGCTCATAGCGCATAAATCCTTAGAGACCTCTACAACAAGAAGAAAATCTGGGGTTTTTAAATCTACTTTATATGGCATTTCCTTTGCCACTATATCTATTATTTCTTCGCTGCTAATGTGCGAACAGAGCCTTTTGGAGACCCGGATGCAAAAAGAAGCATCTTTTCTCATTTTATTGCTGACTTTCTTTGCGTGGGTTCTTAAATTCTCTACGGTTGTGGTAAAAATACTCTGCACAGGAATAATTCTTCTAATAAACTGGGCTCTTTTTGTGTTTTGGACAGTTACGTTGTATAGCTCTATTTCCGAGAAGGGAGAGTCATTTCTAATAAAAAGAACATCTGAGGACCGGTTTCCTCCTAAAAGTATAAAATGGCTTTTTTTCATTTCTTTCCTCTCTCTAGCAAGCTGCTCTGCTATGGTTTCTCTTTTTTTTTCTAATTCTTTTTCCTCCTGCGTATGTGGAGTTTGCGCTTCTTCTTTTTTTTCTTCCTGCAGGTAGCATAGAGAAATCTCCAGGATTCTCATAATTTCTTGGAGACCTCTTCTATGTCCTCCTTCTACGCATGTTACAACGAAGCCTGTCATAAAAGTTTTACGGCATAAAAAAATTTACAGCATGTCAGTAAAGAAGAAAACGGGGAAGTCCCGTTTGGATAAGTACTACTTTCTTGCTAAAGACCATGGATACAGAGCAAGATCTGCTTTTAAGCTAATCCAGATAAACCAAACATACAATGTTCTGTCGAATGTGCATTCTGTAGTAGATCTATGCGCAGCTCCAGGAGGATGGCTGCAGGTCGTGTCGAAGGCTGTTAGGCCTCCAAGCAAAGTCATTGGAGTAGACTTAGACCCTATTCGGCCCATTCACGGTGTAGAAACTATTGTAGGAGACATCACTCATGAAATTACAAAGATGGACATACTCAGAAAAGTCGATGCCAGTGAGGTAGATCTGGTTCTCCACGACGGAGCTCCCAATGTAGGAACCTCCTGGGAAAAAGACTCATATGTGCAGAACGAGCTAGTTTGCCATGCAGCGCATCTTGCGTGCCAAATTCTTAAGAAAAACGGAACATTTATCACAAAAGTGTTCCGGTCGAAAGACTTTAACTCTCTTGTGTGGATGTGCAACCAGCTTTTTATGGAGTGCTTAACTACTAAGCCAAGAAGCAGTAGAGAAGAAAGCGCAGAAGTGTTTTTGGTTTGCAGAGGGTACAAGAAGCCAAATGTTCTTGATCAAAGGTTTTTTGATCCGCAGTTCCTTTTTGCAGAGAAGGATGAGGAGGAAAAGAAGGAGGAAACTCTCTCTAATCTTCTGAAAAACAATTTGGACCTTAGAGACTGCACAAAAATAAGAATAGACTGCATGGAGCACATGATAGATGAAGAAACAAGAGAAATGCTTTCAGATCTCTACTTGGTGGGAGACATGGACAAGAAGCGTGTTGAGAGAACAATAAAGAAAATCAGAAAGGCATACCTCGGGAAAGAAGCAGGAAATGCTCCAGAAGAAGTCATGGACATGCGTACGCCTCTTGAGAAACAGGAGGACGAAATGCAGGAGATAGAGCGAACCATGAAACGAAGAGAAAAAATCTCCCAGAGAAGGATACTTGCCAAAAGAACAAAGAAGCTTGGCCTAACAGAAGAGGATGTGGAGGAAATAGAAAAGATCCATGGAGACTTCTTTGAAGACCACATCTTTGACACAGATGAGGAAGAAGAGATTCAAGTGGAAAGAGACGACCCAATTGAGGAGGAAGAAGAGGAAGAGGAGGAAGAGGAAGATCTTGGAGAGGCCTTAGAAGATATGGAGGAGGAACAGGATGACGAAGAAGCCGACTCTTGCTCTTCTTCTTTAGATATAGAAGACAAAGTGTGTGGTTACCGTCTAAAGAAGGATGAAGAAGAGTTCGAGAATGATGGAATAGACCGATACCTTTATGATGATGAGAATCTCCCCCAGTTCTTTAAAAACGATGAGGAGAAATACAACAAAAGGTATGTGTTTAACGAGGACAGAGACCATCTTGAAGCAAAGATAGACATTCCAAAGAAGCAGCAGGAAATCAAAGCAAGAAGAATGCGCAGAATTGAGAAGAAGATCGCAAAAATCAAAGATAGAATGGAAAAGTCCGAGCAAGATGTAGATCTACGTGCTGTCCGAAAGAGCGCGCTTAAGAAAGAAACCCGGGAGAAGAAAAGAATGGTCTTTGCCGGTCCCACTGGACGTGTTCCAAGAATGAAAGGCCGCATTAAGATGACAGACAAAAGAATGAAAAAAGACAAACGAGGTCTCCAGCGCGCAGAGGAGAAGAAAAAGCGCGGAAAAAAGAGAAACTAATTAAACCCCTAAGCAGATGCCATATCTAAATAAAACAACTTATTTTCACTTTCACTAAATATCTTCCTTAAAAGACATATTTATTCTTGCTATGTGCTTCATATGTTCTATATATTATGGCTTTTATTACAGAAAACTAAACATTTCTAAAGCATTCATTCGTATAAAGAATTTTAAATAAAACTTGACACAACTATTAGTTTAATTGTTGTAAGTCCACAGCATGGCGTTATCTTGAGTTTATGTATCATTTAATATTCGATACTTAGACTGAGATCGTATCAAAGAAAAAAATAAATATGTGTGCAGTTTTAATAAAAGTTAAAATTTATAATGTTATATTCTTCGAGCTCAACGTTAACGAGCGAACCATATATAAATGAACATTCAAGAGAAACTCTTCAGATCAGTGAACAAGAAGAATCCCAGGAGTATAGAGCGCAGCGCGGAAAAACACATACTCTAGAAAACCATTTAATATTGTATATTGGATGGGCTATGCTTATGAGCATTGCAAGTATTTTAATTCTAGTGATATTATGTTTTCTGTCCTACCAAAAACAGATTCTACCCAATGGGCTTACTGTAGTAGATTCTCTATTCTTTATTATTTTACCAAGTGTTACTGCTTGTCTTTTTGGAATAGCAGGATTGCCCGTACTCATTCCAAAAAAGAAACAGAATATATTTATTGTTGTTGCATCTTTAATAGGATGTTTATGCCTTGTCGGAATCTTATTGTTTTTCTTCTTATGCATCCAGACAATGGACGCTAAGCAGGCACTGGATCTTCTAGGAAGGCTTGTGACTATTTCGGCTTTTCCTATTGTTTTAGGGTTTTGGGGTGTAATTATTGATTCTATTTCAAAGAAAACATGCATTCTAACGGCAATGAGCTCATATCACAAGAGACTAGTTATTTCCTGTCTGCTTCTGCTTACTTTTCTTTTTGTAGTGCTGATGTTTTATTTCTTTTTTAATGAGCATGTACACGATATTTTAAACCCCAAACAAAGAATAGACTATGGAGGTGTACATCCGCCAATTTTTAAAGAACAGCCCTTCTCTAATCATACTTTTGCATAAACAGAATGTTTTCTGGTTTCTTTTTTACACCAATATAATTCAAATAACCATATATTGTGGTTCTTAATAAACAGCACACCCTACCTACTATAAATATATACTAAAATGTGTTTTTATTGGATAGCTCGTATTAAGTGTGTAGAGAAATATTGCGAATAAAAAGTTTTAAGAGCACTAGGCAGGAATTCTTTTTATGGAATAGAAAATAAAATTTCCTATTTAGGAAAAAAATATATAAAAGTTTTCTATTTTTTTTCTTATGCAGAAAATCACAAATAATAAAGTGCTTTCAGGTATTGCTATTTTGGCAATGTCTTTCCTGCTTATGCTTGATCTCAGCCAAGCAACTGTCCAAGTATCTGAAGAAGATCGCAAAGACGCAAGCACTTCTGCAGAAGGCATGAATACCCAGCCTAGCTTAACAATTCATAACTCAATAATGCCTGAGGAAATAGTATCCGATTCCGCGGCACTTAATTCTACAGCACTAGACTCTGACGAAGAACCTACCAAGTGCTTTAATATGTTTAAGACAAGAAGCACAAACTCCTCCCCCAGCCAAGTAGTAGATTTACAAGCATTTACACTAAATGCCTTCTCAAAAAGAAATCCATCTACTGATTTCAACTACAAGTATCCATTGACAATCAGCTCCTGTTTTGAGTTTAGAAGAGAGTGGAAAAAGCTTAGTGACAAGTACAATGTTATAACTCATGGAAAATATGTTAATTCGTACAGACTAAATATGGTTAAAGATGAACAGGGAGAACTCCAATATATTATGAATTTAGCCGATCTGTTTGACAGTATGCTAAAGGGCGAGAGGGATCAATATTCCTTTAATATATTTAATAAGCTCAGGCTGGATTACATCATCACCAGCTATCCAACCCAATGCCTTACAGGAAAACAAGCTGCACTCTATGTTTATCACTTTTTGGGAGTATTTAAAGAATATATAGAAAACTTACAGGGGTATACACAGGTTCTTAGAGCTGTCCGATATAATAATGTTAAAAAACTCTTCAAGGATGTTTCGGCCACAATTACTTCTGCTAAGTGCCTACTGAATACTATATTGGTGTATAGCGAATTCAACCCATTAGACAGTGTTATTGAGCTCCAGACCATACTAGATGATGTAAAGCTTAATAGAGCCGAAAGAAAAAAATTAATCCAATACTCCGAGTTTATTATTTATTGCATACACTCAGATAAGAACTATAACTTCTTCTGCCACCCATCTACCCAAGCCCGTTTAAAAAAAACAGAAAAAGACATTTCTAATAACTGCTCTCTTATAAAAAACTACGAGTCTATAGAATGCCTATATGACGCTTTATTTAGCAATGCCGAATACATTGATGCTTTTAAAAAATGGATTTTTAAAGATTATTGTCCATCGATGTTCCTTGATGAAAATTGTCTAAAACAACATAATGATGGCAGTTCGTATTCTTCTGAGCCGCCAACAGTTGTAAATACCATTTCTCCAGAAAATCAAATAAAATATATTGACATGTCCATTATGGACATCGTTATTTTCTGTGGGACGAATAGTATTATAGAAATATCAATTCCGCCAGCACAGGAACACCTATTAGTATACAAATCATTTAAGAAAATCCTCGAAAAGATCCTTCTCAACCCGAAAACAAAAGTTATATTTAAGCCTTATGACCCATTTCCCACTTTTATCTCTTATTAGTTTGAACTATCCTCCAGATGACTAAAACAAAATACCCAATCCAGAAGTATATTAAAAACAGAGAAACATGCGAAATACACGCTAACTAAGCTATGTATTGTAAAAAATAAATAATTTACTTTTTATTCATCTGTGGTAGCTGTAGTTTAATTAAATTAATTAAGATAAATTAATTGAGATCAATATGAAGCTAATATACCATTAGCTTATAACACAAATAGCGAATAATAAATAAATCATCCGCATTAATCACTAAATAAAATTTCAAAAGTATATAAATAAAAATTTGTATCGAGAGATATGAAAGCAAATACACCAAATGAAAACATTAAGAAATCTACAAACACTCTCAACCATAACCCTTCAAATACTTATCAGGATAACAACCCTTTATTTCTAAAGAAGCTGTGCGGAGAGAATGATCCGTCAGAATATAAAGAGTTTACACTTTCCAATGGCATGCGCGTAATTCTTGTAAAACACGAAGAAAGCGCGCAGCCTGCCATGGCTCTTTCCATTTGGATGGGATTGAGACAATGAAAAACTATGCAGAGAAATACTTTTCTGATGTTAAAACACACGAGAATGCTCCGTGGATATTTAAGGGGGAGCCTCCTGCTGTTCCTTCATTCCCAATTGACGGCCCTCCAGAGAAGAGCTATGATACAGTCTTCCAGGAGGCTTTATCAGATAAAGTAGTTATACAGAGGCCTTACGATAGAAACAGCAAAGAACACACTCTTGCAGTGTGTCTTCCTCTTCCAGCAGTGTTTCATAGCTTTAAGGAGCAGAATCTGCTCTTTCTTTTGGACTTTATTATGACTATGGGCATAAAAAAGAACATATACAGCATTCTGGAGGCAAAAGGGGTTATCATTTCGTATGATATTCATAAGCTTAACAATGCAGAAAGTTCTTTTTTCAAGTTTACATTTAGCCTCCCCGAAGCAAGCATGGAGAGCGTTTCCAGCCTTCTAAGTCTTATTGGGGAGCAGCTTAAAATAACTGAGAAAGTTGTTTCGGAGTCTTTCTACAATGAGTATAAAGAAGACTGGGAGAAGCTAGCCAAGCAGCTTACTATATCTAGTATAGCTGATCTTTCTCTCACTCTGTCATCTAAGCGATTCTTTGTTCCTCTGGAATATATTTTTAATTACAACTATGTGTGGGACAAGTACAACCCAAGCAGGTTCCAGGAGTTCCTCAAAATAGCGCAGGACAAGAGCCGCTGGGCTGTATTCCTATGCACGAACGATCTTTTCTCAGAAGAGGTCTTCCAGAAAGAGCCTATACTGGACGTAGAGTATCTTGTCAAGCAGTGCTCAGAAAAAACAGATGAGCATATAGATGCTTTATTCGACATGCTATTGAGGAATGAGTCTATTGACTTTGAGGTGGCGTACAGAGATAAGAAGAGTCTCAAGTTTGGAACACCAATTAAAAATATATTTATTCCGGAGGATACAACTCCAGAGGACTATACAGTTTTAGAGCATATAGTTCCAAGATACAATGGATACTACATCAACAAGAAATCACAGAAGATTGGCAATGTTATAGGACATATAATTATCAATGTGCCTCATATGTTCGACACTATTGAGTCGTATGTTAGCTTAATTGGACATACAAAAGCTTTTGTTGAGGCGTTCTGCAAAAAGTACCAGGAGGAGATTGAGAAAGCAAACGCTTCCATAGATGTCTCTGTTACTATAGACGGAGAGTTAACCATTATCTTTTCCTGCAACCCTTTCAACTCTTGCGATTTTCTTACTAAATTCTTTACTGAGTACCAAAAGTCCCCAGAATACTTAGGAGACTCTATTTCGATAAAAGCCGAAGAATACTTCGAAGACAATGAATTCGAACCCGTGCAGGCTACTTATATCATTCTCCAGAATGCTCTATTAAAGAGCAAGAATATGCCCTTCTTTCAATTATATGACTGTATTGATATCGCTAGCAAGATCAAGGCAGAGGATGTTATACCAGTCTCTAAGGGAAAAATCAAAATGTATCTCATTGGGAATATATACAAGGAGGAGTTTGAAGAAATGAACAAGATTGTTACAAGCTTTATCACGCCTAACGAAGACTCTTTAGCCCCCAAGAAGCCATATCTCAAGCACGTTAGCATGAATGTGCGCAATTTACGCAGTAAGATTGTTGCAATAGCTCATCACTTAGAAACGCCTTTCACATATAAAAGCTTCCTAATTGCTTCTCTAATAAGTCTTATGAAGAATAAGGAGTTCGGTGATATTTTTGGAGAAAGGAATCATGATAAATATCCTGTAGGAGTAGAGGATATTATAACACTTGAGTAGAATTCTATTACATTTTTTGTTGAAACATCTAAACCATATGAAGTTGTTTGCGAACAGATTCTTGCATTCGTTAATGGCCTTGGAGAAAGCTTTAAAAAGATGTCCGAGCAAACATTTGAATCATACAAACTCATCCTATCGGAGTGGATTAAATCTTTTGAGAATCCTAATGAAGATCTTGACACATTTCTCAAAAAGCATATAATACTAGTCCAGAATAAAATTCATAGTGTGGACATTATAACACATGTTAGGGAAGAGATGGCATATCTTACGCTTGAAAACTTTATTGCATACTGGGATAATAGCTATAAAGAAAGTGAACTTACCTACATCCACATCACGAATGAGTTTAGAAATTCCTAGAAGAAAATATAAAAATAAAAAGCATTTGAGTTTATGTATGTGTTTATGTATTATGGAAAACAATTTTATTGACTGCAGAAATATTTATGGAATAAAAAGGATGAGCACAACTAAGCAAATAGTATTATTTGGCATAGAAACACTTATGTACTTTAACTCCTCTACTGTTATATGCTTATAAGTACAATAACATTACGTGTAAATATGCATCATATAGCTGTAGAGTTAGTTGGAAAATATAGGCTGGACTGGCACATCTATCAGATCGTCAGGCACTTCTGGCTCATTCCCATACTGTATATCGTTATATTGCGAATGTGTTATTTCTTTAGAAATGTATTCCGAAAATCTATTGTTTTCTAATTGCGCTGTATTACTACTAGGTTGCGGTGCTGTATGCATAAATTGCATGTTTTCATCAGAAGAATAAGTATAAAAATCTGGAGGAGTCGCAGATGTGGATGCTGTAGTAGAATAATTAGTCGCGGGATTGTCAAAGGCATGTCCTGTATGTCCCCAAAAGAAAGCAGTATTATCACTTATAATGTCTATATCCATATCTATTTGATTGGTTAAATGGCTATTTGGGTCAGTACTTGTTGATGCTTGCTGATCGTCAGAAGACAAACTTACCTTTCTTTTTCTAGTAGAAGAGTTCTCCTTTTCGTTTGAAGAAGATGCTTCGGCTTGTTGTTCAAACTCTATTACGTGGCAATCCTTATCAACATAGCAACATTCTATTATTGAAATGGATTCTGAGTTGTTATCTATTTTTAATAGCTTTTCTAAGGCTTTATCCCTAGTGTAAATGGTTTTCTTGGAAAAAATCACATTTCCATTTAGTGCATTTGACACCTCTTTTTTTCTTTTTTGGTCTTCCAATTCGCTTCTTCTTTCTCCTTCTACTGTAAGAGTGTTTGTTATATCTTTCTTGGTTACTAATACATCAAATACTATGTATTTTTCATACTCCGAGTCCACTTCTATTTGAAGAGTGCTCCTCATAAATATCATGTGCGGAGCAATATGGTAAACCATATTCGGCAAGAACATCCTAGGGCATGCTTCTCTTAGGTTGCTATCTGATGTAGTAACCTTTACTGGATCTATAGCAACTTCAGCTAATTTTTGCGTACACATAGGAATGTCATAGTTATAAGGAGTCTGGTTAAATATCTTTTTTCCGTTTAGCAGCAGTTTAAGTTTGCTGCAGTCTATGTCTCTAATAAGAAGATACTCTGTTTGGGAAAAGAATTCTCTAAAACAGTCTTTATGTAGCGAGTTGAGAACACAGAAGGAAAAGTCAATGTATACTGGAGAATAGTTCTTGATATAGTATCTGTTGTGCGAGATTCTCTGAGTAAAGATATTTACATACATTCTAGCGGTGTGGGGAGGGAACATAGATAGATATATGTCAAAAGCAATATCTCTTATTTCTCTTGATTGAAAACTGGACCAAATAAAGCAAATAGGCGGGATCCCCATACCTGTATATTCTATATTGCTTTTAGACAAGCTTTGCAACGCTTGTTCATTTGAATCTCTTGGATTGTCTTTTTCGCACTCAATGTATTGTTTTCTATCTATATTATGCATTTTGGTCCATAAGTAAAGGCTATTTCTTTCTCCGTTTTTTAAGAAGAGTTTCAATTTGTATCTTATCATATTATACAATAAATACGGATACACTCCATTGGCCAGGCTTATTTCCGCTTCTTGTGCATTTATATCTGGATCTTCCTCCCTGCTCTCTTTGTCCAAAAAGCCCACTATTATGAATGCTTTCTTGAACTTATTGCTTATTTCCCAAAACATGTTGAATACATAAAACAGAAGCGTAGTCCGCTCTTTAGTGTATATGTAAGATTGTTCATGTTTTGAAATAAGGTTATACAATATAAGAGTGGGGCTGTCTACTGGCCCATCTACTTGGTCCGAGAAGGCATGCAACCATACAGCAGCAAGCTTCCTAAGCTTGTTTATATATCCAGCCAGCTCATACTTAGGATTCGCAAGGAGTTTATATTGATTTATATTAATGTGGTCTAGTACTATATTTTTGTCTTTCATGATGCCTTCAAGCAGATTTTTTATAGTTGGCTCAATCTCTATATTCTTATGCCGGCCTTGGAAGGTCTGGATAAAATATACCCAGACGAGCTTTTTCTTTTTTATTTTCTCAGCTAGTGTTTTAGAGAAATTACAAGACATATTAGAATGAACTTCTCTATTTTCGTCTACAAATTGAATAACATCAGAGAGCGTATAGACAGATAGATACAGCACATCCTCCTCTTTGATTGTTTGTCCCACAGCCATGTATTTTTGATCAATGGTCTCTTTATTAGGCAGTTCTCTTACAGTTGGCTGCCAAACAATAGGTTTAAAGCTACAAGCCTCTCTAGAGTATGTTTTTTCCCTACTAGTAGTTGACTCTTTCTCTGGTCTTTTTTCTGCGCACAGCGCCATGGAGAAAAGTAGAAATACAGTTAGCCTGAGAAAGGTAACCATCAATTTGTTTCTTCTCTTTATTTTTTTCATGGGGGAAATTGTTTTTTAGAATAAATAATTTACTTTTTCTTTATCCCTGCTAATGGTAAGTATTAACGAATTAGCTTCTTTTAGAAAATATTTTATTGAATGTTTTCCTTTTTTGGAAGAACTATAAAATAAAATTTTATTTTTTTATTATGCAAAAAATCAATACAAATAGAATAACAACAAAAATTGCTATTTTAGCAATATTTTTTATACTTATGCTTGATCTTAGCCAAACAACTTCTAATTTAACTGTTAACGATTCTATCAATGCA